>VWZI01000238.1:178409-244269 GCA_013396835.1 Psilopogon haemacephalus | reverse complement strand
ATAAATGTCACAAACAATATAAAGTGAGAAGTTTGTTGAGGGGAATGGCGTTTTATACTTACAGCCTCCTGCTTGGGCTCCTGCTCTTGCAGATTGCTTTCCTGTTTGTGATTGCTGTACCCACACTGGGCTGAGCATAACCTTTAGATACTTTATATTGGCATTTATATCAGTTTTGTTGTTTCATTAACTTGTTTCAATTTCAACCCATATCTATTTCCTCCTCCTTCAGATCCTCCTACTGTGCTGGGAAGAGATCATCAGGTGATAGATCAACTAATGCGATTTAGTCCTAGATACAGGCTAACAGTATACAACAACCCCAGCAAAACTTCTGGCTACTGACCTGTCAGACAAAAGCAACAGACACATAGAACAGAGGTAGGACAGAGACTTCAATGCCCTGCCACTGCACACAACCAGATCTTGCAGGAGCTTCTGCTTTTGAGCTCCTACCAGCAGCATGTGCAGCTGCCGACTGCTGGCTGCTGTTTCCAGAGGTGCCTTACGCTCGCCAGCTGAGCCAAGCTGGTTTGCCTGTGCAAGAGGCAGCAGCACCAAGGCCCTGCACCCTCCATACTCTCTTTGGAACGACCCTCACGCACACACACAAACTAAAAAAAAACCAAGTTAACAACAAGAAACCCACCCGCTTCAAGGTACAAAAGAGCAACTAGAGAACAGAGGTAGATATAATGACGGGAAAACCAGTCTGCTAAAAAAACTGGTCTGTCAGACCAGGCATCAGAAAGCTGCTAATAGCGTACAACCGTGTTTCCTCTAGTGAGGAAAACCACATCCCCTTGGCCAGCTGTCCCTAGGCAAAAATCTTGCAGCTCGCAGGCTTGACCTGGAGAGTGCCCAGATGCACTCAGTCGCTTCCCAAGCCCAGCCTCCAAATTCAACGAGACGGCTGCAGGCTTAGTGGCCTGAGAGCAGCAGCGACCTACAGTAACAGGTGGAGACAAGGAAGAAGCCTGAGGGAGCACCTCAGGAGCATGTGACAACGTCAGCGGTTCCTCCCCTCCCAAATCAATGGCAACAGACAGTGAGGGCAATGCTTCTGCTCTGCTTACTCACGGTTTGCAGCTGGACTTCCGCAGCTCCACTCCGCCCGCAGCCGGGCAGCTCCCTTCACAGCCCTCTCCAGGGGCCGCTGCGCACCGAGCGTACCAAGCCCTTCTCTCACCTCCAGAGCTAGAACGGGCACATTTCTATAGAGCTGTCCCAAACTACCACGAGAGCACAGGCGAATTCATGGCCTACGGGTTCTGTCACCAACTATTTCCCCCTACAGGCTTCCCAAACCCTCTCGAGCTTCCAGGAAATGCTAAACGCTGAGAGACAAGGGCAGACAGGAGTTAGTGAGGCAGCCAGCGCTAATGAATGCTTAAGACTGAATCAAGCTTAACAATGTTCAGCTGCAAAAAGCTCCCCATGAAAACTGCTTTTAAAAAACGGTTCGCAGAGCCGACAAGCCAACACTGCTTATTTTTTTTTGCCGAAAAGGAGCCTGAGGGTAGAGCTGCAAATTAGTCCCCTTTCTGGTTAAGGGGTCTCAAATACATTCAAGTTAAACACATCTCAAAAACAAGTGAAATATTTACTCAAAGGTACCAAACTCTCAGAAGTACAATGGAGCATTCCACCTCATGAGGTTAGAAGCCTCCCCCCCCAATCTTTTCTGATAGACTGTTCTACAAGCCATGTAGTTAAATCCAGTATTATCTTTATTTTTATTTGAAAACCCATCACTTCTCAAAGGACTAATGTGATTTGTAAAGACTGGGGCAATACCAATACTTCTGAACTTCACTAAAACAGATACAGGTCCCAGTAGTAGTCAGTGTGAAAGAAGCAGCTTTTAGCATACACAGCTAGTACAGGATCACTATTAATTTTTTACCTGCCATTTCAGTTGTATAAGTATATACACAGCACTGACCCTTTAGTTTCTAAAGTTGTAAATTCTGTAATAAATCCATTGAGTTTAATAAGTTTACAGAATCAAAAGCCTCACAGTAAGATTTAAGTAACAGAACACTACAGATATTCTCCACGTAGCTGAAGAGCAGTGTGCTTTTTTTGTATATAAAGATATTAAATGGTTAAAGGTCAGTAACTAACAGTCACCAATAGCTTAGGCCCCCAAAAGAGAACATGATTGTAGGAATCAGTTCCCCGTCCTTCAGTTAAGACAGCATGCTGGAGATCTAGTGTTATGTTGTAGCACTACATCCAAAGCACATTAAATGCCCTAGCACTGCTCCTAGACACTGTCAGTGTGCTAGGATGGCTAAAGGTTAGCTTCCTGAGATGTTTTGCTTCAGGAAAATTAGACCTAATCAGCCAAAACACTGTGTGTGACCTTCCAGGAAGAAATATTATCCAAGATGTATGGAAATTAATAACTAGAAAACTAAAATATTTCCTGATATGACTCTAGACTACCAAATCCCTAGGCCTTTCTGACATCTGTTCACTTTGGTGTGAAAAAGAGATTATATCATAGGTACTTTTAAAGTACATAATTTGCAGTTTGCTGTCTGCAGCGGAGACTTCTTATAACACTGAGGTCAGAGGTTCAGTGAGTCCTGAAATTTCAGGAGCCTTATGACTTAGGTTACCTCACATTGATGAAATCCCTAGTAACCAAAAGGTGGCGGAGTTAAATTCCCTTCCTTAAACTCTGCAAGTTGCTATATATGCACTTTCATAAAGTTCAGATGACTTCTGTTATGGAGAGTCATCAAGATATAAAAGCAAGCATGTTGTTTTCCATTAACAGGTCAGTCAAAGTTTGTTTCAGATTTAAAATTAGAAAGCAAAGCAATGAATTTTAATGACATTTATAATGTTTTGAACCTGCAACTATTTAAAAAACCTATTTATATAAGCTACTTAGTTTGCACAGGACTCAAGGATGTGTATCATCCAAGTAGAACAGAGCAATTATTAAATATGGAACTTAAATCCTCTTGCTCACCTCAGATGTTGCATTTAAAAACAATTCTGGAGCCTTCTGGTTTGGTTGATTTTTTTTTTCTTTAAAAAATAACATAAATATATATACAGACCAAACACACATTAGTAAACCCAAGCAAAACTAAAAGGTAAAGGTCGTATTTTATTTGGGAGAAAAGTTGTATTTTCACAGCAGGATTTCTGTAGGCCACCATCTCTGTGTTGTTTAACCTCCCTGCAAAAATAGTAGTTGCTTCACTGGGCTGCATTTCTTGGATCTTTTGTGTGGTGTGGGCCTTAGAATAAATGGCAGCCAGCACTGTGTGACCCAGATTTCCACTGATTAGAGATGGGAAGTGCCAGAGAAGCACGTAAGAGTATGTCATGAGAGAGAGCACATTCTCTTGTAAATACTTGTGTCAAAAATGGAGACATGGGCTTGATGGATAGACTACTCAATGGATAAGGAACTGGCTAGATGGATGGACTTAAAAAGAGTTGTGATCAACAGCTCAATGTCTAAAGAAAGACCAGTGACAAGTTGAGCTCCTCAGGGATCTGTACTGGGTCCAGTCCTGTTTAACATCTTCGTTAGGTATGTGATTTTAGTGCACCCTCAACAAGTTTGCAACACCGCCAAGCTGTGTGGTGTGGTGGACTCACTCGAGGGAAGGGATGCCACCCAGAAGGATCTTGGCAGGCTTGAGAAGCTGTCCAGTACCAAGTGTGTGAGGTTCAGCAAGTTAAAAGTGCAAGGTCCTGCAGCTGGGTTGGGCCAATTCCCAGCACAAATACACGCTGGGTGCAGAGTGGGTTGAGAGTAGTTCTGGAGACAGACTTGGGTGTATTGCTTGATGAGAAGCTCACATGCTAACAGCATGCTCATGTAGCCCAGCAGGCAAGTTGTGTTCTAAGCTACATAAAGGAGTGCCGCCAGCAGGTCAAGAGAAGGGGATTCTGCCTCTTTACTCTGCTTTTGTGAGACCCCACCTTAAATACTGCATCCATTTCTGGTGTCCCCAGCATAAGAAGGACACAGCTGTTAGATTGATTCCAGAGTTGGGCCACAAAGATGAACCAAGGGTTGAAACACTTCTGCTAGGAGGAGAGGCTGAGGGAGCTGGGATTGTTTAGCCTTGAGAAGACCCTGGGAGGAAGCTTAGAGCTGCCTGCCAATACTTGAGATTCTACAAGAAAGCTGGAGAAAAACTAACTTTTCATGAGGGTGTCTAGCAACAGGACAAGGGCATATGGTTTTAAGCTGAGGGAGAGGAGGTTTAGGCTGGATCTGAGGAAGAAGTCCCTCAGTACAAGGGCTCTGGAATAGATTGCCCAGGGAGGTTGTGGATGCCTCCTCCCTGGAGGTGTTTGAGGCCAGGTTGGATGAGGCCTTGAGCAGCTGAGTCTAGTTGAGAGATGTTCCCACTCATGGTAGGAAGGTTAAAGCAGATGATCTCTGAAGTCCCTTACAACTAACCCATTCTATGATAAATCAAAACACACAAGAGGAATGCACAGCCTCTGATGTTTTCCTGCAGCCTAGTTTTTTTTCTGATAGAAAAATCTACCAAATACTTCCTGGTATATAAATTCTTCCTTAGAATTTCTAAATTGGGAAAGGTTCTTGTTGAGGACTTTTTATACCCTCTTTTCAGATGTATTTAATATGTATATAGACAAGATGCTGGACTTATAGTCACGACTCATCTTCTTAAAACAGTTTCTACAATAAAAAAAAACCAATGGGGATTAAGCCTGTTAACATCAATCACACCCCAAATGCTACATATAATATAAAACACATTTGAAGTTCTTTCCATTCAGGTTCTGAGCGGAAGTCCTTTGAGTCTTACTCTCAAATGAAAAGCAAATAAGTCTGCTAATAATTTGAGCTGGTTTTGCTAAACGAAAAAAATTATTTCAGCACTATCCTTTTTTTCTTTCACCACCACTACAGATCTTTTGCTGCAAAAAAATAAAACCAAATAAAGGTTTTAGGATGTTATACCCCACAATAAACTAAGGCTGTATTAGAGGTTACTGTCAATACTCAATAAACGAAGCCTCACTACAGCATCTGAGCTGCTCTGCATTATTGAATGAAGATGCTAAGATTTCAATTAAAGAAAATAAGCAAATTTTTGGTTTTACCATTTAAATTTTAATACAATTTAAAAAAAGTAAATGTTATGCATGGCAATGTTTATTAAACAATCACATTTCATTTAAGCATTAAAATGCAGCAGTCTGGAAAATCTGCCAGAAACAATGTTTGGCTTCAGAAAAGCGATTATGAAATTATTTCCAATAAAATTCAAATACTCTCTTGTCTGTTGATTAGTTGAATGCTTTAGACTGGAAGGAACAAAAAGTGCAAATCAGCTGAACGGTACTTTCAGAAGTAAAGTCTTAGTGTCCTACAAACAGTTACTGAAAGGCCTCACCCTCAATCTTTATGATAAAGGACAAAATTCTCCATTTTTTATACAATTATAAATTTGCTGTAACATTTCAAACAATGTAGCATTATTACTAAACCAAAATGAATTTCAGAACAGAACTGCAGTATTCTTCCTGCCACAAGCACCTTTTTTTCCTTTCTTTAGAAATAAAAATCTAATTTGCTTCACATGAGATGGCATGAGATATGTTCTCACTGCAAAACTGGAAGCTTACATGGAACAATACAGTTACAACCACTTATAGGAACATGTTCTAGCTTAAGGTAGTTTATACCTACTCATATGACTTCTACATAAAAAAATCTAAGAGTCATATTCCAAGTCTTGTGTTTCTGGTGGTACATTTGCAGAAAAGTGACTGTAATACAGAGTAACTAAACACTGACCTGTAGCTTGGCCTTTGGCAGAAAGCCTGTCATTTTGTACCTCTTTATTAGAGGACTCAGAAAGAAATAGATAAATATTAATTGATCACATTTGATATATGGGCAAATTCTAAGCATTTAGAAATTGTTTTTTATTGGGTTTTGTTGTGGTGGGGTTTTTTGTTATTTTGTTTTCCAATGCAACAGTTTGAAATAATAACAGAATATCTTTCTGGCTCCTAAATCTGGAGATACCATCCCTGGAGACATTCAAGGTGATGCTCCACAGGGCTCAGGGCAGCCTGATCTAGTTGAGGATACCCTGCTTAGTGTAGAGGGAGTCAGACTAGATGACCTGTGGTGGTCCTTTCCCTCCCAGACCATTCTATGATTCTGTGAAATCACTTGAGAACCACTTCTTATACAGAGATACTGAAAACCAGTGTGCCTATGTAGCTCATAAAGGCTCCAAAGAATAAACTGGCCAGGCTGGACAAGGCCTTGAGTGTCCTCATCTAGTGGGAGGTGTCCTTGCCTATGGCAGGGGGTTGGAACTGGATGATCTTTCAGGTCCCTTCCAACCTAAACCATTCTATGATTCTAACTAGCAATTTTCAATTTGTTCTTGGGGAAAAAAAAAAAAAAGTATTTAAAGTATTGTAGAAACATGTTCTTATATGTGGGTACTGCTGCCTGAAACAGAACAGTTGGTTGACATCCAGACAACTATTACAATTTTTTGAAAGCAAAGCAGCTTATAAGCATAATAAACAAATGGTAATTTTGCTAAAATTTAGATCTAATTTAGTAATTTGTAAAATGACACTTTCAAACTGTGCAACACAAAATAATGTAGCCAACAGTAACATACAGGTACACCATTTAATATTTATTATATGCATTTTATATACATTATTTTTTCAACAGCTGTACTTTTGCTATGTGGTACAATCTTAAAAATTTGCTGATTCATAGTTTGTAAAACAGAAACCTTACAAAACTCATCAAAACTCGCAAACTGATCAGAAAAGTTTTGTGGAAGACTAGAAAAAATACTTTATTGTATTAATCATGCATTACACAAACAAAAAAAAAAATCTTTAGTTACACCATAAACTGAAGCACATCTGAAAATAAAATAAAAGCAGGGAATAACTAGTCAAAACACAGCAGAGATTTATGAATCTTGAATCAACTACTTTTGTATTCTATTTGAAATGCAAATAAAAATAATTTTCACTCCAAAAGTTCTGAGACAAGATTGGGGTTTTGTTTTTGGAATCAAGTCCACTCCAGGTACTTAACCAGAAGAAAAATAAATTTCTTGGTTTGTAACTTTAGAATTACCAAATGTCCCATTTTCTCATCTGTTTTAAAACTGTTCAAAGAGTGCCATAATAGATATACAGGGCCCTTTAACACACTACATAAAAGGATATAAAGACCAACAAAAAGTGAAATAAATAACAATAGGCCATTAGCAAGATGGGTAATCCTTGATAAATAAACTCGTAAATACAGTAAGATGTACAAAATATCACATAGTGATAGGATGCCAAGATTAATTTTTTAAATTTTTTTTTTTTTCCTTAAAGAGTTCATTTCGGGGGTGTTAACCCCTCTGTGTTTCATCTGAACACTTTTTACAGTCCTTTATTTATAAAGACAGTTATGCAATGATGATGAATTAGCATCCTTATGCAAGGACTTAGCTGAGCTGTATTAGGCAAAAGAAGGGAAGAGTGTGGTTACACAGCAGCGGGTCAGTGAGATCTCTGTGTTTTAGGGTTCTATAATGCAGAAAAACATTATCAATACAATCTTGAGCACTGTTGTGACAGGCTAAATATATAAAAAGACTTATAAAAACTAGAATTTTATCCAAACATTTTGTGCAACTAATGCTAAAATATCTTAAGTTAAATTTCCTTTTCTTTAAAGCAAAATAAAAGTTTAGAAGGGGAATCTGTGGCATTCAACTGATAAACAGAAGATTACTAAGAGATGAAAAGAAAGCTACTCTTGGAGCTCACTTCCCCCCACAAGAGCACCACATTCCTAACCCTAAGGCAGCACACAGAGTCCAAAATAAAAGTCTTTTGTAAGATCAGACTCCACGTTTGCTTAAAGACACCTAAAGAACAGACATACGCTCAGTTCATATCCAGTCAAGGCTACAAATACTGGTTTTCTTTATTTGTATTTCTCCCCACCCCCCGGTACAGTAATTACAGTTAAATGAATGAGCCTGACATTGTTCAAAACACGGTGACTTCTCACCAACTTACACCTGCCCCACATAAGAGCCTTCACCAAGGCAGATCAGATGTAGTGTCTTACTTGTAACCTTATCATTTGATGGCAGTGATGCATTCCCTCTTTTTTGTCCAAACAGACCTGCTGTTGTGACACAGGTTTGTTCTGCTATGTCACACAAATACTTTGGCAAGGGCATCAGCTCCTGCACTAGCAATATATGCTTTTGATGGATGAAATGCTACATCATAAATTGATTCATCCAGCTTTTTCCTATGAGCTGTTATTTCTTGCACACATGTCTTGCTGTCCAAATTCCATAATCTAATGGAACAGTCATGGCCTGTTTAGGTTAAAAAAAAAAAAAGACAATGTTAAGATTTGCCAGACACTTATACGCATCATAAATGCGAAGCTTATAAATCATAGAGAGTATGAAAAGCCCCTTACTTCCAGACATTAAATAGATTCCATTTGGATCTACAGCTAGACTTGTAACAGCATCCAAGTGAGCAACCATAGAATGGATCATTTTACCTAAAAGCAAAACAAGCAGTGAGTATTGCTTCTTTTAAAAAGTAACACTCTTATTAAATGCAATATATAAGAACAAGCCTATTTTGAGTCTAGTATCTGAATTACACAATTAGATTAGAAATTACAGCCTCTTGTATAAGCATATAACAAACATCTCAAAAATGCTTTCCCACTAAGTACTCTCTTTATCCAGCTAGTATCTGATAGCAAAGTCAATGAAGACCAACCCTAAAATGACTCGGTGAAAACCATAATGTTTAGTCCTTTAAATGTCCTAGTACATGCTTCGGTTGGACAAATGTTGATGAAAGTTTCTAAAAAGAGACTTAAGAAGTCAAATCAAAGATCCATCTATCTCTCATTGCTACAAAAGAGGCTACTGGACATAAACCAGGAAAGGAAATAAAAATCAGGCAACTGGAGGTGATGTGTGCCAAGAACATTCTCCAGCTTCTAATAGTGACCTGTTCAGTTATGTCATAAACTAGAAGTGTTCTCTGCATACAATTAATCATATTCTTTTCAATAACCTGCACTCTTGGACTCTTAATAACACCTTTCAGCATCTCATGATGCTTTTAGGAAGGAATTTAACTGCATATAAGAATTATTACCTGTCTTTGTTTTGAATCTGTCACTTGTTGGGGGTTATCAATAGAACCTTAGTTCATGTGTTGGAAAAAGAGACCAGGGATGTAAGATTATAATCAACATGAAGAAACTGCATCATCTTTTGCCCAGCTGTCTGTCTTCTTGTAGAGTTTCAGCTTATTTAGTTTCTAAGATGCTTCCTAAAGAAGCTAAAAGCTTCTGAAGTTCTCCGGTCACTTTCATAACCATTCTCTGAAACATTTTAATCTGTCTATATACCTTGTGAGGTAAGGGAGACTGGAGTAACACAAAGTATACATGTGAATACATCAAGAATTCATACAGAGATATTAACAATTGTTCTTTCTGGTTGTTCATTCCTTTCTCAATCACTTTGCTGTTCTGAATGCTAAAGAATGAAGTCACATTTTCATCCAAACTCTGCTTAAGTTGTTTGAGAAAGAATAGTCACACCATTGGTAATTACTCTATTATTTTTTCCCTTACATGCACAATTGCTCATTTGTCCACATGGAATTTAATTTGCCTGCTCTTAGGTCTGTTAAGATTGTCAGCTCTTCCTGGCCAACCTTCACCTTTAATACCCTGAATCAGTGAATGTTGGTAAATTGCTAACATACAGTCTCTTGTCCAGATTTGTATTCTATAGAAATGTTGCTGATCCCTCCAATACCTGTTAATTTTTTATTTCTCAAAATGACCACTTACTACTACTTTCTGTTTCCTGTCTTTCACCCAATTGTTTATTCATGGAAGACTCTGTATTAGGCTGTCCAGGGAGGTTGTGGATGCCTCCTTCCTGTGAGTGTTCAAGGCCAGGCTGGATGAAGCCTTAAGCAGCCGAGTCTGTCTGAGATCTGCCCCTGCTCATGGTGGGGAGGTTGGAGAAGATGATCTCTAAGGTCCCTTCCAACCTAAGGAATTCTGTGATCCTTCTAATTTAAGGTTATTTCTTTCCCTAACATTCCCACAACATTCTTCACTACTGAGAGTTGAAAAACATAACTAATACATGCTTAAAAGCATGCAAATGATGAAGACAGAAAGAAATATAGGGAGACATATTGTATAAATGAGCAAGACACTAACTTAAGAAGACCACCTTAAAACCTCACAACTACCTCCATCTCTTTTGAGAGAATATTTTCTAACTGCTGAAGTCACAATTGTAACAGATAAAACTATTATATGGAAAAGGTACTGAAGAGGTTTACTCTTATGAACACTGGAAGTTCTCTTCTGTGTAAAACTGCATCATCAGTAAGTTTTCTACAAATGGATTCTCCCTATATCCACCCAGAGAAGACATATTCATAGATGAAAACTAGGTTCTCTTTATCCTTACCCGTTTTGTTGTCAAAAAATTTGATGTGTCTGTCTTCATGTGCTGTAATAGTTACAGGAAGTGTGGGATGACTTACTACCTTGTTAATATGATTATTTGATTGTACACCTGAAAAGAAAAGAAAATATTCACTGCTTTTAAGAAACAGTTAAAGTTAATATAAGGATATTTCAGCATCATGCTTCAACTTACTGTATTAACTAATATTACATATATAGCATTTTAGGAAAAGAATCCATTCATCTCCTGAAAAATAAAAAAAAACACCAGATTCTTGCTTCTGCAGGATGCAGGTGCTAAGCTATGTGGCCTCTAGCCAATGAACTGTAAGGAACAAGCAGTACAAGTTGTTTATACACATCAAAGATGCTTGAGAGACAGCAAACATACCAAGAAAGTACTGCACGGCAGCACTGATCCAGCAGAACAAAATTTTGACACCTATAACACATTTAGTGCACAGGTCTTATACCACCACATAAAAAAAATACTTAGCTTGGGAAAAACCAGATAGAATTCAAATAACTGAAGTCAACCTAAATTATTAGATTCTGTCAGATAAATTTATATCTAATTTCAACCTAAAAAAACAATGAATGGTTTTGAATCTTCTTCTAAGTTCTTAGAATAGTCTAAAACCCACTTCCTTATCTACCCATGCGGAGTAGTGAAACACTGGAACAGGTTGCCCAAGGAGGTAATTGGAGCCCCATCCCTGGAGGTATTCAAGGTAAGGCTTAACAGGGCTCCAAGCAACCTGGTCTAGTTGAGTATGTCCCTGCTGACTGAAGGTTGGACTAGATGACCTTTGGAGGTCCCTTCCAACCCAGACCATTCTATGGTTCTATGATATAGCAGGTTTTAAGGCTTGTTATCTTTATTTTTATGCTTAATTTGACTCTATTTAAGATCCTCTCTTCAAACTAGCAAAGGTCTTTCTCAAATTTATTATGTTCTTTCTCACTGTCAATGCCAGTTTTTGCACAAGCTATGTGGAAGATAGCATTTACAGTTTTGGAACCTCTGTTTAAGTCTTCATAGAACCAACTTGATAGTGTAAATATAATCACTAAGTAAACTAGACTACTTAAAGTGGAGAAGACAATTCTCCCCTTACACTACTTTTTAGATCTCATGTCATATAAAGGATTAGCCATAACCTTGAGGTTTTCCTTATGGAACATTTTCATAGGCTCAAAAAAGGGTCCTCTTCCTAGAATTTCATCAGAGACATGTAATTCTTAAAGAGCTGCATCTTTGTAACACCTTATTTGTAGCAACAGACCTTCTAATGCTCTGTGTTCCACAAGAGAGCGTTTAATCACAAAATTCTACACTGACATAATACTCTGCTTTATTCACTCCTACATCCTAATGTCCACCATGTCAAACCTATATAATGAAAACTGTTACTTTCACTTGCAATTCAGACAACTGAATCTTGAGAAACCTTAGCTCAGAGAACAGGAACTGTTACTTCCCACTGTGTCTAAGCACTTTTAGATTCTGCCAATTCACATCTTTTACATTTGGTGTGTTCCAAGCATCCTCAAGCATCTAACCAACTTTGTTGAATGATACAGGAGAGGATCAAAATTTTTTCATTTGCTTCCTCACAGAATAAAAGTTTGATAAAGATACCTCATCCAAGATGGATATTCAATACAAAAGAGCTTTACTTACCAGATTCTATTTGTGATGAAAGCATTACCACTGACTGGGATGTTTCTAAATCATAGATGACCGTGCTGCCAGTGTTAAAAGATGTCACCATATGAGCAGGGTCACAACCTATAAAGTCAACTGATGTAGGTATTCCATGCTCTAAAAAGGTAGAAAAGTGGCTTTGAATGAAAGGAGGACTTAAAGACTCTTAAAATTCTCAATAGTTTAAATATTTTGTTTTAAATAAATTAACTTTCTTCTTTAAAGTAATGCTACAGTACCACAATTTTATTACAAGATGTTTTCCCTTTAGGCCTGTTACTTTGTTTCAGTAAATGGAGATAATGAGCATGAATGTATTATTGGCTGCCTCAAAACAGCTTTTCAAAACCCCTGAAAAAGCCTCACCTTTCTCTCCATTGTAAGTGCAAATACAAGGCATTTTTTCTGGTGGGTTCCATAATCTAATAGTGCCATCTGCTGAACAAGATAGCAAGTGATTCTTCACGCCACTGTAAGCAAGACCCCAGACTGCATCTGTATGACCAATTAGTGTGCCAGCTAGAACGTTTGGCTCTGGAAAAAAAAAAAAAAATATAGAGTTTGGGAGAATTTTTTCCAGTTTAAAACCATTTAGTAAGTAGTACAGAGGCATACTCTAAAACTCTCAAGCACTCCAAAAATTCTGTTGTGGAATTCAGTAACATCCTTATTTTCTTCTCCCTGATACTTCAGAGTTGTCTGCCATAGAGGGGGTTTTAATCTATTCTCACGTAGGTTTTGAGTACAGAGAAATGAGAGAAAAAGGTAAAGGGAACAAAATAAAGCCAGGTAAATCACTAAAGCTCAGTTTTGCAGAAAATTAAAAGCAACTTGTTACTGCAACCCAAAACCCTACTAATAAGCTCTAAGCAGGAGAAGCATGCTATTAGATCTCTCTCTTTTGAAGATAACTTTGTCACTTGAGTAGAGATGCTTCTATCAATATAAACCTTATTCCCACAATCCTACCTGTATTTTTCCTGATTAGACTACATTGATTACATTTCTAGCAGAGGCACAATGTGAGCTATGTATTGGTTTTAAGGAATAGGGTCTAGCAGTCTCCCATCTTTCTCCATCTCACTGCCACAGATTATGCAGCCTGACTGTTGTATTGGGTCACTCATTACATTGGCACAGGAAGAGAACTTCCCAACAGAACATCGGTGAGCCACAGAACTGTATCCTTAGAATTACAATAAACACAAAATGCTGATCACCAGCCACAGGCATGAGAACGAAGCATAGTTTTCCTGGCAGCTATCAGGTCTTTAATTTTAGATACATCAGCTATAGGAGCAAATAAGAAACACGGGACACAGAATTTGAGTATGTTCAGATATTTGGAATTTTGGTTCAAAGCAGAAAGCACGTTTCTTAAAAGTTGAGGGTTACAATTAATATTTTCTTTAGTGTTTAAACCTCAGAAATGGACAGACTTCCTAGTACAGTTCTATACAAAGTATTTCATCAATGCCAGTGGGAATACGTAATTAATGTTTACCACATATGCAAAGTTGATAAATCACAGTTGCACTTCACAAAACCTCTCAAAAAGTAGATTAGGATCAGAAAATTGATTTGGAAGACAATGGTCATGAGTTGTTTCTCTTTTAAGAGATATTTACCATAGGTATCATATGGATCCACATTAGGGCTAGGCATGTTCCACCACTGGATGGTTGCATCAATACCACCACTGAAACACTGTTCTCCACTGGAACTAATTGCCAATGACAACACAGGTCCACTGTTTGAAGAGGGAAAAAAAAGACAGTTTATGGATACTGCCTAAAGGACAGAAGTGAAAATTGTGGCTATGTCCTTTAAATAAACCCCCAGCTATTAAAATTGATTAAGTCATTACGAAGACAATTCTGTTAAAACTTGAAGGCAGCTCTACTCATCTGGACACACTACTAAGTTAGGTTTAACTGCATCACAAAACCATATCCCCCAAAATTAGATATGTGGCTCATTGATGGTCCAAGTTCAGACAATAATGAGTTTATCATTTATTTGAGTGAAGATGAGCAAACTAGAACCACATATTTGAAGACGGTGGAAAGGAAGATTATTGGTTGAATCCACTGATAAATGTGGCAAAGTGAAGAAGGAAGCTGGGCTGAAAGGAAGTGTTATTCAAAGCTTGCCCAAGGGGAAAAATACTAAAATCTGCTTTGTTAGCAGTCTCACACTTACATGTGGGCCCTAAATGTGTAGATGGGTTCTACATCTAAAGAGGCACTCCTGAAAGAGAAAGCAAGAGTTATTACACAAGATGAAAATTCTACTGAAAATCTCAGAAAACATTTAAGAGTTGAATCAATTTTAAAGGCATTTACAACACAATGTTTTATAAAAAACCCATATACTTGCTTTTTGGCAGGAACTGTTTTCTGTAAGTTCCAAAGTTTTAGAGTATGGTCCTCAGAGGCTGTAACCAGCACAGGCTCTACAGGATGAAAAGCTAATGCCCGCACTCCATCGAAATGACTGCGTAGCGTGTACTTAGGGTTCCATGTCTTTCGGAAGGCATCTTTGTTAGCTGGCAGCTTTAAAAAAGTTAAAGAACAGAATCAATTTAATCTCAAGTTTAAAAAGAATGTATTTTAGATATAGTTATCTCCCTGTTTTTTGAAAAACACTCCCTCTCTGATTCAGCTAATACTCATTCAATCTTCAGTTTGCTTTTCTTTATTGATCTGTCTACACGCATCTGAAACTCCTCTGGCATGCAAGGCAGTCTGCAAACTTCTGTTGCTGTAGTTTCTTCTGTCCCAGAGTGGAATGCAAAAAATACCAAGCAGAGAGACAAGAAGTCTAGATTTTAAAAAACGGCTTTTAATCCTTTTGTGCAACTATACTTCAATTCTTCCGTGAATAATATAGGTTTCATTGCTTATCATCACTCGACAAAGACATTACAACTGCCAAGAGCTCATTTACCACATAAACACCACCCCCCCCCCAAAAAAAAAGAGCTTCAGGTGCCTAGTCAGTGATTGTCATCACATGAGTACCTTGACTGAGAATGAGTTTAAACAAACATTACTTCTACTTGTGAAGGTACGTACACAGAAATAGGTGTTTCAATACACATTTGCAATGATTTTAAACGTAAGATTATACAGTCTTCAGTGAATTCTAAATATATTTGTGAGACAATAACTTGGTTGCCATGTACATGGAAGAACTTCACATTTATACATTGTGACCACCTAATTCAGCCTTTTAAACCTACAGTTAGGCAAAAATATCATTACGGGGCTTAATATTAATTATAGGTAATTCAGAGGAGCTACTAGAAAATTGCAGAATCTTCTAGTGACTGCATGAAACTAATTTAGACTTCTGAATATAATTTAGATTATGCAGAAAGCAGACTCTTAAGGCTGCATCCCATTTCTCCTAAGCCTTCACAGTAAAAAGAAATACATATGCAGGTACTTCTGTTGATCCCACAAGTACTTAAAAAGGGAATTTAGAAGACTGACTTAGATGACTGAAATTCAGAAATTAATAATGAATGGAAATTAATCCTGTCCTCTGCCTTCGACACTACTCATCAGCATGTTTCTCAGCTCCAGGCCAGAATCTTTCCATACCCCAAAATGCTTTCAGCAACACTATTAAAAGATGAAAAATTTCCCATAGCTAATGAAATCTTATTATGTTATATCTCTCTGGACTTAAAATAACTTAGGATATACTGTAGTAAGTATTTCTGGACCAAATCACAGAATGTTAGGGGCTGGAAGAGACCTTGAAAGCTCATCCAGTCCAACCATACTGCCAGAGCAGGATCACCCATTCCAGAACACACAGGAATGTGTCTGGGCGGGTTTTGAGTATCTCCAGAGAGGGGGACTCCACGATCCCTCTGGGCAGCCTGTTCCAGGGTTCTGTCATCCTCACAGGGAAAAAAAATTCTCCTCAGCTTTACATGAAACTTCCTATGCCTCAACTTCCACCCATTGTCCCTTGTCCTATCATTGGGTATCACAGACCAGAGTCTGGCTCCATCTTACAGGTACTCACCCTTTACATATTCATAAACATTGATGAGGTCACCCCTCAGTCTCTTTTCCAAGCTGAAGAGCCCGAGCTCCCTCCTAAGTCTCTCCTCCTAAGAAAGATGTTCCCTTCCCTTAACTATCTTCGTGGCTCTGCGCTGGACTCTTTCAAGTGGTCTGTATCCTGGACTGAGCTACAACTACTCAAAGTAAATTTGATTTTATCTAATCAAAATAAATAGAAAAGCTCAGGCAACAAAATTTAGTGTTCTGAATTACTGAAGTGCAAATATTTGCTTTTCCTTTATATTTATATGAATTTCTAACCAAAGTACAAACTAGGCCAAATTCAAATCAAGAAACACAAATTTGCACATGCAATCTGAATTGTTTTTTGTAAGTGTCATCCAACAAATACATTTAATAAGAAAGCTTATTGCTTCCAATCTTCCTATTTCAGCATATACTGATTACTACAGTACTTTTATTGACATGAAAATTATTTAGCTCTACGCTGCATATTATATTCAAGCTCCATTAAAAAAACTGTAGCTGCTTTATGACTGAAAGTTCATTGTTTAGTTTTGTGATGCCTCACAAATAACAATGAATATCAAGTGACAAATTGGGGAGTTTGATAGCCAAATAATGACAGGACACGAGGCTCAGGCCTCAGGCTGCACCAGGGGAAGTTCACATTGGATATTAGGAAGAATTTCTTTACTGAAATTGGTGAGACATTGGAATGGGCTGCCCAAAGAAGTGGTGGAATCACCATTCCTGGAGGTGTTCAAAACTCAAGTAAACGTGGCAGTCTGGGACATAGTCTAGTAGTCATGGAGGTGTTGGATAGGTGGTTAGACTTGATCTCAGAGGTCTTTTTCAACCTTAATGATTCTATCATTTGAAATTCTAAACAGCTTTGGAGTAAATATTTAAGCACATGCAAGTCAGCATTAAACCAAACTGTTCTCAGTCCTTCACTGAAGATATAGACAGTAGCACTTAGAAGTTATTTAACCAAGTAAATACAATAAAATACACCCCTAAACTATTCAACCTCATCATTCTCAAGGAACTGTGCTACTTGCTAGGAATAGTAGTTAGTAACATTCAGTTTCAGATGTTTCAAATTGAAGCTGCTTTAGAGTATTCACAATGTAAGCTTTTGAAAATTCTTGGAAGTCCACTTGATCCTAGATTTCAGTGAAACTAGAAAAGTGGTAATTTTCTAAACAACTGTACATGACCCTCAAGTCAGATACAATTTATATGTGATTACACAACAGATTTAGTGAGACAAAGCAAAATCCTGAGAAAGTTAAGATCCAAACAGCTGAAACTCAATTGGCATGAAGTTGTCTGATTTTCCAGAAGCATTATGTTATTGGAAATGAAACAGACAACCTGAAAATTAATTTTCACAGTGAACAGGACAACAGATTATACAAATTTAGGAAGTACTCCACATATTTTAAGAAGTTCTTCCATTCAAGTCCAGTAATAGAAGAACAGATAATAATTTCTATTTGTTATTCAGGAATAAGAACTATGTAACATAGCACTCTGCAATAAGAGTGAAATGTAATCATTAGCTCATACTTCACTACAGCAATTAGTAATCCTACCAGTTACAAATACTGAAAGATAAATTTATTTAACTAAAGGTGTATGGTCACACACAAGTATTCTCAGGCCCTGTAAAAAGCTATATAAAAACTTATTTCTTCATTTTGTGGATTCTGAGTTTTTAATTAAATCCATAGTAATGGCTTCCAATACAAATACCATGTATGTAACTTAAGAAGTTATGGAAACAAAGTTACCTTACTACCCCCAAAAATAATACCCCACCCCCAATTAATCAAAAACAACCTGAAGTCACTTTAAATACAATACATAAGACTACCTGACACTTTCCTAATCAGTCATCAAATATTACCAACCAAATAAAAATTCCAGCTACACTATTGTTAGCTTAATAAATATGGTCAAAGAAATGTCAGAGCACACTGCATCATAATATAAATACACCCCTAAAGCTTACATCTGAAACATACTGCTACCTATAGTGTGATGTCAGCACTACAAAAACACAGAGGAAAGCAGGTACCATTGATGTTTTTGTTTTATATCACCTCTTTTCCTATCAGTGTTAAGTGACTTTTGTTCAAACAAATCCATGTTAAGACATCAATCTGAATTTAATGTCACGGTACACTTCCCTAATGACAAAATCTGAATCAAATTATGCAAGTAGAAATCAAAACAAGTCATCTCACTTTATTCTGTTTACCCTACTCACTTGTCCCACGTAACAGTTTTTGATAATGAAATCTCTGTTCTCTGAATCTATAATGTTCAGGGTGGGGAAGAGAGAACCCAACTAGTACTGATTAAACTGTATAAAGAATTTTAAAATAAAATTGCACTTACATCATAACTATAGTCTGCATCATTTGTTACTGTCAAGTCTGCAAGGTCTCCAAGGCCCAGTACACTTAATAGCACATCATCAGAACCCATAATAAATGACTTGCCTCCTCCAGGTGGAAACGTTATTGGCTCAGCTACAAAGAACAAAACAGTTTCTTTAAGTCTCAATGGAATAATTCAAACTGATGAAAAATTGCATTAGCCATCACTTAAAAATCAAAGCAGAGTTTAAAACTGAACTTATAGTTACTACATACTGCTCCAACTAAAGCAACAAAAAGAGAGCACAAGGACAGGCACACATGTGCAAACACACAAATATATAATTACACAATTCTCACTGCATGCTTTGCCATTTGAACTTTTGAGAGGCACAGTAGTACTAACAAGTGACTTGACTCACATCACTTTACAACATCAAGTGGACATCTCAAGTCTTCAAATTGTCAGCTAAGCATTTCATTCATTACAGCATACTAAATGCCTTCTACGCATCTGCAAATACATCTCTGTGCTTTACACTAGTCAAATATCTCTACTTGCAGGTATAGTTTTTATTTTTCAGGCTAAAGTCCTCCTAGAAGACACTTGTTTGGGGGTTTTTGCTTGCTTGTTTTCTCAAATTATTAAAAATAAAAACCAAGCCTGTTATTAATGAATTCTCTCTTACTTTCTCAACATGATACTGGATTCTAATTTAAACCACCTAGCTGATGACACTTGGCTAGCTGTGCCTTCCTCAAATTCTAATGTTTCTGTTCAAATATTCACCCATATGCTTAAACACTCTTCAACAATTCTACGTATCTCCTTCTACACACAAATATTAATTTAGCAGTAAGTAACAGGAATAAAGGTTTAAACTTTGTAACACTACCAAGTTTTAGAGGATGTGTTTTCTTATCAGTATTTGTTCAGTACAAAAACTAGGACATTTGTCAGGTAGACTAGTTAAACTTTAGTTGCATGTGAACTATTATCTAGGTGCAAATATCTGCAAACTACATTAAATAATAATTGACATCTTAAAAAAGTAAACTTTCGTGGCTTTTGGATTTCACTGATTTGGCAGAGAGGCTTATGGTCACACTTCAACACCACCCCTTGTTTCCGATCCTCTCAGAAAAACCTTGAAACTCAGAAAAAAAGTAGGTTTCCTGATCTGAAAAACGTCCATATCCTGGGCTTTGTCTTACAAAAATAGTTTCCAAGAGAACTAATAACCAACATATTCCTGTTCTGAACAGGAACTTTATTATTCTGAAGGAAAATCTCTAAGACTAGGAGTGAAGATACAGGCACTGTGCATCATTGCTGTACCTCTGCAAAGAGACAGCCAGCTAGACCAAAAACTTCTCCAAAATAAAACAAATTCTAATGCTTGACATTTACTGTGATTATTTTTAAAAAGTAATCTTATCACCACAGGCAACACAACCACAGGTGAGATTATGTGAGAGCCACAAAAATGATCAGGGGGTTGGAGAACCTCTGCTACAAAGATGGGCTGAGAGAGCTGGGGTTGTTCAGCCTGGAGAAGGGAAGGCTCCAGGGAAACCTAATAGCAGCCTGCCAGTACCTGAAGGGGGCCTACATGAAGGATGGAGACTGTTTACAAAGGCCTGCAGTGACACGACAAGGGGCAATGGCTTCAAACTAGAGAAGAGCAGATTTACATTGGATGACAGGAACAAGTTCTTCACCATGAGGGTGGTGGAACACTGGAACAGGTTGCCCAGGAAGTGGTTAGGGCCTCGTTCCTAGAAATATTCAAGGTGAGGTTTGACAGAGGTCTGGACAACCTGATCAAGTTGAGAATGTCCCTGCTGACTGCAGGGAGGGGTGGACTTGGAGGTCCCTTCCAGCCCAGACCATTCTATGACCCATGATTCTAAGAACATCATCCCTGTAAGAATAAAAACTGCTGTTGCTATACTTGCATAAAAAGAGCAATATTATTGTAACTATGCACAATTACCTCTTTTTAAATTCACAGTCTATACAAAGGTCTTAACCCATGAGAATGCAACATTAAGAGCCCAAAATAGCTCACCATGCCCTTACATAAAGAATCTTTTCAACTCTACTGATATTTTACTAAAGCTCTCGATTTGTCTGACTATTCCAAACCACTCATACTTCAGAAAAAGCCATATTCCCAGAAAACATCTGATTGTTTTTAGGATTCCTATCTATTTCCCCTACTATTGGTGTTTGGATTTTGAAATTTTTTTTTCAGGGTGAGTGAGAGGTTATTCAGTCATCCATGTTTATTGGGTGAGATTGGAATTTCTAAGGATTGATTTCTTAGTGAGTTTCTGATCTGAATATAGACACCCACAAATAATGGACCTGAGGTCCCCTCCAATTTGGTATTTTATGATATGACTCTGTGATTAAACAAATAATATGACATTGCAAACATTCTCTGTGCAAATCTGAATTGTGAAATCCTCAAATGAATAGCAATCAGTGCCTCAACTACTTCAAAGACCCAAGTTTTCCTGGTTATCTTCTGACAGAAAGAGAGCAGGAGCCAAAAATAATAAAGGCTGGGGGGAAAAAAAAATAAATTAAAAAATCATTTTTTATTGTTAGCTGTTGTTTGAGTTTGTGTTTACCTCCTTTTCTTTCTGACTCCCACAGAAAAATTCCAATACTTTTATTTGGAATTTCCAAATCTAACTTGCCTCTGTTACTTTGACATGGTCCCAGCTTCCTTAATAGAAGTATCCATTTACAGATCAAACCTACCAAGTCATTACAGAAGAGAGTTGCTGATCACTGAGGGAAGGAGATGACATACTAATTTTAAACTTGAAGACACTTCTGATCCCCGTTGTGATGCTGTGATTCCTGTTTGATCCTTAGGGCAGGCCCACAAGGCTTAAGCAAGCCCCTTAACTTGTCATAGTAAATTTTGTGAAATTTCTGTCATCTGTCCTTCACCCATCAACTTTCATATGCTTTATGGATGAAGTACTACCACAGAAAACCACAACCACATTAAGAGTCTATAATAGAAATGCATGAAACTATTTGCATCAGAGGTGAGCATGTCTCTATTCAAAGCTTTGAAATTAATGGCATTTGAAATTTAGATGCGTATTTCCTCATACTAAACTTACCAATATGTATATCGCATAACTATATTTTAATGTACCTGCACTTTATTCTAAAATAAGATGTAGTTGAACTTAAGCAATTTTTATAAAATGCTATTTTTATAAAGTGACAGAAATATAACACAATGAAAAGTGCATGTTATAGCTATTAAAAATCAAGAACCACATCCCAGCATATTGAAAACAATGCATCAATAAATATGCAAAAGATAAAGTTCAATAATTATTGAATTTTTTCATATTAAAAAGAATAAAGGCAAAGTATTTTTCTAAGAGACAGTACATTATTACATATATTATACATTCATGTTTATCTGAGTTTACAATCAATACAGTAATAAGGTTAAATGATAGTACAAGTTTGTTGCAGTTGAACCTAGATGAAAAAAATGCAATGATTAAATATTTGCTTAGCCAACCCTAACCAGCACTACTTACTCTTGAGTTCCTGACATTCTAAATAATTAAATCAGAATCAAGCTGTAATATTTATACAGCCTTAAACTGCCCTCATCTCTAATCAGGTATGTATGGTCATATATGCTGCTGTTATTTACTGTATGACAAGGTCATCTTAATCTTCTTTTCTAGAATGTTAATATTGGTACATCAGATACAGCAGTTAATGCCAAAGAGATTTGCTGTTACTGTTGGCTTTTTTTTTTGTCAGTCTGTGGATTGGCACTCATACAATCCACATATTACAAATATTACCTGTGAAAATAATTTTTTTGTATGATACATTGGATGGAGCATTATGCTGCAGGTGATGTCAGTTCTTGAAGTCATGCAAAGCAGAGAAATGGAAACCTCAACTTCTTACAGCCAAAACTACAAAGTGTGATTACAGCCTAACAATTTTCTCATCTTATTTAACCAGGAACTCAAAGTTAAAAAAACATTCAAAACCAAAACAAATCAAAACTTACACCAGTAGAGGTGTAGAAGATATACTCCTGACCAATTAGACTATAGTTTACTTTCCTCCCTGAATGCCTTCCTCTCTTTCTCAGAACCGTAGCACTTTAGAGTGTAGCATAAACCTTACATACAGTCACAAGAACATTATGGCTTAGTAATGTTCGATAGCATGGGGCAGTGTTCCAGCAAGAAAACTGTGAAAATCTGCAAAACACAGCTTTTAAAACACATCTGAATAAATAATTGAGCAAACCCTGCATTTTATGATGGTGAATTGTTTGGCTTTGTTAAAAGAGAGACCTAAAACCAATTCACAGACAAATCTTAAACAAGTAACCCAGAGTTACGCAGAAATCACAAGTAGCAGGTATGATGGCAGTGATATTCATACTGCTACTCTTAATTAAAGCCAAAACCACACTGTTAAGTTGAAAAGATGTGAACACACTAAATTGCATATTACCCTGGAGCCAGTTTATTTGAAAATAGCGTGGATTATCTTCATTTGAAGTGCAGCACAGTGCTTGTGCTGCAGGAATTGGGCAATAAATGTTGATCCCTCACAAATCCAAACTTAGCAACTATTTCTTCAGAAAGATTGTGTTGTCCAAAATTATTTTAGAGGCAAAGTCTCTAAAAAAGACAACAGCTCTATGGCCTGTCACTAACAAGGAATATCTGTGTCCTTTGAACAAAACGCCAGAGCAAGGGAACTCTAACTGTAGGGTCACATGCCCTTAATATCTTAATATGGCTTAAAGGGAACCTAAAGCACATGAATACTGAACCTGAACACAATCTAAATGTACTCCCATAAGTTTTAGCAAGAGGAATTTCACCAGCAGGTTTCTCAATTGCACTCCACATCTTTAAGTCCTGAATAAAAAGAAAGATTAAAAGGAAGGCAATAAAGAGAAAATTGGAAGACAAATGCTTTGTAAATTAGTATTTTGGAAGAGCAACAATGACAAAAATCTCCCTGCAAAAATGTCTGTTTTCTGCTTGTCTAGTGACAGGCATTTGTTGGGGCAGGGGTGAAGAAAGAACAGAACCAACAGGTTACAGAGATCATTAATAATGCAAACTCTTTACACTTCTGCTACAGCTGATACCATACCAGAGCTCACAGGTTAAAGATCATGATAAAGAAGCCCAACCAGAATTTAGCTGAGTATTTTGAATGAATATGAATTTGCATTATGTTATTCTAATCTCTAAGTTAACACAAGGAAAACACTTTAAAACAAAACACTTTTAGCTAAACACAACATTTTGAGCTATTCAGGTAATTGTTTGCCACTAACTTTCATTGCCCAAGTTAATTCTGATTTGAAACCAATATTTTTTAAGAGAAAAAAATGTCATCTTTGTATACTTGCATAGGTAGACCAAAATAATTTTAGGAGATAAGAATAAATGAAGAATAGATAAATTTGTCTCCTAATTTAAATAATCCTTTAAAAAAAAATTTCACTGTAAAATGCAAGCTGTGTATCAAATATTCATACTCACCTTTTTTTCACCTCAATCAGTAACGCCCTATTTGTAAAAGGTTTTGCTAACAGGGACAGTCTGCAAAGAGGTATTTAATAGTGAATAGTTTAAGAATGCACTGCTGTACATAAAGTTGTTTCAAAATATTAATGAAATGATGGTGAGTTACAATAAGCCACAAACTCACGCCATATTCCTATAAAACCATTTGGGAATAACTGCAAATAAAATAATCAGGTGGCAAGATGCAATTGCATTAAGCTTTATAAAAGGGACAGAAAATTACAGCATGTGCTTTCTAAAAAAGAGATCTCCTGAAATATAATAAGTAGCTGAATTTTTTGTACCTTCCTCTGCTCTTGCACCTTCATGATCAGTCATTCTAGAAGAGGGTGACCTAGATTGATTAATGACTCCTGAAGGGATGTGGGGTATCTCATCATCGCCCAGATCAGCTATCATGTCGTGAAGTTTTGTCCTGTTGACTCCTGTAAATTAATGTCAGCAGCAAAGATTCATTTGATTGCTACCGCTTGACTTGACCGAAGTCTATAAAACCATTAAACTAATTAAACAAGAATAATTACTGATGGGATCACCTCAAGATAAATATAAAGCTTTGCTTTTGCCTTATATATTATTAAAACTGTTGTTTTGGAAACCAAAATACATTAAATCTGAAAGCTACATGAAAACAGTTTTAATTCACTAAATCAGAGAAATACTCCTTTGTGTTCTGTAGATGCATTCTACAAATTCCTGTAGGAGAAAGAAAAAAAATCATCTTACAGCCCTACTAAGAATTCAAGCCAAACATTAAAAGAAGATTAGCTACTAAACAAAATACAAACCAATTAAACATTTGTTAATAGTATTTCACAGCTTTAACTATACTAAACAATTTTAACACTGAAAAACAGTACAAACAAAAAATAAGCTTAAAATAAGAGGGAAAAGTACAGACAACTCACGATGGGGGTGCAACAAACAATTAACTTTCCCTGCTTTTGAATGGTATATAGATTGTATCAAGTGGTTATCATACGCAACAGCAAGATTGCCTTCACCACTGTATGAAAGTGCAGATATATATTACTCTTATTACACAAGCATGCCTCTAGAAACAAAGTATAGCAATTTAGAAGTGTATTAAATTCAAGGTGTAGACACTGGCAAACAAAAATAGCACATTATAATTTAGTTTTCAAAAAATAAATTAATTCCTGGTTCCACCTTACAGCTTCCACATCAAAAAATTTAAAGCTTCAATCACAAAGTAAAGGGATTCTGTCACTGAGATTTCAAAGACAATGACTCAGCTGCTAAGAGTCTGTCCCGGAACTGCAAGCAATTATATTGTAGAATATTTTAAAGAAGACCCCGCCACCCTGCTACCAAAAAACCTCTCCTCTCAAACCTGTTAAAATGTGTTTGTTCTCTTTACAAGGCATACCAGAATCTACTAAAAAAACCCACACATTCAAAAGTAAGTATCCATCAATACCTGAATTCTCTGAAAGGAATGGAAAACTCTCTAGGGAGAGGAGTTGACAGAGAAAAGTATTTATGGTTAGGGAAGGGCAACCGACATAATCTACCTGGACCAGAGTAAGGTGTTTGACTCTGTCCCACATGACATCCTGGTCACCAAACTGGAAAAACATGGACTTGATGGGTGGAGCACTGCTGGATAAGGAATTGGCTGGATGGTGGCATGCAGAGAGTGGTGATCCAGGGCACAATGTCCACCTGGAGAGCAGTGACAAGCAGCATCCCTCAAGGGTCAGTGCTGGGACCAGTGCTGGTTAACATCTTTGTCGATGACATGGACAGAGGAATTGAGTGCACCTTCATCAAGTTTGCAGATGACACCAAGCTGCGTGGCACAGGTTGTAGGACAGGGGTGGCATCCAGAGGGACCTGGACAGGCTGGAGAGGTGGGCCCAGACCAACTCCATGACATTCAGCGAGGCCAAGTGTAAGCTCCTGCACCTAGGACAGCACAATACCAAACACAAATGCAGGCTAGGTGGCAAATGGCTGGAGAACAGCCTTGAGGAAAAGGACCTGGGGGGGTCTTGATCAACGAAAAGCTCAACATGAGCTGGCAGTGTGCATGCACAGCCTAGACAGCCAAACATATCTTGTGCTGCATCAAGAAGTGCAGCCAGCAGGGCAAGGGAGGGGATTCGCCTCCTTTACTCTGCTTTCATGAGATCCCCCCCGGAGTACTGCATATAGTTCTGGAGCCGCCAACAAAAGAAGGACATGGAACTGTCGGAGAGAGTCCAGAAGAGGACCACAAAGATGATCAAAGGGCTGGAGCACCTCTCCTATTAGGACAGGCTATGAGAGTTGGGGCTCTTCAGCCTGGAGAAGAGAAGGCTTTAAGGAGATGTTGTAGGGGCCTTCCAGTATCCAAAGGGAGTCTACAGGAAGGCTGGTAAGGGACGATTTACAAGGTCTTGTAATGACAGAATGAGGAGTAATGGGTTTACACTGGAAGAGGGAAGCTTTAAACTAGATGTTAGGAAGAAGTTCTTTACAGTGAGGGTGGTGAAAATCTGGAGTGGGTTGCCCAGGGAGGCTGCAGCTGCTCTCTCCCTGGAGCTGTTCAAGGCCAGGCTGGATGAGGTCTTGATTGACCTGTTTTAGTGGGAGGTGTCCCTGCCGATGGTGGCGTTTGGAACTAGATGATCTTTGAGGTCCCTTCCAACCTAAACCATTCTAAGATACTAGAGTGATAGCAGAAGAATACCACACATACCCCAAGAAGGATGCTACGTAACTATCAATACTTGCAAAACATTTTCATTTTGCCAAATAATACAGGACTCCTACATTTTGGTGTGCCCTTCTGGTGGGTTGTTTGGTTGGTTGCATGTTTTTTTTCCTCTTTCATTCATGGAGCATTTAACATTCCAATTAAATCTACAAAGGCTGCTAACCAGAAGTTGACTGATAATAAAAATGTCTTCCA
Organism: Psilopogon haemacephalus; assembly: GCA_013396835.1. Classification (NCBI taxonomy): domain Eukaryota; kingdom Metazoa; phylum Chordata; class Aves; order Piciformes; family Megalaimidae; genus Psilopogon; species Psilopogon haemacephalus. Next base: position 217,049 of record VWZI01000238.1, on the reverse strand, counting down.
AGAGCTTCCTTTATTCAACAGAACAAATTTCTTGAGTGGCTGAGTTTAATTTCATTCTCATGTAGAAGTATGTGTAATAAAGTGTGAACTCAGCTGAAGAAGTAAGTGTACAATAATAATGAGGAATGTCTCTTTTGCATGAACACTTTTTTCCCTCACAGCCACTAGCCTGATAGGATTTAATTTTAAATATTTAATCACAGTCTGCAAGCAAGAACTCATTAAAAAAAAAAAAAAACAAACCATTCTTAAGATGGCCAAGTATCTTCCCTGAAGACCACAAAGCTTGCTTTTGTCTTTATTCCAGGTGGTCACCAGCCAGTGATCTACAGCAACCAGCAGCAGATACATTCTTGAAGATAGTATAGAGCAATCAATGACATGACAGAAGTTGTGATTAGTAAGGTAGCTATTTAAATACTTTGCTTTCCAGGAGAAACTCTATTTGTCTCCTCCATGTTGATAATGCATGACCAACGCATGGATGGAAAATACTAAAACTGGCTTATAAACTCTGACATCCAAACAGAACTTTTGGAGGTGTTTTCACACCAAACAAAGGCATGAGAACTTTGTCTTTGAACACAACTGGAATTAACTACAAGTAGTCCCTCCTGCTCTGCTGCCTTGAACCAGATTGTCACTGCTTAGGGCACTGTCACCTTGTCTCTTAATGTTTTTCAGCATGTTTAGTCACTTCTTGCCCTCCAGGCATAACCTCAGAATAGCCCTCAGTCCACAAAATAGAGAAACTTCTTTCTGAAGTTTACAGTGAAGCAGCAGCTGTTCCAAACAACCTCTCTGTATTTCATCCTGGAAAATGGCTAAATCCAAGACTGCACCACAACCACAGAAGAGACTGTGTAGACCTCTGCTTTTAGGTAACTGTGCCTTCATGTAACTGGTGAAGTATTCAAAATGCCAAGGAGATTTTTAAGGATAAAAATGTGCTGTCTCTGCATAAGCAGCTACTTTAAAGGGACAAACTGGCTTACTGTTTTATCCTCAAGAAAAGACTAGAACAAAAGCAAAATATCTCCAGTGGCCCATTTCACTGTATGGGCCTTCAGAGAACAAAAGAAAAAATGGAAATTGAATATTCAGTGCTGAGAATGTGCAGATTTCTATTAGCTCCAAGATGTAATAGCCCAAGTCTGAAAATAACACAGGGACTCTTCTATAGCAAGAGGTGATGGCAAAGAAGATGGTATAATCTAACACTGTTTTCATGCCTATCAACTATGTTGCATCTCCAGACAGTAAGGCTAGTGATGTGAATGGGACAGACATTTTCATAAATAAAGAATGATTAGGCTGAGGGAAAAAAACAGGAAGCTAGAAAAACTATAAAACTTCCAAGCAAATAATTAAAAAAAGTAAAGCCATCTTCATTTTAACAGTGGTATACACAAAAAAATTAAGATGTGAAGACTATTTCTCAAATTGTCAAGAACACATTATACTGACTTGATGGCATGAAATTAAATATGCATCATCTCCACTGTTACGTTCTGAAAATGTGACAAGCTGCATCTGCTATAATAGATCTGGCCTCAAATTTAGCATATTACTCAAAAATGTAGGTTTCACTGTTAGAGAAGCAGACTTAACTCCTTATCTGTTTATCAGAATGAAGTCTAGAATAGGTTGTACTTGATTTCAGAGTTGTTTGGCTCTCTTTGGGTTTTTACAGTTTTCTGAATATAAGAATGCTTCAATAAATAGGTCTTGGGTTATTTTATAGTTGATGTTTATAAAGACAAAGTGTGAGGTGGGTTTGAGGTTTTTATTTTGTGGGTTTTTTTCTTCTGTTTTTTAAAGATCCTTTCACAAGGAGGTAGTATTTCCACATAACATAATGACTATCATGACAGAAGAAAAAACAAAACAAAACAAAAAAAAGCCAGAGTATTATTACATTATGAATATATATGTGCTGACAGAAGATGACCTAAATTAAGGTGCTCAACCCAAAACATAATGTATGAATGTAGACTACAGAAGTAACAAAATAGAATCAAACCTATTTCTGCTCACTACTTTTCCTCTACATTTGACATGAAAGCTACCATATCTGGGCCAGGGACGTGAAGACCACAGTCTAAATGCTGATTACAGTGGTTAAAAGATGCATATCCAACAAAAAAGACTCCGTTAGAATGTCTGTGCTACTCTGCTGTCCTCAAAGGTGACCAGTCAGTGCACGTTTATTTATCTTTCTGGTGATAAATATGCTGCCATAAAGATAAAGTCTGATGTTCAAAATCAATTCTGCTAAGTCTGACAATAATGCTAAAAAGCAGAGAGATGAATATTCAGAATGAAGTTCACAAATGATTAGACATGAGAAGCAAGATAAAGAAGGCCTTCAACATTATTTTCGATGACAGACTTTAAAAAGTTGAGGAAAAAGATCTATGGATCAAATAATTGAAATAAACCTGCCCAACCTTAAATGCATACTTCTATTGTGTGCAGAATTCTTCAATTAGCTCAGTGATTTAGAGGTGGGTTTTTGAATCAGAAGCTACAATCACAAACACAACACAAATGCAGAATGTCACAAAACTCCCTGTGAAACTATTTGCATGAGTTCAGGGCTTCCTAAAGGAGAACTGAAAACTCAAAGCACTAGCAGTGACATACATGACCTCACAGCATTTTGACAAAGTTATCTCCTAAATATTCTCTTATGTAAGCATAAGCAGGTTTAAAAATTAATTTAGATGAAGAAAACACTTGTAACTGCAGGGAAGTAGACAGGAACCAAAGTTTTTATAGTGTTGCAAAGTTTTAAGTTTTACAAGGGGACTTTTCAGATAAAATAATTACTGTATTTTAAATGGTGTTCACAACCAGTTTAACTGGCAATGCAGACAACTATAATGCAAATTTTAGACAGAGTAGTTATTTCTAATGGCTGAGAATTATGCTCCTCTTCTGGATATTTTAAGATTCACAGATGGAACAAAAAGCTGATAGGAATTCTTTATTGTATAGCCGCCAAGGAAGCAACAAGTGGAGGAAAAAGAAATCCTCTCCAGACAATACAAAATAATGACACTGGAACAATCTGGAGGCCTGAAGAGAGTTTTTCAGCCAATTTATAATGGTAGAACTACACTGCTTATCTCCTGTTTTACAGCTGCTTACCTTGCATAAGCACAGAAGCAGCAGCTAGCTTGTGTGGTAGATGACAACAGATTATAGTCAAAACAAAAGTATGGTTTAGAGAACTTCCTGTATGTGACAATCTAAAGGCATCTATATTTCTCTCTTCCATGTTATATTTCCTGAATAATTACTTGCTCCATTTTTAATTTTCCAGAATTCAAACCACTTGCTGATATTTTGCAGCCACCCTGCTTCCATAATTAAAGATTGAGAAGTTTAATAACAGAAATTCAAATGAAAGATGTTCATTTTAGTGTTAAAAGGAAGTTTTTAACCCTACAAAAACGCTTCATGGGAATCCGATGTCAATTATTGACTTACATGACAAATGAGTATACTTACTAGCATACAGTTTACTACTATAAGTTATGATCAAACCACAGACTAAGTCAAAATCTTTGCTTCAAAGATTTTCAAAGTGGGTGTGTACATGCAAGTCATGCAAAATTACTGTAAAAGCAACAACCATGCTATAACTCAATTTTATTTTGTTACAGGTTGTAAGAAAAAAATCAAATTTTAGTAATTACAGAATTCTTAGTGAAGTGTTATAATTTTGTAATTATTTTAGTACATATTCATCTGACTTTTTTAACTGCGGAGAAAATGTTTGGGTTTTTTTGCTAAATATCACCAGGAACTGTTGGAATAAACTTTGAAAACAAAAATAACGCAGTCAAGGGAGCTTCTCTAGAGTGACACCAATTTAATAACACTCTCCACCACGAGCTTTGTACAGTTGAAGACAGAAGTTACAGATTATTTTTTGAAGTTTGGTTAAACGTACATAGCTCAAATAGGTCAACTGGTCTGAAAACTCTTAAAGAGTAGTCAACCAAAATGTGTTAACTGCTCAGGAAAATGAAGGGCACCGTAAAATAAGGATAATACCCTAAACAAAGACACAAAAAAAGTTTGTGTTTACATTATAGAATTTTTTGAATTCACATTGCCTTAGACTGTAAAAATAATGACAAGCCTATAAATGTGAATAACACCCTGATTCAGGGCCATGTTAATAAAAGGTCTAAAAAAAAATCCCAACAACCCCCTCCCCCAAAAGTACAGTATTTAAGAATCCGACAAAAACATCTTGTAGAAAATTTCTCTGAATAGGAATATCCTTGAAGTCCAGTTGTTCAATGTTTTTGAACACACATTTTAAAACATTTATCTGTCTTCACCTATTTAACCATAAATTTGTATGCGTTTCCAACACATCTCATCTAAGAAATGGTTGTTGAAAATTTCAGCATGTTCACATTCAGCAGGTAGAAAGTTAAAGTTGGTTGCCCCCGTCACAGAAGATTATGCTTAATGAAAAATAAACAGAAAACACAAAACCAACAAAAACCACAACAGAACTTGTGGGGGGAAAAAAAAAGTCTTCTATATAGATAGGCAAAAAAAGGTTGCATTACAAGATTCAGAATCTGCACTTACTCTTTACCCCTTTCTTCCCCTTTCGTTCCTTCTTGTACTGTTCCTTCAGTTTACTTATTAGTCCCTGGTCTACATCCCAAACCTCAGCAGTTGGGGACAGGTCATCTTTGTCTACATGCAGCATATTATTAAAAGAAAAAAAATCAGCAATTGGCAATGCAAGCTGTTGGTGATTTACTATCATAGCTGTACAAGAGCATTAATAAAAAGTTCTTAATAACTCTTTAATTTAAAGGTGCAGTTTCAGTTTTAAGTCTCAATTCATAGTTTCCCAAGGCACTGTATAGCATCAGTTACATAAAATGGTATGTTAATTTGTTACTGAGGAGCAAACAAATTAAGTATCGTAAGTAACTTTGTTACATACTTTGAAATACACAAAAATTCATTTGTGTTCAGAAATGATTACTGCATCTTTAGAAAGATAGTGTTAAAAAATTATTCAGCCAGTGTTGAATAAGCAAATACAAGTATTCATGCTGTATCTGTCATGAAAATGCAAGCTGAGAAAGTCAGTGCCAGTTTATTCATGAAGACCACCATGCATTCTCTCGCACTCATTCTACATGCACAAGAAAGAAACCTTGGTCCTACATATAACCAGAGAAATAAGTCTATAAATTCAGTTTTTTACATAAAGAAAAGTAATTTGCACAGGTGAATAAACTGAGATCTTGAATCTCTCATCAGCAATTAAATTAGAATTAGCTGAAACATAACATTCCTCAGCAGTTTCAGAAGACACGTCTTTTTCTGTTTGACAAACAGTGCAGTTAATCATTCTCCAAGAGAAGTCAAGTCTCCACTTTTCTAAGCTGTCCACCTCAAACATTTCTGGAAACACAGAATTTGAAGGATAAACTTGTTTGTAAGACAAAGTAAATGTAATATTTGCAGAAGCACTTCTGCTAATAGACAACTAGACAGCAACGAAAATTTGTGTGCCAATTTAGCCCATGTCCACAAATTCTTTAAAATAGTAAGTTATTCAGTTCCCAACTTCCAGACATACCCACAAATCAATGTTTGAATCAAAGAGCAATTTTTGAAGCTTTACCCATTACAATCATTTAAGTGCGTTAGAGGAACCATACAGAGCAGAAACAAAGAAACATGCATTTAGGGTGCAAACCAATAGGGGTTATTTCACATACATGTTTCATGACAAAACATAACATAGGAAAATATCTCGGGACACTGATGCATCTACCATCATTCAACTAGGGTTGATTCAGCAAGAAGAAGAACAATCTTGATCACAGAGGTTGAACAGAGAAATAGCAGGGATGGTAAAGGCATGAAATAGGCAGCATAACGGCTAAGTCCCCTGAGCTGTCCACCAAGGACAGTGGAGAGAATGGAATGGTGATATCCTACACCAGGCTCCAGCTACAACTACCAAACTGCAAACACAAAGACTTCCGTCTGCATTACTTCAGGGCCAAAACACTGACATACAAAAAGAGTGAATATTCAGGAAATAAAAGAAGCACAGAAAGACAAGTCAGAGGGCATGCCCAACCAAAAGGAGGAGGCAATCAGGGAAAAACAGACAAACCAAGCATCTCCCCAAAACAAACAAAAAACCCCACAAAACAAAAAACCTCAAACATACAACCTAAAAAAAGGAAAAAAACCCACAACCCTAAAACCCAAAGAAAGGAAACTCAGTTAAGAACACAAAGACAAAGCAACAAATCCAAGGCTTCATTAATGAAAGGAAAACAATCAGCTAGGTTGCAGCACTGCAGACAAGGATTCAGAAACTGAGCTGAAACAGAAGTTCGCTATATGTAACAGCAATGCTGTTGTGACAAACACTCAAACTACAAACAACCCAACAACTACAAAGTAAACCACCCCTCCAAAACAGCCCCAAAACACAAGAAACAAATTAAAAACAACCCAACCACACACACACACAAAAGACCCAAGCAAAAAATATGCACACACAATAAAATTTTAAAAATCAAACAAAACAAGAAAACAAACCGCAAACAAACACAAAAACCCTACCCCAAACAAACAAACAAAAAAAAACCCCAGAACACAAACCAACCAGTCACCACAACAAAACTGTCATTCTGATACACTTCAAAGAACTGTAGTATATTAAAAAGCAGTCTACATAATTCAGTGAAGGCGATGATAGAAGTAACATGTTTGGGTTGTGTTCTACACTAGAAGGTTAGAAAATATCAGTAGATTACTAACCACAGAGCATCATTAAATTTCAAGTCAAAGAATTTGAAAGAGTTGGGCTCATTCAGTCAACAGAAAACGGGAAACACAAACCTGCAAATATAAATATTCAAACCTAACGCTGTTGCTGAAACGTAGATCACAAATAGAAAACTAAATGAAATGCTAACCAGAGGTCTAGATATACTTAGCTATTTCAGAAGAGAGTCACCTAAGTGGAAATAGTGCACTTCCTCAGATTGCCTGTAGCGTTTACAGTCATCACAAAACTGACACTAGGACAGCAGTGACTAGCCAGGATGTCTAACAGCCAACATAATTCAGTGGAGAAAGAGTATTCCCCCCCCTTTAATTTATCACAAATATAACCCAAGAGACGCTGAATTCTAGTTATCTGGAATTCTGGGCACAGTCAGTGATTTTCTGACACTCAGCCAATCTGTAAGCAGGAATTTTGTGCTTCTTCAAGAGGAGAAATTCAGTGATGAACAGTCATCAAAATCATAAGCAGATTATAAAGTCTACATAATATGTAACATCTGTAATGTGTTATATAATGTGTAGCAACATGTATTTACTCCTGCTTGCTTAAACAAACAGAAGTTCTATATGACCTTTTTGTTGATGATGGATTACCATGAGACAATTTTTTTATTCTGAAATGTACATTCATTTTTTTTAATGTGCTAAGCATTTAAATTCTTTCTTTACCACTCAATTTGTTTGGTTTTCACTATTTTGAAGGTAAGTTATTAAGTAGAAGATGTCCCACAACAGGACATTTTACATCATATTTGAAAATAACTTAAGACTCAAAGATATGAGGAACTTAAAAATTGTAAGAATGTGTTCATAAAAAGCTGTATTACAGGATGGGAAGAAAAAGGCAACCCAAACCTCCATATTCTGGCTGATTTGCAGCAGTCTCCAACAACAAAAATGTAACTATCAAATCAGCAATGAAATATTTTAGAGTATCTGAAGTCGGATTTACAGATAAAGCACTGAAAGTAATAATAAAACCAGGCTATGTAATAGGTTTAGAGTTTACACATCAGAAGTCTGTTTTTTAGATACTAAGTAAAAGCAATCTAAGAAATGCACATATAAACATTTACATTTTTTCAGAGTCTGAATCTTTGCAAGAGTAAGAAGTGTTGGAAGCATGCCAGTGACAAGAAAATGAAAACAAAAAGGAAAAAAGATCTGAGAAATCACATCAGACAAGTTTTAACTGAAAAACTAAAGTTGATGGTTGATGCAATTGTTTAGGAAATAACAGCAAGTATTTAAATAACAAAGATATAAGCAAATAAATGGATGGATCTGGAGATTTCAAATAATAACAGTTTCACAGGGTTCAAAATAATGGTTTCAGCAATGTATTATTTTAGAAGGCATTGAAGTGGGACAATGTCTGAAATGTTTTTTGTAGGTAATAGAGAAACATTGTCTTTAAACATTTGAAATGTACACACTGAGCTTTAAAAGGGCTACTTAAGCCCACGACCTCACAGACTGTATCCTTAAACATCCACTGAAGCAAAGAACACCTGTACTAAACTCTGACAGGCTATGAAAAAAAGCATTGCTACTACAGTTCAAAATTTACCTCCTCACTCATTTAAATAGTAAGTACAAAACATATGCAACAAATATTGTTTTTATACAGAAGAACTTAGAACACATACTTCCTATGATGAAAGTCAGTTTATGTTTAGTTTGCATTCAGATATGAGTGTTTTGGTAACAATGGAATTGCTGCAGTTAAACAAGCTGTCATAAAAAAGGTGTCACATGGGTGTAGAAATCCCTACTATACTGTGCCTTGCTTTTGCTCTGGGCTCACTTAAACTGTAGTAAAAGACATTCCAAAACATCTCTGAAAAGTGCAGTGGGTCAATCTGATGTTGAAAATAGATGTTTCAGTCTTATTTTAAGTTTGGGGCAATGAATGGACCACTTGAAAACAAATCTGAAAAAAAAATCTAAATTACAAAATCAGCATTTGAATCAGAACCCCCCACCATGCTGGGTAGCTACCTGAGAAGATGACAGAAATATAGCATGCTGAAAAGTAATACTGGAAAGCATTGACTTGGAATTTCAGTGGACAAGATAATTCAATAAGTTTCAGCAGTTTGCTCTGAAAAAAATGGGTAAAACTTTGACTACCTGCATGGCAGAATTAAGTTGTCCTTCCTTCTATATATGAGAGTGGTAAGACTGGTGCTAGAAGCAGACCTTTCAGCATTGCTATACAGACTGAAGGAAATAGCTTCTCCAGTTTCATCTTTCAGTTAGAAATAAGACTCTGTTGTCAAAATAAACTAACTCCTTGTTATTTCCCAGGAAGAAATTATTTTTTAATCCTTGGTACCTTTAAAGTCAAGACCGAATGACTTTCCTTGAAGATGCGTCAGCATTTTGATTTCTGTAGACCTTTATGTTCTCTCTGCTCACTGAGGTGTTAAGTATGACAAATTCATTGTCTCAATGACATAAAACAGTCAAAACAAGATGATCTAGTGGCACTTTTTGGCCTTACAATGAAAGGCTCACAATACGAAGCCACAAAATTGCTTGTACCACAGTTCAGAAAATTAAGACAGTCAATTTCCCATTTCAAGGCAGATGTGATTTACTTGGTTCATTATTCGTTTTCCTACTCAAGTTCTTCCCTCCTTCAGTTTCATCTTTCGAAACATGTAGGCTTCCAGGAGCTCAAGCTGTAAAACTTAGTATATTTTGTTTGACATCAAATTATTAACCTACGTATTTTTTTATCCACTCTAGTATTAAAAATAAGTAAGAAGGTGGACCACAACAAATATTCTATCGAGTCTACTAATGCAAGTCAGATTAGCAGTAAAATCTCAGCCAGGAAAACTAAACATACTAATTGCCCATTTTTACAAGTACACCAAAGAAACCCATTTACCTTGAGCATAAAAAGTTTAAAGAGTTCCTGAGTAGAATTATTAACAAATTAAAAAAAAAAAAATCTAAAAGCAAACTGAATATAAAAATATTCAGAATCTTTGACTTTTACCCAGGAAAGGAAATGTTTTCTGAAAAACAAAACCTGAAACAAATGCAACTGTAATTGTATTTGTAGCAACTACAACAGCATAAATAGACATAAAATTAAATTTCAGCATCCAATACGCTGTTTTCTAAGCATGAGCATTTGATCACCACAATCAGCCACACATCCATACCACCTCAGTAGGTTTTGCAGCATTTAGGTACTATCAGGAACAACTGTTCCTTATTTCTCAATGTTTTTCTTAGCATCTTACCCCACTCTGTTCCATCTCCTGAACTTCGAGCTTCTCCAGCTCCCTCACCATCTTCAGCTGTCACTAAAAAATCAAATTCCTTCAAAGCTTCTTCAGTATCAGGATCATCTGTAAGGTCAGCAGCTAAACCTTCATTACCAATCTGCAAGCAAATAAATATTTTCTGAATTTGAGTCATGTACAGATAATTATGCTAGAAATTACACCCTACTAAGTTGAAAACATACATAGTAAAAAGCTGCATAAACAAAAGAAAGAAACATGTATTTGACATGGAACTGATTTTTCTGACATGACAAAATTCAGTTTCTTCTATGGAATGGTCCCTACCTTCTCCAAAATTCAGGAAGGATGCACATTTTATTGTGCTAAATTTGCCTCTTATAAAGGGACTCAAATATGCAGAGAAACCAAGATGGCCAAGCTAGTTACCTTCCAGCCAACAGGATGGCTAGTAGGATTTAAATTTTAAAGGCAATATACTAATGATACCACCACATTTCCCAGCAACATATCTCTGTACAACCCATTCAGATAATGAAATTACAGCAACCAACACTGTAACATTACACATTCAGAATCAACTGGGAAAAAAGTACTTCCCTTTTAAAGGGGGATTTCAGATATAAATTAAAAAAACTAATTATAATTAAAATATTTTACTTTGTGTTTCTTATTTATCCGGTGCTTTTCTTTTCCTTCTGCAATGTCTTCTATCATATCACTCTCTTCTTCTTCATCACTATCATCTGCGTTTTCCAAGAAGTTAAATGTTTCAAGAACATCACCAGAATTCCTACATAAATAAAAACATTAACAGGAAATCCTTTTCAATTCAAGAGATTTTAGAAGATTAAAGGCAATGGCAACTTAACAGCTTGAGCTTTGAAAGTAGGAAAGACACAATGTTTGTAGGAGGTGTCTACAATTCCTATTTATGAAGGCTCACTCAACAGAATCCTTGCTTAAAATAACAATTCCGAAGTGATTAAATTACATAAATGTGACTACAATACATTATGTATTTTCCTGCATATATGTATGTACTAAGAAACATCTAATCCTGCATATAATCAGTTTTGGTTAAGTTCATAATAATATATAGTCATCTCCACACTCTGAATGCCTGTGAAAGTTCAATGTGTACTCACAGTATCAATGACAAAGCATAATATATTTTATGCAGTTCTCATCTCTTCACTTACCTTTTGATTTCCTGTCCCTTTTGTTTTGATGAAGGGGATTCACCCCCATTGAGGATGTGTTCTAAGTTCTTTGTCTCTACCGAACCATTCGGTTCTGAATTGGAGAGCCCAAGCAAAGACCTTACCCGCTGGGAGCGTACATCCAATATCGTATCTGTGTAACCTACTTCCTGAAGATACCTATATGTATTAAAGAGGAGAAAGAAAAAGGAAAGCATATTTGAGGAAAATGGAAACAAATTAGTTTTGACTATTAAAAATTCATGTCACTACTATACCATTTATGAAAAAATAAGCTTTGCTGCTATTCACCTCATACAGAAAATTTAACTCTAGACTCCTTAAGGCTTAAGACTACAGTACAGTACAGTATTTGCCCACCTCTATTACTGTATTTCATACCGTTAAACTTAAATATGGTTCCTCATACTGCAGAGAAAAGTTTGAAGACTCCAACAATCAACAATGTTACTTACTGTCTCAGTAACTGTCTGCCTTGCTTCCAGGTCAATTGGCTATTCTGAGGTACTGCAGGAACCTCCATATCTTTGGTTTCTTCTGAAAGACAGTGTCACAGCTGAGTAGGTAGATTTGTTTGTTTGGGTTTTTTGTTAGGTTGCTTTGTTGTTGTAGAGTTTTTTTGGGGTTTTTTTTTTGGGTGTGTGTGGTTTGTTTGTGTGCTTTCAAAGATTTATTTTACACAAGATACCAGTGAAACTAAAAGCAAATCTTTAATAAAAGCTTTACATCAGATACCGTCTTACAGAGTGTTTCTTTTTTTTCTAATTCTTTGCTAAAGCATCAAGTAATTTAAAAGAATTAAAAAAAAAACAAACACAAAAAAACCCAACAACCCTAACATCTTTACATGTAGAAAAGGAACTGAAAAAAATACCTAACTTGTACAAAAAAGAAAACCTTGCCCTGATCAGCTGAAATGTTAATGCTAAGGAAATACATTAGATCTCTTTCACAAAGGAGAGATGATTTGAAAGGACCATGAAAAAATTAGTCAAAAGAGCAGCAGTGAAATATCAGCATTCGGAGAAAACAAACATGTCGAGCTTAAATTCCATCAGTTTATATTAACAATTAAAATGCAGACCCACTGTCACTTCTACTGTGGCAGAATCTATAAAGCATGCTACAAACTAGCAAAGATTAAAAAAATCTATCAACACAGCTTTTAAACGTAAGAAAAATCTCATTAAACAAGAAATAGGAATTGTGCTCTCTAGCTTCAACTGAGTATAAAAACGACTCAAAATGCAGCACTTCTAAAGCAGAAGAAAAACAGAAAAATGGGGTGATGGGGATGAAAGTCTGTAGACCCCAATTTTAAGGCATGTTACACAAAGGCCAACAGTGAGACTTCCCAAAGACCTACATTTCAAGAGAAGCCTTATGCAATTCTGCTTATTAAATGTTTTTTTCCAGGCCAATGTAGTAATAATTTCCTGTCTCATTCCTTAAAACCTAGCATCTTATAGCAGCACCAAAACCCAACAGTATTTATGTTTATTATGCACTTTCCTTCTGGATGGGTGGCACAATGGCAATTTAAAAATTGATCCTTCAAGAAAAGGTATTATAAGAAGAAAAACTCAGCTAAATGGGAAAATGTCCACCATTATTTATATTCGGAGCTCTTTTAATAAAAAATGATAGTCATTTTTAAATAATAATAGTTACTGAATACTACACTTTTCCTAGACATCATCTCTATAACACATGGGTGTGGAAACTGCAAGCTGCAATAAATTAACAGAGCAGATCTAGAAGAGCATAGGAACAAGTTATACTAAAATAGACTATTATAGTAAATAATTACCTGATTCAAAAGTTGGCATTTTCAAGTCCCCTTGGTTCAATTCTGTGCCATATTTTAATTTATGATATTTTGCCCTGAAAAATTATGCAGATGTTTAAGAAACTGGCATACAATACTTTTATCAACTGAAAATATTCTACTCTTCCCATTTAAAACAATCATATCAATATAATGCAATTTATCACAACAGTTTTGTTTTGATAATTATTGTACCATAATTATTTCCAGCCTTTCAAGAACACAGTTTTGAAATAGATTGTCAAATATTAATAGATAAGAATTCAGGATGTTCTGCAAGACTCTGGATTTTCTCATATGCCAGATACTAAAAGAACCTTTAAAAAACCAGAAGGTTCAACTATTTAGGAGAGATTATTTTTTCAGTTCTGGCACTGTCATAGCTAATCAATTGAACTACCATGAATGAAACTCTTATTTAGGATTCTTTCCTATTTGCCACCTTGAACTTCAGCTTCATTTGCTTTCCTGTCTCTGCTTATGACAGAGTTCCTTCCTTCAGAAGGACCAATTAAGAGTGACAGCTTCCCTCATCACATGTATTCTCTTACAGATTTTTTTCATTGTCACTGACTGGACACTTAGCTTTCCATTCCTGCTCACACCACCTATGCAAACATGGCCTCACTCCTTCCCATCTCCTGATCTCCGATTACCTAACCTCTGCCTTTCTATATATATTTTTTAAATCAGTTTATTTACATGCATGTGCTTCTTAAATCTTACTCTCTACCAAAGCTGCTAATCAAAATGTCTTCAGCTTCCCTTACCTCCAAGAATATCACATAAACTACCTACACCTATATCTTGGAATTTCCTTACTTTATCCCACACCTTTCACAATTTGTCTTTTGCATCATAGAGCCTTTGAAAAAACCACTCAAAATCTCAGGGAAGAGAATTCTAAATCTTCTGCAGTGGAGCCAAGTTTAAATCTCTCTGTAAAAATATTAATAGCCATATTTTAAAGAATCCTCTACAAAATACAGTTGTCCCTATAACTCTAAACTAAATATTGGACCAAAGTTTTAAGAATAATTTTACCATATCTCTCTCCCACCAATTTAAAAGACTTCTCCCAAATATGAAACATCAAGAAAAGATACAAAGATGTGCTGGACAAAACAAAGGCTTTCTAACAAATCTTCTCAAATGGTTGAACCACTGTTTTCAGTTTCTTCAAGCTTATATATTTGATGGTATTGAAGACTTGCTTCTAAAATAAATGTTTCTCCTTAAACTGCAATTAGGAACAGTCTCAACAAACTGTCAGTAGATGGCACTATTGACCTTTTATAGTATGAAAAAATCCTACATTTCATAGCTATTGAATTGTAAGTGGAAAGATATATGGCTCTGGAAGACTGGCTATTTCTGTGACCTTGAATCTGACTGTCAAATAACTACAAAAAATATTCTATTTGGGAATATCTCTGTATTTCATCCACGTAAGAGTGGATATTAGAATGTAGTAATGAGGTGTAAGAAAGAAGTAGAAAGAATGTCTACCCTAGGTTCTCTCTTAAAACTGAGACACAAAGCTTTGTTCCACCAAGCCTTCCCAATAAAGTGTAGACATTATGATTTATATGCCCTATAAAGTACAGTACATTTAGGGTTAAAAACAAAACAAACTGGAAACAATTAAGAAATTGTGAAATTTAATTAAGCTTATTGAGTGGTTTTGCTTGATTTGTAAGTGAAGCCAATAAAGCACTGTAAATGAAAAGTCAATCTAAATTTGTTCACTATAGTTCAATGCTCATGTGGCAAATACCATTTTGGAGCATTTACTCCATTTAGGAGCTAAAATTCCAAAGTACTGATTAAAATCCTGCTTTAACTGTTCATTATAAAAGATAATGATGTACCTAATATTATATGAATGATCAGCCATGATAAATATACCAAATATTGTTGCATATAATGAGATGGGTTGTGTTTCGCACCACACCTGATTCTCAACTTCAGTTTTACAGTAAGAAATTAAATTGCAATAAGCTATATATTTGCACATGTACTCCTCTCTGTATTGTCACACAAACAAGGGTCATTATTCCACAGATTAAAAAGCTACAGCATTACTGACAAGTCACTGATGTTAGTCTCCCACACTACATAGTAACTGAATTCTACAAGAAGCATCTCCATAATCCTTCAAGTATTGACTTGCTATTCTTCAAAGGCTAGGCTTCCACAAGTGAAAAAGTGAGAGCAGGAGAAGCAACGCCCTAAACTGATTTAAGTGCTTGCTGCTATTTAACTGTTGAATCCTACCACTCTGTTGCCAAGGAAGTAAGTCAGCTCGACTTCAAATTCCATGAAGTCAAAAAATGTAACAGCCATTTTACAATCTCAGCAAGTTTTATTAATTTAAGCATAGCATTCTGCCAATTAAGCTTGGAGTAGAGTACACAAGAGAAGTCTGGCTCAGTCTGCAAAGCACCACAAAGGAATATACACTATCTGCAAACAAAAAATTCCATAGACTAACATTTTATTCTTCTAAAGCATTATCACACCTACTGCATACACACTTTAATACCAGAAAAAAACCACACTGTTTTGTTTCTACTACTGCATATTATTTAATGTTGCACAACACAATGTTGTGTTTCACACCCTTATTCTGAAAAAATGGATTCCCTATAATCTGCTCTTTGCTGCATGGAACTTTTCCACAGCATCAGGAAGTTTGCAACAAGAGGAGAAAAGGGTTGATACAGAAATCAGGTGCAACACTGAAAATTGCTATAGACTATTTTCATATCTGAAATTATCAGCGCAGGTCAGGCCACACCTTGAGTACTGTGTCCAGTTCTGGGCCTCTCAATTCAAGAGAGATGTTGAGGTACTAGAACATGTCAAGAGAAGGGCAATGAAGCTGGCGAGCAGCCGGGAGCACAACACTGTGAGGAGAGGCTGTGGGAGCTGGAGTTGTTTAGCCTGGAGGAGGCTCAGGGGTGACCTCATTGCTGTCTACAACTACCTGAAGGGAGGTTGTAGCCAGGTGGGGGGGTCAGTCTCTTCTCTCAAGACAACCAGCAACAGAAGGAAGAGTCACAGTCTCAAGTTGTGCCAGGGCGAGGTATAGGCTGGATATTAGGAGAAGTTCTTCACAGATGGAGTGACTTGCCATCAGAATGGGCTGCCCAGGGAGGCAGTAGAGTCGCCATCTCCGGAGATGTTCAAGAAAAGACTGGATGGGGCACTTAGTGCCATGGTATAGCTGACTACTTAGGGCTGGGTGATATGTTGGAGTGGATGATCTTGGAGGTCTCTTCCAACCTGGCTGATTCTATGATGCACTGACAAGTCAGCACCTGCTTACTTTCCTTACTCAGTCCATCACAGTTTTACAATTCAATGCCCTCACATTACTGGACATATGTAGCAAAAAAAACCCCAAAACTCAGAAAGCCTCCTCTTTGCCTCTCACAAATTCACCAACCAACCCCAGAATTTCACTTCCTGTTCTCAGCAATCTTCTTGAGGATTCTGTCTGGATCTTAAGCAAGGATTTTTCTCTCGAGAAAAGAAAAACGTTGGCTTGTATCCACTAGCCATATGAACTACAGCAAACTGTATGCTTCTACTGTTCTGCTTCTATTGTACACGTTTACAAGTTTCTTGCTCATCACAGGAATTTTGGAATTTGATGGGAAGTCAAACTAAAAGAAAAGCTACACTTAAGGAGAAGGCAGGAATGAGGTTTCACCAATGCCATTCATCTTCAAATTCTGCATTGCTGTATGTCTTCACTCTCCAGCTGTAATTAACTGCCAAAAAGTAGGCAATTCTCACAGCCTTACGGTGTGCACTTGCAGAAGGTGTTTGTGCAGTACAAAGTTTATTACTGCAAAGATAAGCAAAATTTTTTCCTTTAACATGAGAAAGTTACTTATACCCAGGACACTTAATTCTGTCATACCACCTTTGATTTTTAAAGGAAGAATACACACGCCCCAACAGTTAAGAGTTTTTTAATCTGCCTTGGATCCAGACTTTCACTTGACATGATGTAACAATGCAACTTTCAATTTTATACTGGTTTTAAACTTGGAGTTACTTTATTTCAAGGACAAGGTTGAAAGAATAATAAAAAAATCTTTCTGCTCAATACTTCACCAAAACACATATGATCTGCCAACATGACTACAAACTGTTTACTGAAGCATCTTTCTATTGGACACTTCACACAGAGGTCTGTATCCATCCTTGCCAAAGCAGCGTTTACTGACAGTACTAATTCATAATGAAAGTATCTATTTAGGCATACTGACTCTTGGAGAACTAACTTTGAAATGTCCAGGTGAAGTCTCACTACTCCTTGCTAAAAAATGTGAGGTTTATTCTGACAAAAATGTTCTCTTCAGATCAAAACAAACAAGTAAAGGCTACTTACTGAAATACCTACTGTACTAACAGCTACTTTAAATGCAAAATAAAATTAAGTATAAGATTTGAGTCTGCTACTGAAAACATAGGCACATGACAAAAATACTTTTCTAGCATGTTTTTTTTTATGATTGCAAAATAAATTGCCAATTTTTGGTCAAATTAAATAACCAGGCAACAGAAGAGCAAGTAGGTTTGATGGACATGAGTGAGCATCGGACTGTACAGAATTTTCATTTTTAAAGCATTAATGTTACAGAACATGAACCCACTGAGACTAGGAACTCTAGCATCTACCACAAAAAAGCTAATACTTCAAAATGCAGCACTAACTTCTAAAGGATTCTATCCTGCCAAAACATAGTTCCCATGCAATACATACAAAACAGTTGCAGAGAATCAAAAAGCACAATACATTTCATCCTTTCAAGTTTAATACCTCTGAAAAGCAAATAATAAAATATAAAGGTTTTTTAAATGTTTCCTCTCACTTAGTATACCACTACTCTAACTCAGAAAAGGGAAACTATCCAATTTTAACTTTGTGTTTAAGACATGAGTCCAAACAATTTGAAAATTACAAGACTTTCTACAGCAGACAAAGTTTATCAGAAAACTGTGCTAAGATGACCAACCATAAAGATAGCTCACACAAAGCAACATAAAATCATTTAGTAAAAATAGTTTACATAACATGGTGAAACTCCTTTCGGTCTGTAAAGCCTTTCAGGCCAGATAAAAACTGAAAAATTTGTATACCTACCGTTCTTGTTTTAATGCATATTCTAACATTTTTATTCTTCTCACTAAGTCTTTCTTCAAATTTTCTTGACCCTTTCTTTCCCCTTGTAAAAATGCAATCCGAGCCTGAAAACACAAAAGGAGAGATTACGGATTTTTTTTTCCATTCTGTTCCAAAACCAGAACTTTTCTTCCATCTGGAAAGGGAGGGAGAGAAAAGAAAACAATCAGACTCCACCCAAAACAAAAGCAAACCAAACCACAAAAGAGCCCCAAACAAAAAAAACCCACCCAAAATGTTTTGCACTAATGACTTCAGTCATTAACAACAACAAAAAAATTGCCATACGGACCAAGCATCATTTTCTGTTTGTAAGTATTAGGGGTTTTACTTTGAAATAAAGGTGTTGAAGTTAGCACAGTAATTCTAAAAGAAGGCACAATCAGTAATAATTAAATATTTTAATATATGTACATGTTTTTTTCTTTCTGGCCTGATTATCTTCCAAACCTAAAGTCATATTAGAACAGGTACACAACATACTTTAAAGCAATTTAGTTTTTAATGTCAGTATATTGAAGAGATTAAGAAATGGTTACATGAATTGAAATACGGAATTCACAAATCCACTATACAGGAAAGAACTATAACTTACGGCTTCATTTTACTTAGTACTAAAGACAGCTGAAGCTAGTAACATGGAAGGAGAACTGGTTTTAGTGCCCTGTTTTATACAGAAAAAAAGAAAGCCTTTTTCTAAATGTCAATCACACCACACATGAAACTTAAAAAGAAGGAATAAAGCTTCTTGCATGTCTGCTAACCAAGCAGATAGCAACAAATTGAGCAGAATACACAAGCTCTCAACTATTGCATAAGGTCTAGTGGAAAATTTTCCAGTATTTGAAAAATAAAAGGTAGCGTGTTTAAGTAAAAGTAATCTTTTCATGGCAAAGCATGAAGAGACTACTTATATTCCGCCTTTTGCAATACAAAATGCTAGGGAAGAAAAGGGATTTGCAAATATGAATACAGCATTTAAACAGTCAACAACATTACTGGATTGGCCATCATTACAGGAAACCACAAGCTTCTTTGTCCTCATTATGACTTCAAAATTGACTGAAGTCATTGGGTGACTAAAGACAAGATTCAAAATAAAATTTTCTTGGGAGATGGATTAAAAAAAGTAAGAGAGTAAAACTGAAACCACGTTGCCGTATAGAGCTTAAGATCAATAACACAATTTCATTATAAAAGGAGGCACAATGAAGAAAAAAAGCCAAGGCTATAGTCAGCACCTGTTCTATCCTTGAACATGTTTTAAAGGGAGTGGTTGTACATTTTCATTACTCTCAGTGTTTAGCATCTGAAACGGACTGACCAGGAGAACAGCATTCTTCTCTCAAGACTAAACAATGCTACCATATAAAAATTCACACATCAGCACCAGTTTTAGCCCCTTTGTCCTTACACTCAATGGTAAACCAAGTTAAAATGTGTTTTTTCACCTTGCACTAGTCACCTACTTGTTCATATAAAATCTAAAATCCTAGTAAGAACAAGGCAGTTAGGAATATTTCAGTTAATATTCAGTCTTGAAAGCACTCTCAATTAACTCTGCCACTTGGTGAGAAAAAGTAATACAGTGAACAGTGCATATTAATACAAACATTTGCAAAGACTGTAAAAATATTTCAAGACAAAAGATAGCTGACTCTGAATCTTAATCTTTGTTTTAAACACTGAGCTCCCACTGGAAGAGGATGAAAAGAGCTGAGCAAGGCCAACAACTAACCTCCAAATACATTACTTAGGTTCTAAAAAATATTACAAAGCTGAACATAGCAGACTTCTGGAGAAAATGACAATTATACATAATTGACTGTCCTCTAGTATCTAAGAAGTGATCAAACAATTTCACGAGCCCAACTTGTTGACCCAATTTTCACCAGTCGAGCTTAAGATGACAAGAAGCAAACAGTTACAGATAATACTAGGTATTGCCTAGATTTTATACTCTTCAACTAGACAGGTTAATGAGCTCAGACATCTTAAGAATCAGTGTACTACAGAAGTAATGTTACAGAAACAAAACCCCAAAGCCTACCCTATAAAAGAAGGTTTAAAAAGCAGCTTTTATAAGCAGCAGTAATCATAACAACCCTCACAAGGTCCAAAAGGTTTAAGAAAAAAGTTGCCACACAATAACATACTTTGTAAGTGCATTTTTACAATGGTAGCAAAGTTTTACTATCACTTTCTGTAATTGTGTACACATTTAAGTGACTGTAGGTATTTTTCCCCTTCTCTATTGTTACTGTCATGTGGCTGAAGTGTAACAGAAGCTACCTATGCAGAAGTTAAGATCTTGAGGTAAAAAAAATAGGTAGTCTATTTATAGTTTAGGAACGCAGACAATATCCTCAATACAAAGCCAAGAATAAGATCATTGCAGATCTGCTTTATAATTTACCTTAATCAACGTGCTTCCTTAAGTCTTGAAATGAAAGGTGTCAGAACTGTCATTTGACACATTCAATGACAGCCTCAGAAATTAACATACAATTTCCTAGTGTTGACTTATTTGAAAAGCAGTAAATCATGAGGTTCGATAAAAACATGAATTAAGCCTATCAGGTAACCTCAGGGTTCTTGTACTAACTTACGCTCCACACACAAAGACAAAAGTTTTTTAAATGCTCTCTACGTAATACAACCTCCTCAATCCCCAGATACTCCTTTCCTTGAAACAGTTCTTGGGAGAGATAGACGATTTACAATTATATTGATAATTATATTGGCACTCAAATTGGGAAACAAAAAGGCACAGAACAATTTGGTACTCACTTTTCCTTCCAGTTACTACGGAATTCCTTCCATTGTCTCAAACCAATTTGTAAGTCCCCAAGACGAAGAGGAGCAATCCTCCTCCTCCTATTCCTGTTGCTTCTACTGTGCTGACTTAGCTGCTTCTGCTAACACATTAGGTCTACTGAGGAAATCAGTCTATTTATTTTTCACTCACTGACGAATTACATCAGTTTCCTGATCTTAACATTATACAGGCATGGGATCACTTAAACTGGCACAAAGGATGCAAACAGGATACAGAAGTAACTGCTCCTTTCAGCCTAAACAGATCACAGTATCATGACCTGCTCGTCTAGGGCAGAAGATTTGAAAAAACGTAAGAGCAGAGACTAAGAAATTCAAATACAGGCCAAGTCATTAATTCTTGCAAATTAAAAATTATGCAATTTTAAAAATCTATCAGCAATACCATTTTTAAGAGGGGGAAAAATACATTCTTTTACGGAACCTGTAAAACACTAGCTGTACTGAAAGCAAAAATATGGCCTCTCATGGCTTAAAAAAAAAAAAAAAAAAAATCCATCGAATTTGGCTTTGTACAGATTCTGTTAGAATATTTTTCCCTCCCAGACAAGGCTATGCTTCAGATTCTTCAGATGAGCTCAACCAGAAGCCTTTTTGTTCAGAGTACATTCTTCCTCTCTCAAATCTTGTCCATTTTTATATTTATAGTACTTTCATTTATAGTATATGTATCTCCAAGATACACTCTTTCTTCAAAGTTCAGTGGCACTTGATACCTCTCAACTCCATTTACACTTTGGCCCTCAGATGTAAACAGAACTAACATACCACACATTTGCCTAGTTTTATTATGAAATTGAATTCATGAAGCTCCTGACAAGAAGAGTAACAGATACTTTGTATTTGTGTAAGGATGCATGAAATAATGCCTCAAACCAGACAAGATAGAACACAAGGATAAACAGAATTACTGAACAGCTACTTGAATAGTATGGATTCCATGAAAAAAAAAAAAATAAAAAATCTGAGGTTAAATAAGCACAGAATGCACATATAGAAGGGGCCAAATAAAAATTCTACCATCTAATACTCTACATTCTGTAAACTTCCCATTCTTTTAGTGACACTGCATTGCAGACATATATGTACTACATTTTGTAGATGGAAAGGTGCTTATCTTTCAAATAGTAAGTCTGATAACGTGCTAGCTAACCAGGCAAGTCTTTCACCCAACAAACTGAGATCAAAGAAGAAACTGAGGTTTTCCTTCAGTGTTAGGAATAAGTACATCACTGACTGCACTGACACTCCGCATCCCTGGCACACAATTACACCACTTGAATAAAGTCTAACTGAACATTTAAAGTTGTGGACTAGAGAACTTCTACATAGCTTCAAATTATTACAAATATATTTCACAAAGTTGATTAAATTTTTTTTTAAAAAGTACAGAAAAAAAAGGGGTTTGGGGAGAAAAACGAGGATTTCCCCCTCCTTTTTAAAGAAGCTGGAAAGATCTTAAAACTTAAGAATTATTGCGCTACATTTCAGAGAGCACTATCCACAACAGCAGCATTAATAATAATAATAATGCTTTTGATTACCTCAACCACACAGAAGGAGCTGACTTAAAACAATCCTTACTATGATCAAGCCATTCAGGACAAAGAAGGGATGTTACTAGAACAGTTTTGGCAGGTAAAACTGCATATGGAACCTAAAGATCGTAATATAACCACAGATATTATTTCTAGTCTTATTAATAAATCCTGGCATGCAGTATTTGAGATATTAATCTAATATCTCAAACATTGCAAGACACGTAAGTAGGAAGAAACAGCACAAAACCTGAACGGTAAAGCACATAAGACTGACAAAAGGACTTATCCTGTTGAACTGAATTCTAACAGATTTTCCAACACAAGAACATGCTCTATGAGTGAGCTTACTTCCTTTCCATTTCAGCTGAAGCACTTGGAAGAAGTTCAACTATATGCAAAGCAATACCAGCTGCAATGCCTGTATTTTGTTTTTCTGAAATTCGTTCTGAAGGAAGGAAGGAAAGGCCTGCAGAATTTTTGAAAGAAGTGCAATACACCAAAGCAGCTTGAGCATACATACAGTGTATGCATATCCTACTAGAGCATGTCACAGAACTCAAACAATACTGTTTTGGGGTTTTTCAAATTGGCTTTACCACAAGATTATTATCACACAAAATGACTAACTAAGGTTCATTCTTAGATATTAAGTAGAACACTGTGCTGAAAGTTAAAGTAATACTGAGGTGGTGGAAGATTTAACTCATAACACTAATTAAAGAGTGGACATAGCAATGTGACTACTAATGTTCTAGTTCCCATTCACAAAAGGGAAGCTGAATGTAAGAGAAGCCCTCTCCTTAAGTTTTCAAGTCTAAAACTTCATCTCATTGAGAACAACTAAACCAGCATGTACATAAAAGACGGAAGCATTTATAAAGTAAATCAAGTCTGTATCCTTAAAGACTTGATCGTGTCTACATATTAATCCTTATAGTGCTAATTCAGGACTAAAAGATATCTTAACTACTTTATGTAATTTTTTTTAAATTAATAAAAAATCTATTTTTAAAATTAAGTCTCAAGCAAGATTTTCTCTTAGTAAGCTGCACAGTGAGATGGGCGCCACCAGTCGTATCAACATGCCACATGTTTTAAAGATATTTCACTTTTAAAGATTCTGGAGAATAAAAAAATAATTGGAAGACTTGAATTAAAGGTATCAACTCTTGCATCTTAACAGAAAACCTTTTACTTCATACAGTCATCCTAGGTTAAAGACATAAAAATTATTTTAAAAATAACTAATACTAATGTATATTTGAACAATGTTATCTTTATTGTCAGTTAATTAACAGGTAAGTAACTACTGCACTTGAAGCATCAATGATGTAATTAAGCTGCTGGCTAAAGGCTGTCTTATAGATCTTTTCATTTTGAGCTGATATTCATTTCCTCTCAACTGAAACTTTTCTTCAAAGCCTCATCTGATCACTTTCTGACTGCTTTTCGAAAACAACTCCTAACCACTACAGAAGTGACATCCTTGAGCAACTGTCCCACAAGAGTGGCAGACACCAGAAACCCAGCTAGCTCTAAGGCAATCTAGCAGGTTCATGACACAATTGAGAGATACAAGAGAATTACTCATCTGTAAGTCCCCTGTAATCCAGCAATGTGTATGGCAAAGACTACGCTTGCAAAACATTCTCCCTCCCCAAATCTGTCCTTCCTCTTTCCACTACCACCGTACCATCTCCAGTCATTTAGATTCTAAAGTTAGCTTCTTTTCACTACAGGGCCAAGTACTGTCAAGTTTCATCAGCTTCTTTCAACAACTTACAGAAAACCCTTCCTTCTGTTAATTCTGCTTCTATGCTAGGGTGAAACTTCTAAGACATAGCTTAAACTCAGTATCAGATTGCTTTCATTCTGTCACTATCCCTTGCTTGACATTTTTTCATTGAATCATCTTTTCGTGTGCTAAAATTTTTATAGTTATTCTCCTAACCAATATGGTATTTAAGAATTCTAGAATAACAAAGCTCATACAATTTATGCATGTGTTTTTAAAGACTAACGCTCTCCAAATTTCATGGTCTGGAAACTAAGTAAACCAACTGTCCATAGACTTCTATTCAGTACAGAAATCAACAGTAAGGAAATAAAGAAGTCAGTAATGACTACAAACAAGTCCAACAAAAATGAGAAGGCACTAAAAGCAATAGATTGAAACCTCTTACAAAGAGCATTCTCCTCAAAGACTAAAATGTACATGTCTAACAATCTGAAACTAAATAATACACTTAAAAATGTAAGTGCCTTACAGGTGTATTATTCACTGACTGTTCTTGTACTCAGGTGTTCTTCGTGCAATAATAGACTTCTGAAATTTTGTTTTGGTTAAAAACTTACAAAATATTAAGCACAGCTTAATTCATAAGCAAGCTGTTCTTTTACAATTCAGTCCTAAAGGCAATTCTTCAGAAAAGAGATTTCCTGCCTAGGAATTTTTAGAGCTGTCTTCTTCCTGGAAGAAGATTCTATTCTATAAAACTGAATGATTAGATTACATTTAGGAAAAATGAAATTAACCTGCCCATTATCATCAGTACACTGTAAAAGTACTACTACAATGTTCAACACCAGTGTCAGAGTATCAGTCACTGCCCCTATATGCCAGTTCTGCTAGTTCCCACACAATTCTGACAGCTCTTGCAGGTATTTTATTTTAGCATCATTGAAGACTTGACTAGCAAATTTGCATTTTCCTGTGACCTCACAAGGAAACAACAAAGAACATCAGCAACTGAAGCAGACCCAGGATGCAGCAAATTTTACCTGAAAACTTTTAAACAGCTGTAATTGTTTAATCAAGTGACAGTTAATAGAAATGCCTGGAGGCACTATATTCAACAATATCAATATACTCCTGAAAAATTACAATCTTTCCATTCAAACATAAAATTTAACGCCATCAGTTAATTAAATAACCAAGTAAAACATAAATAGTATTCAACAATTAGTATTCCTTTAGGTTGAATAGCTACGAAACAAGTCTGAACACAAGCTCCCAAGACTCCAAGGCAAATTCTTATTAGAAACATGATTAAGAAAGCTCTGCAAACAAATGTTAAACTAAATTCTCTTTACAATTCGGACTGTTTGAAAACATAAGTATCCTTCCTCAAGGAACTATGCACTTCCTGAAGACAAAGCAAAAAAAAAAAACAAACCAAAAACTTAATAATCCTACATCTGTTTTCTTGTCTACTTATTATGGGGCTTCAATTCATTTCACATCAGTTTTCCCAACAAATAAGAATATCGGTGTCTATATGTCTTTTACAGGGAAGAAATAAGTAAATACAGATGGTAAAAAATTTTACGTATCAGCATATGGTCATTTTCAACAGGTCAAAAGAAAATTGCAAGAATCCACATTAAGCAGTTGACTCTGCCAATACAGTCTGGCCAACACCAAAAGTTAACACAAACTACAGCCTACATTCTCACCAGTCAGTGATTCTTTAATCAAACCACATAGCAGGTCTGTGCCACAATATATTCACAACAGCACAAACATCAAAGTTAGCTTTTGTTAATGTTCAAAACGGACTGCTGCTGAAAGCCTCACAGATTTCATCATCATTTAATGTAGCAGAGCTTCAAAGTGTCAACCTAAACAAATCTGTTTCTTTAACATGTCTTTCATGGACATAGTACTTCCACTGTCTCAAGAGATTTTATAAACATGACCTTTTTGCACAACCTTGACTCTGCTCAGACCTAACCTGGAGTAATGTGTACAGTTCTGAAGCCCCCAACACAAGAAGGACATGGAACTGTTGGAGCCAATACAGAGGAGGGCCACAAAGATGATCAGAAGGATGGAGCACCTCTCCTATGAGGACAGGCTATGAGAGTTGGAGCTCTTCAGCCTGAAGAAGAGAAAGCTTCCAGGAGATTATGTAGGGGCCTTCCAGTATCTGAGAGGGGGTCTACAGGAAGGCTGAGGAGGGACTATTTACAAGTGTTGTAATGACAGGACAATGGGTAATGGGTTTAAACTGGAAGAGGGGAGATTTAAACTGGGTGTTAGGAGGAAGTTCTTTACAGTGAGGGTAGTGAGACACTAGCACGGGTTGCCCAGGAAGGCAGTAGATGCTCCCTTCCTGGCAGTGTTCAAGGCTAAGTTGGATGAGGCCTTGATCTACCTGTTCTAGTGGGAGGTGTCTCTGCCTATGGTAGGAGTTTGGAACTAGATGATCTTTGAGGTCTCTTCCAACCTAAACCATTCTATGTTGCTATGAATACAGGGCCCAATAAATGTCTTGTGATTTTACAGATTCGGTGCTACACTCTTTGCCACATAGTGCAGCAAAAAACCCCAGTACTTTAAACAAATTAAAATAAATTCATATTAGACCACCATTTCTTAAGAAATGGTTGAAGTTTTGAATTAAAAAAAAAACAAAACAAACCCACAAATTGATTGTCTGTGCTGGAAAAAAGCCCCACAATACAACTGCAACACCAATGCCAAAAGCTGGACTCCTCACTAAAATATAATCTACCAAACTGTGAGAGCGCCCTCCCTCAATTAACAAGACTGTATACTGTTTCCCCTGTGTAATCTTTGTATTTTGGAAGACTCTGTACATTATTCCACTCTGAAATGCTTAAAAGAAGCAAAACTTGTGAGCTGTATCTTCTCTTCAGACAAACTACTGTTTGTGGACAAGCCAAAGTTAACTCACCAGGTCCAACAGGCAACAGCAAAATACATTGTAAGCATAAATTAGATAGTGTTTTACCCACTTGAGAAATACTTTTGACCACCACAGTACAATGATTTTTGGAAGCATTTAGCATTATCCAAGATAGCAGTTTATCCCTGAAATGTTTTATGTAAATACAAAAAGAATCCCTAATTTTTTTTTTCACTTCACTGAAGTCTCTGAAGTATTTTTAAGCCCATATCCAAACTCTCACATATATTTAACCATACCAGAACATCAGAGATTCTAAATGAACTGTTCAACATGTCAGTATTTTCTCTCTGTATTACTGACAGATACGACTGCATTATAGACAGGTATGCAATTTGCACACAATGCCATGTCATAGTTCTAACTCACAGCACAAACTGACTGCAAAACACAGATTTAAGTGCAATGCAACCAGAGCAACTATAAAAGACTTTCTTTTCTTAAAGAAAGGCCAGGATTATTTTGTAATTGAGAATCTCAGAACTTAGCAAAAAATGTAGTCCATTCTGTTCCATTTCTTATACTGTCCATATTTCTAGAGCAGCTTCTAGCCCGAGATAAAAATTGAAAAACCCAACCAAAAAAAAAAAAAAAACCACTAAACTACTGTACTTCAATACTGGCTACTGGTAGTCTGATTAAGTCTCTATGTCAGTTAATAAAGGGAAAGATCATTGCCTTTCTTAGCAGAAACTAGCTATGTTTAGTATATTTCATGGTTACATTGCAAATAGCACTGGCTTCACTTTCATTGAAGACAGCCATTCAATACTGTGAATATGCAAGATTAATCTACGGTACTCTCATGATCAAATTCCTGCTTACTACTGCAGTTTTCTCTGCAACTGGATTAGAAAACACAAAGCCAAAGAAGTGGAACTGAAAACAAGCAAATTATGCCTTTGTTTGGCTGTATGTGCTTATATTCATACACATATTCTACTGGAAATCAACTTGGAAAATATGCTTTTACTATCCAAAACAGACAACAGATATAATTTTCATTTTCAATCATAAAATTAAGAGATTTCATGTGACTCAAAGTCAAGGTACTGGAGACTTCATTTTACATAAAAGAATGGCAGTCAATTGAAAATACATCTGTAATTCTCTTTTCCAGGAGGAAAAGAATAGTCTTCTAGCTTCTCCAATGAGATAATTGGAGTAGGGGAACTTCAGAAAGCATGTTTTCAAAATAACAATGACATAACTGAAACAGATTCAAAGGACAAGAGGATCAATTAAAGCAGGCTGATATTTACATAGACCACATTTAATTGTTACCTTTGTACTGAAACAAATGTTTGACTTAGAAGGTTAAAAAACAAACAAAACCCTGAGAGGATGAAACAAAGAAAAGCATACTAAGAACACAAACTTAATAGCAAAAGATTACACTGCAGAGTAAAAGATGGGATATTTTGGATCAATTTATACTTCTCATTTGTCTTCATATAGAAAGGATTCACAATTTTTCACTGGATTCAAGTTATTTCAGTGTGATTTATACTTGTTGCCCAATTACTTATTTGGCTGCTTTACTAAAAGCTGAAACAAAGAAACAAAAAACAAAACTAAAACAGTGTCAAAACAAGACCCAAACCAAGGAGCTAACCAACTTCACATACGTACCTGTCATACTGCCCACACCCCCTTATTGGGATAATTTTTGTTTTTCAAGGTGAAGATCCAGCCTGCTGTGTCATACCTCTTAAACTAAGCGGTTTTCAACTTTAAACCTAAAAGTAGCTGAATACATATAAACCCCAGGAAGCCACCTATTAAAGCTCTTATATTTTTCTGATTAGCTAACAAGACCATATTCTAAAGGGATCACTCTTTAAGTAGTTATTTCCAGCCATCATAAAATTGTTTTTATGTCAAATTGTCAGCATTCTTTTTAAAATTACTATTAAAGAATGAGGCATTATATTGCAATGTTCACCTTGCCAGTCTGCACAGATCACAAGACAGAAATCATTTCCCTATTTCTGTATTTATAGCTCCCACTTAAAAAGCCACAGATCATTCAGGGTGTTTTTTTAATTTCTTTTAGCAGGAAACCCAGGGCAATCCTGGAGGAAAGCAACTCAGCAAGTTTGTTTCAGCACAACTTCTTCCTAGGATGCAGTTTTTCCTTCTGTCACTATCATGTATATTTTCTATATTTGTCCTAAATGCATGAACCTCACACGTTACACCTTTTCGAAACCAAAAACCAGTTACATGCCTCGGTTCATGTGCTGGTTTAGGGCCGCCAGCCACCCAAGACTGGGAAGTGGAATAGAATAACAATGTTACAATATCCTCTGATGAGCAGGTCCATCCTTTGTGACTATGTCTTTTTTAGAGGACTTTCTCTTTCTAGTCTTCTTAAAGGTACCTGGGCCCCAAAACCACCACAGCCCATTTCTATGAAAAGAGATTAATGTACAGACTTTTGAAACAGCTGGGCACTTTTCTGGAACATATATAGACTTGGAAAAAATAAACAATTGTTTCAATAAGCTCAACACTAGAAACAGCAAGACTAATTATATACTGATGGTAACATCAAAACACAGTATTTGAATTTGGTAAGATTTAAAATATCTTTGCTGTCAACACCAATCTACTGGTGCATTATTCTATTAAGATGAAATTACATTGTTAGGTTATACAGCTAATAATCTAGTGCCTCTGTCAGAGCTTCATTAAAAGCTTAATACTAAACAGAACCAAGAGCATTAAGTCCATTGACTTAACTATTACCAGTAGCTGTAGTACAGAAGCACAGAGAGTGAAGCTGCACACTTTTGTAGTGTGGCAAGTCCTGACAATCACTACAGAGTGGAAAGAGAAGGAACAATCACAGCACAGCAAACATCTTCAAGAACGTGCATTTCCTTTCCAAACCCAGAAATATCTACTATTTAGGAATACAGAGGGGGAAAGTGTAATCTGCAGCAGGCGGTGAACACTGGCCTGAAGTGACTGAGACTGTTCTAGTGATGGACACTTATGTCAGTGTTCATGAGCTGCAGGTCAGTAGCACACACTACCAGGGAAGAGAGAAGAAAGCAAAAACTACTGAAGGGTTACAACTAGAAATAAAAAGGTTTTTATATATACGCAAAAGAGGAGAGTATTACAGTAATTTGAGAGCTTTGCATCATTAAGTGATCCTGACATCATAGAACACAATGAAGTTCATGAAAAGAAAAGTTATGAAAACCAGTCGAGTAAGACAGTTAAAACACAACAAAGTATCTTAAGGGAGGCATCACAGGAAGTGGACAGGTAATAGTTACTTTCCACATCCCAAATGCTAATTTAGCTTTCTGGCTCAGAATAATGCCAGGGGCCTCTAATTTATATCACTTTATCACAGTTAAAATAGCCAGCAGTCCTGTCTTCTACAAGCTCAACTGCATAAATCTTTCTGAAGTTATGAAACAGCACGAAATTTGTGAACATATAAATATGTTCTCCTAAACAGTTCTGAGAGTTCTGTCTGTCCAAGCAGGATCATTTTCTTTCCCAGTATCTCCTGCACCTCAGGGTCCAGGAGTTAAAGCACCTTACCCTCAAAGAACGCAAACAATCCTAGTTTGACAACTCTTCAATCGCCAAGTTAAACTCACTGGCTTGTTATTACTTCATATTCTCCACTCAGATATACTGCGATAACTGAAATACAAGCTGTCTGTTAGTAAATTTCGTATAAAGTAAAAGATTGTAGTATCCACCTAGAAAACTATCTTGAGATTACAATAATTTACATAAACCACAGCTATGAGTTACAATAATAGAATCTAACATTCTCGAGCTTTCTATAGTGGACGCTGGTACAGTCAAGCAAGGTTTTTTCGGTTTTGCTTGGGTTGGTTCTTTTGTGGGTTTGGGGGTTTTTTTGCCTTTTGTATATATGTGTGTGTGTATTTTGTTGGTTTTGGGCTTTTGCTTCCTTGTTTTTAAAGCAGTATTATAGGAACATCAACCTCAAATCTGGTAGCAGTTTTAAGAAGTAACCATATTTTGGGGGAAGAGAAACCAAGGTGAACAAATGGAACAAACTTTACAGCAAGAGACCCATTAAACAACAATATATGCAGGGTTTTTCAACAAAAATATATACATAAACATGCACAACATATTCCAAAAGGCTAATCATGCACTTCATCTGTCAGTAACATAAAGTGGAATTTATTGTGAACCCATAAAAATACAATTTTGCCCTTAATTACTAACAGCAAGTTACCCTTAATCATCTGTTTCTATAAAAATCCCGCAGTAGCACAAAACCCCCACCCCTTCAGACTGTGCAAACTGCTTGAATTCATGCTGCAGGTCCAGGACTGGTGCTGAAGAACAATCAACTTCATAATTAGCTCTTAATACCTGTTGAAATTGCACAGATGAAGGCAGAAGATATCATTAAACTCAATGTCCTGCTGAGCTGTTACTTAGGATAATTTAAGAATAACCTGAATGACAAAAAGTAACAATCAGATATGTTAACAAAGCTCTGCAGGTCATACATTTGTCTTGAAGATTTGTTAAATCAGTGGAGGATCCAAGTTGATCTTTCAGGAAAAAGAGATGATCACTTTCTCCTAATTTCTTAAAGGACAAAAGGATGAAGAACACCTATCGCTATCTTAAAACCTACTTTCTGTGTGAAAGAAATTGCTATACCACAGATACTTCACTCTCCTCCAAAAATTATCCAGAGTTTTCAAAAAGACTACCTCTAAAAGAAAACCACCCCAAAGTAACTGCTAGAAAATAACAGCACTGCTTTCAAGTAAGAGTGACTATTCCATGTAATTATATATGAAATTATGTATTTATTATGCATTAAATACACTTTTATCCAAAGTGTTGATAAAAGGGAGTTATTTAGGAGTGATATTCCAGAAAAAAAAAATTACACAACTACTAATCCATATCTCCATACATAAACCTCATCACTATCCAAATACTTCTTATGAATTTCTACATGGATCCACATGCAACTCTCTTCTGAAAAAGTCTATGAGGAAGGCAGGATTTACCTTTACACACAGAACACACTTTCAGCCTTCAGTAAACAGACACCTAAACTTCTACCAGAGGCTATTTGTCTGTAACAGTTGACAGCTTATGGAAAGCCACAGTAGGGAAACCCTTGATTATGTCTAATTGTGCTCTACCCAAAATAGACACAACACTCAATTCAGTCCTTTATATTGCAAAAGGAACTCAACTCTACAAAACTTGCAGATGTTTTTAGATTAGAAAACCCAGAAACTTCTGTGCTTTTCATCTTCTAAACATTGGCTATTTTACGCTGAAAAAAGTTTCATAATAAAACAAATGTACTAAGTGCTCAAATATTTTATGTGAATAAACAGTTTTTACAAAATATATGTATTTCTGTGCCCCTGGTACAACAACCCCCTTAATAGCTTGTATGCAAAGAAGTTAGCAGTTTCAGATGCACAGGTTACGTGTGCACTTCACGGCATTTACAGTTATCACAAATAATAATGTTGTTCATCTTTTTTTTAAAAATTAACTGATTTTTAGTCACTGTCGATTAAGAATCCTTTGAGTTTTTTGTAGTAAGTTTCATAACAAATGCTGACATATCTGTAAGACCCAACGAAATAGCAGTTTATCAATTATGCATGTTTTCCAACTTCTATCATCTAGAATGCAAACAATAAACAATGCATGTGGTTAAAATACATTGCATGTTTCACAACTGCAGCATCTGCATTTCCTACCTGGAACCTTTGCATGTTATATCACAATTTATGCCCCTGATAACAATCAGAGTTTGTTATTTAAGCAAAATAGTATTAAAACAGCACTAAGTGTATTTTCAACCCATCAAACCAAAGTATTTCAAAGCTACCTCATTCATCATGAGAATTTAAGATTAGCTATGTCTGGTCAGACAAACCAATCTTAGTAACTATTCATAACCACAAGGAAACAGGCAGCACTATGGGAGTACCATAAAATCAGAAGAACAAACCTCAGAAAACATTACGAATCTCCAAAAACTTGTAAGTCAGAGGTATTTTGAGACAGAGCTAATAGCTTTGAATTTAGAGACCTCCAGGGATGGTTCTTCCATTAACTCATCCAAGCACTTTCAACTCAGGAACATTTTACCATCCACAACAGCCCCCTGCACAAAACTTTGTTAATTCCTGAAAAGCCAGGATTCTTTCCCCAAGCATTCCACAACTTTTATAACTGTTTTCACTTACCACCTAACATGAAAACAAATTGCTTGTCAAAACCAAGGTGAAGCCTATGCTGTCATATCAATTGTTTCACCAACTTTGAGAGAAACATTTTCAAAATTATCCCCCCCTGCTTCAAACCTGCAACAAAGTAAAACAAGCTACATATAGCCAGCAGTTGATTTTTGCTACTTTTTAAGTGCTGAAGCCCTGGAAAATGCACAAACACCACAAGAATATACCTCTGCTTCCAATGTAGTCCATCTAGTTCAAATGAACACATTCACATGTTTACATATTCACAATTATATGCAAAGTATCTAATTTAGATAATCACCTAAAAGATAATAACCTGAAAGATTCCCCGCAAGACAGACATTTGGAGTTTATTTTTTAAAGAACATCCTATTGCAATTCTGCAGTATTTATGAGCTGATAAAACCCCTTTGAAGAACTGCTATCCGTCTCCCAAGAGAAACAAAACAAAAATGAAGTAAAATCTGAAATATGTGGTTTGTTTTTTTAAAAGCATTTATGTAAACCACACAAAATGCTATATATGAAAATGTTTCCATGTCACTGAATGGGGGGGGAGTGGGGCGGGGAAAGCATTTGTAAAGTTAAACTAGGAACTTCAGCTGTGTCACTAAAGTCGTTTTACAAGACAGACAATTATTAGCAGCCACATTAATATCTATGCACGTTTGAGTTAAAATGACATATATTGTTTGTACTAAAATTTTAAGTACTTTGTTCTGAGTATTTATGTTTAATTATTCTTCCTGTTCACTACAACATTTGGAAGCAGTATCCACTGTTGATTCTCTCTCAACATATTCTTGTGTGTTTTTTTAAGTATTACTCAATCTCATTTCTATCTCCTTCAGAAGCTGTGTAGAAACTGCAAAATTGAGACCTTTATTCCAACTAAGTACTACATACCTGTAAGCCATGAAAGAAAGCAGAACTCTGATGATACCCCCCCCAAAATTTCATGTTTTACTGATACACCTTTCTCACTACTCCATCTTCCTTCCAGAGTTTCAATAGTGCATGTCCAAAGTGTTTTCCCCCATCTACTTTTTTTTCCTGAGACTACTGAGATACCACCTAAAGAAAAAAATTTCTAACAAATATTTAACATCCAAGGAGAGCTTGCTATAACTCCTCTATAGTGCATAAACATCTCAGAAAATGCAGACTGAACTTATTTCAGTAAAACATTGGTGACAGCAAGGTCATTACAATGACAGATCAAAATTAGAGTACAAATTATTCATATTGTTACAGTGAAAGTTATTCTTCTATTTACAACCAAGTTTTGGGGTTTTTTTTCTTCACAGAACTGAGAACAGATCCAGTTTGCTACTTCAAGCAAACACGACAGTATGCAAGGCCAGGCTATTTCAATACAGCAGAGAGTAAATGCTAAGTAAGTTACTGTGGCAGCCAGTAGTACAACTGAAAGAAAAAAAATGTACTATGTTTCAAATGGTGCACTCCTTACACTTGACGTTTCAGGAGTTGATACTGATTTGACAAATAATTATGCTTCTCTTGTGCACACAGAATAGCTGGAAAAAGTACTGTGAAGTTATTAGTAGTTCACATTCCAAGTCTGATGTGAATGCAGACTTGAGTCTACTAATACAAGACTTCTTCAGGTACAAAGGGTTGAGACTGTCAGTATCAGTCATATGTGATGCGATCACCAAAACAATGGAGCAATATTTACTTTAGTTATAAAAATGTGTCCTATGCAGGTAGAACAAAAGAACAAGGAGCTCATTACAAGATCCAAGAAAGAATAAACTCGCTGCAGATCATCTCTTCCTGTACCATCACCCCTGCATGCAAACATTCTTACTAGGGGTGGGCAAATCTTCCAGTCACTTGAACTCTACTGGGGCAAAAAAAGGGAGTGGGTGGGGAAATGACTCAGGAATGTCATTAATTTCATACCACAGATAAGGAAGTATCTTATGCTTTGGAAGAATGAAAGTGATAATTCAGAACAAGTAAATAAAATCAGGCATACTGCTAAGTCATGTAGTTTTCTGCATACTTTTTATAAAGCATAATTTGTGAAGTTACTGTATTAATTTAGAACTTGTAATTGCCAGCGCTAGGAATTAAGTTTAGAGAGCTTCCTATCATGTTGAAAGAAAGAAGGAATTACCTGCACAAGGAAAGTTGTATCTAAAACCATCCAACACTCACACTACCCTATTAATTAGCTACTGTTACGCTCCTGAAGTTGTGTTTTTTGTCTCTTTAAGCTCAGGAGGCCTCCATTACCAAAAATCTCACAATATCATACAAAGGAACACTCTCAACAGTTTAAACGGAATAAACTTCTTTTTGGGGTCCCAACTATTAAGGCTTCATTAGTTATGAAATATACTAGACTTTACAACTTCTTGCAAACAGCAAAAAGCAGGCCTAGTGAACACATATCTTGTAAAAATATTCTAAATACATTTCTGGATCATTCATCACCACTGTACAGGTTGGCATTTAAAATCCAAAGGTGATGCCCTGCTCCACTTCTATCCTGGGCTTCCAAAGTTATAAAAAAACCCTACCCTCATGAACAAGCATTCTGCAGTGACTATGCTGTCCCATCACAGTATCTGATGCACACGAGGTAGAATGAATCAACACATATTCAGCCCGGATCAGAACTACTACAATACACAAGCATTTGAGGCAATGTGCCCATGGGTAATAAACAGAGATTACAAACAAAAGCTATAGATTTGGCAAGAACACATCAGAGTGTCTAGAGGCCACATGAGTCCACAACAGCACTTTTTCAGTCAGACAGAGCTTCCACAGTCTCAGAACTGAGTGAGTCTTAAAGCACAGAATGCAGTACTTAGTTTTGAAATAACAAACCCTTATTTAAAACAAATATTTCAAGATGGTTTTGTTTGCTAATGAACAGCATTAAGTAACTTATTTATAAACACAGTGCTATACTAAGACACTAGAGAAAACACGAGAAACAGTCAATTGTACCCTGCTAAAATATCTACAAAACCGATTTTAGAAACTGCTATTCCATGAGCCTTAAAATGGTACGATGGGCAGGAAGTAAGGAAAATAGTGAAACACTTTGTTTCCTTTGGTGGTTTAAAAAAAAAAAAAAAAAAATCTTAATTATAGCAGCAACAAAGCCTGTGCAGATTGCTGGCTTACTACAGCGTTGAGAAGTCCTAAAAGAACTGCCCAGGCTCAGGTATAGTACTTGGTTCTGAAATCTAGAATAAATACCTTTCAAACACTGAATCTTGCATCAGACTATTAAGAATTCTAATTACAGCACAATTTGACGGAATGCCACTTCAAGACAGTAAACACAAAACCCACTAAAATTTCAGAAGCAATTAAGTCTCATTCTACCAATACTGTCTACATTTCTGCCCTATAAAAGAACAGTGACTCCTACAAGGATGCTTTGCATTCAGTGGATTTTATAATCTGGACATAAACTTCCCATAGTCTATGCATGAATATTTTTTAAATGCAAAAGTATTTAGAGGTATCTGTTCCATTACTAAAACCAAATATTAATGGCAAGAGAGCTATACTGGACTTGCACTCTATGTCCTTAACAATTACTCAATCTTTGTTCCTGACACCAAATCTGTTCTTTTATGTATATTAAAATGACCATGCTGCATACCAGTCAACTCCTCACCATTCTTATGTAGTTCCCCCGTAAGAAACCTCAAAAAAAAAAAGAAAAAAAAAAAAAAAAAAAAAAAAAAAAAAAAAAAAAAAAAAAAAAAAAAGAAGAAAGACTTTTTAGGAAGTGAGCCTGTCTCAAAACAGAGTGCCTGATCAAGTCTTTTATTTAAGATTTACCTGAACACCCTTTCCTCGTCCTCTCTCTGCTCAGGAAATAGGCACTCCTGCATTTTCATGACTCCCTCTTCTAACCCCAAAGCAACTGCCCGCTGAGCTTGGAGGAGGCGTCAGCCCTCCCAGGCCTGGAGGCTCCCCTATAACCCGCACGCAGGGCTGCGGAGGCCGCCAGCCCAGAGAGCCCTAGAGTCATTGTGCTGAGGGAGACGATCACAGCTGTCAAGGCGCAGCTCGCCCTGCCGCGGGCGGGCGGGCGGGAGGAGGGTCACCAGTTCCGCGCTGCAACAGTGCCCGCCCGCCCTTCCCCAGTCGTCCTCCGGGCCCCGCAGCGCCAGCACGGGCGAGAGGCCTGCGGAGCAGGGGCTTCCTCCGGAGCCAGGAGCCCAGGCGGACGCCATGCTAAAAACCAAAATGGCTGCCCCAGGGAAAGGAACCCTGCTCGGGCCGTGAGGGGCTGCGCCTCCGCCAACCGGCGATGCCGCTTCGCCCGCCGGACCTCGCCCAGGTCTTCGCTACCGTTCCCAAGCCGCAGCGACCGACCGGTCCTTACAAGCCCGATGGGCTCCACTCGAGCAGCTCTGCTCGCACACCCCACGCGCGGCCCGGCCACCGGAGCCCACCGACCTCGTCCCAGCCCGCGCCTGGCTCCCTACGGAGCCTGTTCTCGCCACCCGTACCTGAAGCTCGGCCCGTTCCACCTCCCAATGTGCCCTCTCCATCTCGAACCGTGCCCATTCGTGCTGGATGTAGTGTAGGATCCCCGGGATGGTGTAGTGCTGGGGCCGGGACAGCTCGGCAGGGCCCGCCGCCTCCTGACCAGCCGGGGCCGAGGGGCCCTGAGGCTGTTGCTGTTGCCCTCCTCCGGCTCCAACCCCTACACAGCCCCCACTCGACTGCAGGTTCATGTTCCCACCCGCCTGCAGCGGTGGCTGCTGCGGTCTCGGGGAGGCCGCCATCCCACCGCCTCCTCCGGCTCCGGGGTGCTCGTCCATTGTCTGCGGGGAGCCCTCCTCCTTGTCCCGCGGCGGGGGCCTGGAGCAGGGGCCAGGGAGGGGGTGAGCGGAGCTGGCTGGGGCGGGGAGGAGG
>VWZI01000238.1:133598-178333 GCA_013396835.1 Psilopogon haemacephalus | reverse complement strand
GGGCGCGGGGAGTAGGAGGGGGAGTTACGCTAAGCAGTATCCGGGTGTCAGAGCAGCGCCGAACCGCCGCCAGCCGCCATTACAGCCGCCGAGCCGTCGGCCCACCCACCCGCGGCCGGGAGGGGAGGGGAACAGCGCGGCGCACGCCGGGAAATCGCTGCGCTCGCCCTCGGCTTCCTCCTCCTGGACGGGCGAGGCGTCGCAGTGCGCATGTGTCCGAGGGGAGGTGAGCGCTTTGCCCCGGCGGCGGGGGAGCGGGTCGGACTGTTTGTTCGGGGTCGATGTGGCGGCACGGGGGCGGCACTCCCGCTCTGCCTATCTCCTCTCCTTGTCGTGCTGCCCTTGCCCGCCTCGGGGCAGCTTGCCGCCGTCTGTGAGGAGGGGGAAGGCCCTGCCCTGCCTGCGTCCCGGCTCCTGATGAGTCGGTGTTGGGGCTGGTGGCCACCGTTTCCGGGCGGTATCCGTTCGCTCTGAAATTAAAAAAGGAAGCGGTGGCGGAGATTGGGTTTGGCGGCGCCACGGCAGCTCCACGCCCTAGGGGCGTCCAGATGCCCTGAAAAGGTCCGCGGGAGTACCGCCGGGTCGGGCCTGGGCCCGCTCCCTGGAGCGGCGTGCCCACGAACGTGGGCAGTTAAAATGCTCAAGTCCCTAAAACTCGGTGCAGTTCAAAGGTGGCTTTAAAACAGATTTCTTAAATTTATGGTCTCTCTCTGGAAGTTGGCCAAATTTTTTTTTTAATCTAAAAGAATGGTCATTTTCATGGTATCTCAATGGCAAGGTACGTGTGTAACGTATTCCCCCCTCGAAGAGAAAGAGCACAGTGTTTTCAGTTCGAAAGTATCTTCCACGTGAGAAAGGTTTTGCAAGACGTCACTGGTTTATTTTGTCTGGCTCAGTTTTACCCATGTTAGCAATGCAGCGTTTGATGCTGCTGTCTGGATAGGGTACCTCGGTGGCAAAACACTGCTCTGAAATACAATATTTACAGATTATCATCACATGCTGTGTGAAATGATCTGTAGGTCACCCACTGCAAGTAAGGTAGGAGTTTTGGGTTTACCTCTCCAAAATACATGGTATACTCTTCAGGGGAAAAAAATAAGGCTAATTTCTTAAACAGGGCTTGTTCTTGACAACTGGTATTCTGTTAATTACTGACAAAATAAATAACATATCTCATTATTAGTGTTTCCTATCCAGTCCTTCCTTTAAATAATTTCTTACTAAAACTTCCATCCTACAGTTTTCCTGATTACATACAGGTTATCCATCTAAATGCAACTTTCCATCTTGGCTGGTAATTTCTTTTCTGGTCTACTGACAGTATCAAATCATTACTAAAAAGGAAGCCTTACCTCATAACCAGTTTAGCCTTTTGTTTAGCTCCCATCTTACAGGACATTCCTCATTCCTGACTATATGGGAGTCACTGCGGTTTAATTCTGTTACTATATTCAGCCAGCACTTTGACAACTCAACAGCAAAGGAAAACCTTTTTTTTTACTCTTTCCTTCCTCCCTGACTTCCCTGGAATAGTAAGTCTGCATTTTGAAAATTCCTGGTTCTGAAGCGGAATACAGGATTTTATTTAAAGCTACGTCGATGTAATTGTTTTATCTTTGGATTAATTATAATGTGTGTGATAATAAGATCTAGACTACACAAAATTACTTATAAATATTATTAACACTACACATGATTTTTACTAAGGCCTTGTCTGTGGTCAGAACAGCTCAGGAGTATCAATTATGTGAGCAGTCCTTATCTGCTGCATACTTCTGTACAAGAAATTCATAGCAAGGAAGCTCAGTAAAGGAATATGGATCTTAAAAATTCTTGTTCCTCTGTTGTCACCTGCTTGTTCCTCTACTCTTTGGCCTTTTTTTTTTCTTTAATGTTTTCATTCCAGTTTAACCCATTTTGTTCCATGTAAGTGTCATCTTAGACCTTTGCATCCAACAAACCAACTTTAGAGTTGGGCAGTGCTTATAGTTCTGTCTAACATTTAATTCTTGGTGAAACAGTTTTGTAAAAACATGGTTGTGCATTATTTGTTTGCTAAATGTGTTATCTTATTTACCTCTTAGAGCCCTAGAATGTTGCAGACCATTGTTAAAATGCAGTAACTAAAATACTGCTAAGTCTATAGATGTTGACTAGGATGATTTTAGCTTGAGACACACATCTAATTTGAACAATAACTACTGCAAGAAGTTTTAAACTCAGGTTGTGAGGCTTTTTATAATTGATGTGTCACGAGTGTGTGAAATTTTTGCTTGTTTCTACTGGAGGAGTAATTAAAATTATGTTTTATATTGCTGCATGTAGAATCTCTGCTGGGTTGGTCTCACCTGAGAACAGGTAGTGCAGGCTTTGCCTCTCTAAGAGGTCTTAACCAGTATCTGAAAAGCAGCACTTAGAAGTGTGACTCACTAACAGGGACAACTTCCTGTCTCATGCGGTTACGCAGCCTAGAGCTAGCATGTTCTGGAACCAGTTCCCGGTTTATGTTTCAGCGGGTCTCAATTTGTCTTGAAATACAAGGCTGGAGTATGGGCCTGGGTATGAGCCTGCTTGGGGGCAATATGATCAGGAAGGCTCTATTCATGAGCCAAGGTCCTTAGTCTTCTGCATATCTACTGGTTTAGAAGGAGTTAAAGCCATCTTATTGCAAGTCATCAAGTTCTACATACTCCATCAGTCTAGCAGTGTGAGTCACACAAGCAAATCATGCTACCAGTTCTCTTCTCATAGATGCTTATCTGTGAGAGATACTTTAATGAAGGTGAGATCTAATGCAGTGTAACAGCTCATACTTAAATCACAGTAGTTAAAGTGCCTGTCCTTTGCGTGCATGCCAAATTATCCTCACAGAAGAAACATTTTGTAAAGGAAATACTGTAGAGCTCTACTTAGTCACTCTGAAGGTGTTTTGAAGGGAAATTTACAAATTGAAAATGTTTTACATCTTCCCCAAGCAATACTTTCTGAGGTTTTTGTTTCTAGGGAGTCTTCATTGTGTCATCAGTTTCATAGGTGTTTTGTAGATTGCGTTTGCACAAAGTTTATACTGTAGGCTATTCTGGAATTAATTTCTGATGCATGGTTTACTGTGATGGGGAGAGCTCATCTTGACAGTCCATCAGGATCTTCATAGTCCCTTCCTGTCTGCTGTTCCTAAGCACATTTGTGATGCAGATAGTTGTCCAGTGACCTGGAATGAGACAGCCTATTCATTTCTGACAAATGGCCTTCAGATAATAATGTCTTTTCATTACTAAAATGAGCAAAATAATGGCAGAGATATGAAAGGCTTGCATCTTGCCACCAATTTTCTGGAACCATTGGATTCTGCATGCATAAAAGCATACGGATACACACAGATAATCACACACAGGCGTGTGTGAGAACGCTCAGAGGAGCACGTAAGAGTTGTGTCAGAAGAAATGGAGCTGTCTTTGTGAGCAGAGTACCAATTATTGATCATAAAAGGTACCTACTTGAATACATAGAAATTGATAAAGGGATGGGAGTTTCTCCACCTACCAATATGCACAGATATGCTTTTTTAAAATTTCACTTCACAAATCTTTCCATCTTATATACAAAATTGATTTTAACATAGTATCTGTACCTGCAAGCCAAGATGAAAAGAGAAGAAATACATTTGTTGTTTAGAAATAAGACTCAGTAATTTCCTTTTCTTAGTCTAAACTGTACAAGCATTTTTATTTCTGCAAGAGTCTTTTAAAAAAAAAAAAAATTATATTAAAAATAAAACCAAAACAAGCCATTAAGATATTTTTATCACTGATGCTACTCTTCAAGTCAGATTCCACAGTTGTGGTTGCATTCATATTGTACATTAGAAAAACATATATGTCCATGTAAATTTATTCCAGTATTCCAGGACAAAACTGTGTGCTTGTGCTGCCATTTATAGAAACAAAACATTTGGCTACGATTTTAGCTAATTATCTTTGGGACTGGTGAGAAAACACAAAAATCGCTGGTGATACTTCTTTCCTACAGATGTTAATCACCTGTTCATACTGCTAATAATGATTGTGTTTAAATTACAGATGATATATTTGAGTACTACTATGGTTCTTCCTCTATTACAACATATTTGGGAATTTCTAAAATCTATTCTGGATAAGAGTAATTTGTGAGGATGAAAAAAATATAAAACAATGAAAATACAATAACCATGACATCACAGAAGGGTTGTAAAAAGATTGTTAATAATCTTTTCCTCAGGAATAATTAGGTCCTTTTCCTCAGGAGTAATTAGGATCAGGACCAATTCTGTAATAGGATCCATATGTATCAATGTTTACAATATTTTTCTGTTATGTATTGCTTAATAGTAAGTTGAAGTATCCTAGGCCTGTCACAGCTTATGGGGTGGTTTTACTGCCCACCCATTCTCAGGTCCCACTTGAACATCTGCAGCCTCTACTATCCCACTCTGTCATAAATGGCAGCCTGAGCTGACATCCAAATGTGAAGATCCGTTTATACGTTTTCTTTTGGGCTTCTTTTTTCTCTTACTTACCTGGTTCATTCTTTCTCAAGAGATCCACTGGTGTCAGTTCAGAAGCCCAAGGTGCAGTGCACAAGCTGTGTGCATCACTGCAGCAGCACTGACCAGTGTCCGTGCCTCTTCTGTTGGAGGAAGTCAGCAAAGCACAGTCAGAATCATAGAATGGTTTAGGTTGGAAGTGAGTTCAAAGATCATCCAGTTCCAACCCACTGCCATAGGCAGGGACACCTCCCACTAGAACAGGTCGCTCAAGGCCTCATCCAGCCTAGCCTTTAACATTGCCAGGGAGCAGCCACAACTTTCCTGGGCAACCCATTCCCATGTTTCACTACCCTCACTGTAAAGAACTTCCTCCTGACATCTAGTTTAAATCTCCCCTCTTCCAGTTTAAACCCATTACCCCTTGTGCTGTCATTACAAGACCTTGTGAATAGTCCTTCCCCAGCTTTCCTGTAGCCCGCCTTCAGATACTGGAAGGCCACTACAACATCTGGAAGTCTGCTCTTCTCCAGGCTGAAGAGCTCCAACTCTTGTAGACTGTCCTCATAGCAGAGGTGCTCCAGCCTTTTGATCATCTTTGTGGCCCTCTTCTGGACTGGTTCCAACAGTTCCATGTCCTTCTTGTGTTGGGGGCTCCAGAACTGTACACATTACTCCATGTGGGGTCTCATAAAAGCAGTGTATAAGGGGAGAATCATCTCCCTTGCCCTGCTGGCCAAACTTCTTGATGAAGCCTGGGACACTGTCTTGGCTGTCTTGGCTGTATGTTCACACTGCCGGCTCATGTTGAGCTTTTCAT
Organism: Psilopogon haemacephalus; assembly: GCA_013396835.1. Classification (NCBI taxonomy): domain Eukaryota; kingdom Metazoa; phylum Chordata; class Aves; order Piciformes; family Megalaimidae; genus Psilopogon; species Psilopogon haemacephalus. The sequence continues at coordinate 172,988 of VWZI01000238.1, read as the reverse complement.
CGATCAAGACCCCCAGGTCCATTTCCTCAGGGCTGCTTTGCATCCACTTGCTGCCCAGCCTGGAGTTGTGCTTGGGAATGTGCCCACCCAGGTGCAGGGCTTGGTGTCATCTGCAAACTTGCTGAGGGTGCACTTGATTCCTCTGTTCATATCACTGACAAAGATGTTAAACAGAACTGGTCCCAGCACTGACCCCTGAAAGATGCCACTTTTCACTGGTCTCCAGGTGGACATTGTGCCATTGATCACCATGCCAGCATCCAGCCAATTCTTTATCCAGCAGTGCTCCACCCATCAAGTCCATATTTGTCCAGTTTGGTGACTAGGATGTCATGTGGGACAGAGTCAAACACCCTACTTGGGTCCAGGTAGATGACATCATTTGCCCTTCCCTTACCCACTGTTGCTATGACTTCATCTTAAAAAGCCACCAAATCTGTCAGGCATGATTTGCCCTTGGTGAAGCCGTATTGATTACCACCAATCACCTCTTCTTTGTTTTCCATTTCCGAAGCAGAGCCTTCAGGAGGATCTGCTCCGTGATCGCCAGGCACAGAGATGAGACTGACTGGTCTGTAGTTTCCGGAGTCATCCTCTTTTCACTTCTTGAAGATGGGTGTTACGTTTGCCCTTTTCCAGTCAGAAGGAACTTCACCAGTCTGCCATGACCTTTCAAATATGTCACTCCTGCTCTGGATGTGAAGAGACTTCACTTTGCCTGGTGGAGGTGAGGAAACTCTGAGACTTTATCACAATTCCAGATTCTCTTGTCCAGATGACTGAGCATGGCCTGAAGATGCATTTGGCATGGAAATCTCAACTCCTTTGTATATCGAGCAAATCAGAGTACACTATGGAAAATGGGGTTGCTTTGTTGAGATCCAAGTGAAGGTAACAGACGTGGTTTTCCTTTCAGAAAATTATTGGGTGACCAGTATGAATCAGAAGAAAGGAATAACTTATGTCAGCACAATATATTGAGATTTCTTGTGTCATTGTTGTGAAAGATTTAGATGTTACCACCTATGAATGGTATATACCCAGTTTGTTCTGGTTGCTAATAGCAGGAGGCAACATTATGCAGCTTGGCTTGTTATAAAACCCCTGTTTAAAGGTGCATGGTGTTGCTGCCCAAGAGACCTATTTTGTTTTTCCCACTTTTGCTTCTCTGCATTAAGATACACTGGTTTTACACAAAGAGCTACACTATATTGTTATGTAGATTCCTGATACCTTTTGGTTTTTGGGTTTTTTCCCAGCTTAGACTTTCTCACAGGAGGTATGAGACCATAGAAGAGGACATTTCAACCAGGCATGGGGCAACTCTTCAGAACTGAAATGCAGAAATATATTTTGTGGTAGTTGCTGTATTTCCAGTGTGTAAACCTCAAGAGCATTTGGGCCGATAAATCTGTGATCCAAATAGTCAGATGGAAAACATTACAGTGACTGTTTTCTGGCATTGAAGAAAATAACCAGAACTTCTGTTTAAGAAAATTACAGCTGCAGCTACATTTTTTTTTTTTTTTTTTTTTTTTTTTGCATTCGACACATGAAAGATTTCAGTTATTCAGCAAGCAAAAGGCTCCATAGGAAACTTAGAGCTGCCTTCCAATACCTGAAGAGATCCTGCAGGAAGGCTGCAGAGGGACCTTTCATAAGGGCATCTAGCAATAGGACAAGAGGGAATGGTTTGAAGCTGAGGCAAATTAGGCTCTTCATTATGAGGGTGGTGAGACTGGAATAGGTTGCCCAGGGAGGTTGTGGGTGAGTGTCCTTGAGCCAGGTTGGATGAGTCCTTGAGCAGTTGAGTCTGGCTTGACTGTAGCAGGAAGGTTGGAGTAAACGATCTCTTAAGGTCTCTTCCAACCTAAGCTGTTCTATGATTCCTTTGAATAGTTCTTTTCATTGCATGTTGCATATGGCATAATTATAATCCATAAATATATTTCACTAGCATTGTGTGGATTATTATTTATTTAGATAGGGATTATGCTGTTTTGAGTATTTAAGATGAAGAGGTTTCTCCTTAGCTATTAAAGACCTACACTTAGTTTTCATTAAGTGCAGAAATTACCTTTCACATTAGTGTGGGAAATTAGACAGGAAAGACAAATTTCAGCAGCTTCTGGTCCAGCTCAGAATGTGTTCTGATACCCATTTATTTAGGAGGCTCTCATTCTGTGTTAAAGAAATGGTCAAGTGTTGTAGCTCATGTGATTCCCTTGGTCCTTTCCCTTTAATCTGTTGTCAGGATAGTATGAATGACATTGTTAAATGTGAGTCAGAAAAATAAAAGCAAGCAAAATTTGCTCTTGTGAACTGTGTTTATCTTATGTTTTGGCACATTTCTAAGAATGTTCTCAAATCAATTAGCATGCAGGAAGAAAATGGCCTGATAATGTGAAAGCTATTATTCAGTAGATTATTATTTGGGGGGGTTGGGAAAATGAAGCAAAAATTTATAGAGCTTTTTTTCCTCTGTTCTTGTTTTTGCAAGAAAATTAGTCTTAAATATATGGGGATCTGGGCCAGCTGGCTTTTAGGAAGTCTTCTATTAACTCCTACCTTATTTTTTCCCCTTGCAGAGATACTCTTCTTGATTTGTGCACTCCATAATCAAATCTCCCACTGAAATCAACAACAACAAAAATGATAAAATTTTTTCTTATGGTAAACAAACAAGGTCAGACAAGGCTCTCTAGATATTATGAGCATGTAGAAATTAATAAGAGGACAATACTGGAAGCTGAAGTAATCAAAAACTGCCTCTCCCGTTCAAAGGATCAGGTAGGTTTTAATAGATTTATTCTTTTTCCCTAGACATTTCATTTTATCAACACCTTACATGTTTGATGTCTGTGCTTCTGAAAACACATCAGTTTCCACTGTAGGTCCTTATTTCATTTGCACCCATGAAGAAAAATACTCTGTTTCTAGATAATGGGTTCAAAGAGTTAACTGTTATTCTGCATCAAATAAATATGTCTTTCTGAGGCTTACAGAGATGTTGGAATTTTTTTGTAGCCCTGTTGTAAAGGTTTCTCCTGCTTGAGGAAGCTCATAGATCCAGGAAGAATGTATTTTATCTTGTTATTGCTTGTCTGGTAGAGATCAATAAGAGATTACTGTTGCTTTGACAGAAGATAGTAGGGTAATACTGACAGCTCAAAGCTTAAATAAAAACACTATTCAGAAGTTTACAAATCACAAATATACTCTTTAAAACACAGGAATTTTTAGGCCTCTGCATTAGACTTTTTTTTTTTTTCTTGAAGTATGCACAAGTTGGAAAATTTCTTAAATGAAAGCTGGTATTTCTATGACTTGTTTAATTGGTTCCATAAGTACCAAATTTACCAAAACTTTTTTTGAGCACACTGACTTGCATTAGAAGAGAAAATTGTGACTTGGACTGTGAACAGAGCTTTTTTGTTTGTGTTCTGAAGTCAGCTTCTTTATTTTTCAATAATGACATGTCTTTGAATAGTAGTTTCCTCACATGCTTTATTCCAGAAACCTCTGAAAAAAAATAGTAGTTCCTATAAAGTGTCTTATGTCACAGACTGAACAGTGGCTAAGGAAATGAACCTGCTCTGTGCTGCTCTTGTAAGAGCATGCCCAAATAGAAGAGCATGCCCAAATAGAAGTACAAGTGATATCCGCCCATTTCAAGGACCCAGCAAAACGCTTTAAAAAATGAAGCGTCCCAGCATCTTGTAAAGCAGCACCATCTGCTGGCTCCTGTCTTACTGTGAAAGTTAACTTTTCCTCCTGGTGTCTGGAAGCCTTAATACTCTTGATTTTAATGTGCATCTAAAAGAAAATTATGGGGAGGTATCGATTGCCATTTAAAAGTGTTACTGTGTTTTCTGCCAGTAGATTAAATGTTTTGTGCAACACTTACAGAATCACAGAATGTATCTTGTTGGAAGAGACCTCAAAGATTGCCCAGTCCAACCCTTGACCCAGTTGTGAAGGGTCAGCACTAAACTGTGTCCCTCAGTGCCCGGTCCACACACTGCTTTAACAGGAATGGTGATTTCACCACTTCCCAGGCTTGGGCAGGCTGTTCCAATATCTGAGAACCCTTTCAGTGAAGAAATATTTCTTAATATCCAACTTAAACCTCCCCTGGCACAGCTTAGAACTGTTTTCTCTAGTACTATTGCTTGAAACCAAGAAAAAAATGGTGGCCCCCTCCTCACTCCAACCTCCCCTACTAAATTTCTTTCAAGTCAGAATTCTTTGGTGGATTTTAGCAAATCCACTGTTCTTTTTGGGCCTTATAAACATGAAACCTTATGCTCTTTGAGCACTCTGTATGCTTAAATAGCAGCTACTACATTTGACTTGTTTTGCTTCTGCCTAGTGCTCTTTCATTGAGTATAAAGACTTCAAGCTGGTGTACCGACAGTATGCAGCCCTTTTTGTAGTCGTTGGAATCAATGAGACAGAGGTAAGAAATCATATAGCCTCTTGAAATGAAAGCTTGTAGTGACCATTGTGGGCAAGAGCTCAAGTTTTATTCCAGTAAGGAATTCTGCAGTAGCAATTAGAGAACTTCTAGGAGTCATTGCAGTAACCAGTCCTTCACCCCCCCAACCCCCCCCCATTTTTATTTCAGTGAAACAAAAAGAGGTGTAAAAACAAATGTGGTGTGTTTGACTTCAGTCTATAGCAGTAGATTGAGCTGTGGTCATGAGGCATTTGGCCTTAGCCTTCTCATGATGCTGCTTTCTAGATATGATTAAACAGATTTATGTGGGGGAGGTTTTCTCGGCAGAAGTTAGCCAGATCATCTCTGTCATCAGTGGTGACTTCCCAACTGCTTTCACTGTTTTTAACCTCCTTGGACAAATGTTTAAAATCCCATACTGACAGCTAGTACATTTAAATTAAAAAAAGGTATCTGAAAACTGCTAAGTACTGCTTTTACATGCATTCAGGCTGAGCCTGAAGGGCTTGAGCATTTACATTGTTTCCCAGTTGTCAGAAAATAATTAAAAGCTTGGTACTGTGGACCTTGGCATGTGGTGTGGAATGCAGCTGCTGACCACCAGAGTGTCTTCAAGTCAGGGTTATAATGTCATGCAATTTGGGGCAAATGTTTTTGGCTTTGGTATAAAAATCAGCAATCTCTGCTGGTGCAGCCATAGCCTGGCTCTGTGCTGCAGCTGGCTTGTGTGACTTCAGCATGGGTAAGCATAACTTTGTTAGCTGTATGTGTCTAGCCTGGGTGGGGGTGTAACAAAGGATGGGATGAGATGGGAGCAGCCCAGGCAAGACAAATCCACTTGGTACAGCAGTGCTTACTTGTGTGGTGGCCTGAAGCTTCTGCCCCTGAACACTGTTGGTGCTTCTGCTTGGTAACTGCACGAACTCTTGCTGTGGTGGTCTGAACTTGTGCACTTCAAGTGTTACAGTATTTTCTACTTGCTTTTCATTCACCACAAACTGAAGTAACAGTTACAATAATTAATTTAATATTTCTTGGTTTTAATTTCAGAATGAGATGGCAGTATATGAATTAATACATAATTTTGTGGAAGTTTTGGACAAATACTTCAGCAGAGTGGTGAGTGAGATGTTCAGTCTATTATGGAAGACTTCTTTCAGAGCTTTAGTGAATATGTCATTTCAGGAAATATTTTTTTTTTCATATTGATTTAGAACTTTGAATACTTTAGCATGAATATTACAACTATAAACAGGAAAAAAACCCAAGTGTCAGGAAAAAAATAAAGCAGTATTAGTTGATTTTTCAGAGAAGTATGTATGGGTTCTAAATCATTAAACAAAACCCCAGAAATATTTCCGTTAGAAAAGCTTGTACTCAGAGGTTTCTTTGGATCATTTACTCTTAAATAAGCCACTGCCATTTCATAAATTTTACAGAAATAAAGAGGTTTTGCTTTACAGTTTTGGTGGTTGGGTTTTTTTTTTCAGTTCTTAGCATTACATCCTTCAAATTAATTTCATTCATGATAAAGATGGTGCAAGCATTAAGCAGGGAGCTGACATCACTCTCAGTGAACAAGATCAGAGGGATGCAACAAATGAAACCTCAAAAACCAGTCTGTACTTGTGTTCCTCACCATGCTGTCATGCAGCAGCCAACATCAGACATGGCTCCAGTTAAACTGATACAGCTGCTTTTTTTAAATGGGAAATTTTTAAAAATTGCTTATTTTCATGAAGTTTGAAAATGCAGCATTAAGATCCATGTGCCAAAAAGGACTGGGTAGGGTTTCCTCTGTAGTCCATGTGCTTCAGGGTTTCCTAGTCCTAGTACCATAGTAGGTATACCCGAGCTCTCTCTGTGACTTCAAGGACATGCCTGAAAAAGTCATCAGCACACTTCACTGCTTAGATAAGTGGCAAATGTTCTAGGCTGTTATCTCAGCCTGTTGAAACTGCTGATACTAAGTATATTGCTTTCTAACTGTACTAAGCTCAGAATTTGTCTCTTAAAATTGTTATGATTGCAGTCCCAGCCTAAACAGTGATAACCAGGAATAGAATTTGATACTGGCAGCACAGGAATGCATAATCAAATTTAGTACATCTTATTTAATTGAGCTAATAGTCACCAATCACTTCTCTATTTTATTTCCTTCACTTGAGGCATAGCAAAAATAGATGCCATTCTCATACATATAAACGTCTGTCTCAATTTCTTGCCCATGTATACAATAATTGTTAGAAGTTTGCTGAATTCATCCTACCAGAGATATTTGTATTTTCCATATAATTTCAGGCTTGGAACAAGGGGAACCAAAAGGGGAGCTGGTGGGGTGTGTTACAGAAATCTCATACCATTCCATGGCTTTATTTTTAATAGCATATAACATGATAGATGGCTGACCATTGAAGAAGAAAGCTATAATTCTAGCTGGGGTTTCTGTCTGAAACCACAGATCAAGAAAGTCTAAGTCTTTGCTATCATGGATTAATGTTTGGGATTTGCAGAATTTTAGCAGATTCCCTTATTACAATGATACCAGAGGCAGAGCTCTGGGAAATCAAAGAACATCTGTTCTGCTCTAGTAGGACATTTTATCATCTATTATTATTTTTAGGCTTGAGAGTTTTAAACATTCTCACATAGTCTATTTTTATCTAATGGAGTTTACAGAACTTGAATTTAGATATCAGAAAACATAGTAACAGAATTAGGGGGTAAGTTTTCAAAGATGTTTGTGAAATGCAGTTTTGAGTGCTCTTCACTTTTAGGTGGCTGCCCAGGAAAAACTCTACATGCTGTTCAGAATACACATTCCAACATTTTCAACTACTTTTTAATGCCGACGAAACTTGAACTGAGCAGGCTCTTAAAATACAATTTTTGCAATGGGTAAAAGATTTCTACCTGAAAAATGGCAGTCACTCAACAGAGGCCTGTAGACTGGAGCTACTCCAATTTAGGGCAACTTCACAGACCACAGAAGTAGTAGTTTTACCAATGGGAACTCTGACTACAACCTGGGTTACACTGGCGATAGAAACCCTGTTAACAAACTTGCTGGTTGATAAAGATGCCCTCTTTTAGCAGAGACAGGGGAAGCTCCACCCCAGCTGTGCAGTATCTTAACTGCTGAGGCTGTGATTGTTTATAAATTTAGACTTTTAACTGAGGCACCTAAGTTAGAAGTTTGGTCATCCTAAGCTCCCATTACTGGCAGAGACAGATGAGTATCTCGAGAAAGTGAGTCATGCCTCAAGTGTGCTGAGTCAGCTGCTGAAGGTACCCATCTCTTCTGTTGACTGCAGAGAGACCACAAGGGCTTCAAACTCAGACATTTTGGTTAAATTAATGGAATTACTTGGGATAAATCCAAGCCAAGACTACAAGGGAAATAATGGCCATGTGAAGAAATGCGTTGCTGGGGCTGGAGAACATTTAGAACTGCTAAGGGTCAGAAGGTTGGAGTAGCCTTCCTTCTCCTAATATATCCAGCCATGACTACCACAGCCCTGAGTGTATATAATGTCTAGATTTTGCTGCTGAAATTATATGAAGCAACATTGTTAAAAGTGTTTTTATAGACATGTAAACTTGACATTGGCATCTTATTTTTGCAGAAGGAGGAAGGGAGAATAGAAGGCTGGAGTTGCCATGATTAGTGATGCTGCTTTTCAAACTGTTGCAGTGGAGATTTCTAAGTAAAAATTTCAGAACAGTAACTTGCATTACAGAGGTAGGAAACCCATCAAAGGCTGGAGTGTTGCAGAAAAGAGCACACAATTGTACAGTCCAGAGCAGAAATCTTAATTTGCTTTAAATTAGTATCATTATTTGTATCAGCATTTTCTTTATAAGGGGATTTGTAACATTTAATGACTATGAGATGAGAGGTCAAACTCTGACTAATGGTTGTCTGTCTCCTTTCCTTGCAGAGTGAATTAGATGTATCCTTTTCAGTATCAGAGCTAGCTGCACTTGTCTCTTTTTGGTGTATGTCCCAGTTTATACTGCCTTCATAGCACTGCAAACAGTCAAGGCAACGCAGAGGTGTCACTAAGTTCATACGTGCAGTAAGTAGCACCATTTTGTCACCTTTCCAAGAGCATAGCTGATGTTCATGAGGGTCACTTTTAAAAATCTTTAGTCACTAAGGTAAGCCTGATATCATTTCAAGACAGGGAGAGCTTGCTTAGAGACAACTAAGCACCATTAACACCTAATCAAGAGAAGCTGTGTCCATGGGGAAACATTCAGGCTTAACAAATTATTACACCAGGGGTTTACTTTTTCAAAATTTGCAATAAAATAGATGTTTAAATGACTGCAGTAATAAAGAACTCAATATGCAGGACCCTGCGCTTGGATCTTGTTGAACCTTATGAGGTTTACCTGGGCCCCCCACTCTCCAGCTTGTCCTGGTCCTTCTGGATGACATCCCATCCCTCTGGCATATTGACAGCACCATTTATGCCTGTGTCTGATTTTGGTTATATGCAGACCTACTGCTATAGAGAGTTTCAGTTATACACCTGAAATACAGCTGCAGTATTTGATTCCAGGGTGAAAAAGTAATTGAGTTTATTCAGTAATAATTTAATTTAGTAATTTAGTTTATTCTACTCTGTGAGACCCCACCTTGAGTACTGTGTCCAGTTCTGGAGCCCCTATTGCATGAAATATCTGGACATGCTGGAACATGTCCAGAGAAGGGCTACAAGGATGATCAGAGGGCTGGAGAACCATTCCTAAGAAGACAGACTGAGAGAGTTTGGGCTGTTCAGTGCGGAGAAGAGAAGACTCCAAGGAGACTTTATTGTGGCCTTCCAGTATCTGAAATGTGCTACAAGAAAGCCGGTAAGGTACTTTTGAGTGATAGGACTAGGGGGAATGGAGCAAAACTAGAAGTGGATAGATTCAGATGGGATGTTAGGAAGAAGTTCTCCACCATGAGGGTGATGAGACACTGGAACAGGTTGCCCAGGGAGGTGGTGGAAGCCCCATCTCTGGAGGTCTTTTAAGGCCAGACTGGATGTGGCTCTGAACAACCTGATCTAGGGTGAGGTGTCCTTATCCATGGCAGGGGGCTTGGAATTAGATGATCCTTGAGGTCTCTTCCAGCTCTGACAATTCTATGACTCTGTGATTTACCTTACTTAAGAATTAGTACATATGAACAACATAGAACAAAAAAATCTGTATTTTTTCTTGTAATTGTTCTTACTTCTTTATTGAAAAAAAAGCAAGAAGAAATTATTCATTTCACTTCTAATGCTTGCCCATATGCTGGAGTTCTGTCTCATTTACTGAATTTATATAGCTATGTAAGTACGTGCATATATTTCTTTCCTGACATTCACGAAATTCTGAGTATTAATATAAAACTCCTAAATTAAAGGAGCAATAATGAAATTTCAGTATAAAGTGATTCTTAAGGTCTCTAAGCAATTGTATAACTACACTTTTTTATTCAGTTACTACTGTTGAGGATTAGAACTAAGCATAGTTGTGTGTGAACTTCGCTGAATTAGAGTCTTACCTGACCTATTCAGTAATTATACTTTAAAATATAGTCCCCACCACGGTCTGCAATTACCTGCTTATTTTTATCTTAGATTGTTTGGAGTACTCATGAGTCTAAATTCTGCTTGCCTCTGGTCATCATTTTCACACCAAGAGGCATTTCCTGTAGTTGCACACTCACAGTTGCCACCAGTAGCCTGAGAAAGGCTGCTGCCTATCCAGCAAGCTTCTGCATGCAGTGCTGGTCTAAGCTGTTGCATTATATGGCAACGGTAATGTCTGCAGCTGCTGCAATATGGTGTCTGAACAAGTCCTGTGGAAATTAATCTTCTATGTGGATTTCGTGTGGAATATAAATATTTGGGAGTTAAGTGTGCATTGCTCTTAGTTGATAATACTGGAAGAGCTGGTGTTTCACATATATGGCATAAGAATGATGTATCTAATTTTCCCATTCAGAAATGTACCTTTTCTACTTGATACATTTCAGGAAGAATTTTACAATTAAACATTCTACTTCTATATATGTACAAAAGAATTCTCCCATTTAGGAAGAAGAGCTTTTCATAAATTGAAAGGATACCTAAAAGAGCTGAAATGAAGTGAGAGACCCTCAACAATAAATGCAAAGCAGAGGTGTAACAGTGAAGAAGTAGACTGTTCAGGACTGTGCTTATTTTTGACAAGAGTTTGAAGAGCAGGCCAGGAAAAACAATATAATACCTGGACTACAAGTGTTTTAGATGTTAACACAATGCAAGCACTAACCCATCAATATGCCTTTCACAGTACAGGATAATATCCCTGCTTGGGATTAAACCATTTCTTGTGCTAAATGGTCTTATGCTAAATCTTGTGTTCGGTACAGTTAGCTTGAGTGCAAAATATCTGATGGAGGAAGTACTATCTCAGGATTTGTAACAGCAGACACCAAGCAGTATTTACATAGTCTTTGTATTTGGAGTATCTGGCAAGAGGCTGTCACCATTTCCTGTCTCCTTGCTCTTATTTTTGTGTACAGATCCATAGGAAGTTTATATCAGAACTGCTAGTGGCTATTCTGTATAGAAGATAGTGTTTACTAACATGAAGAAAATAGTAGGAAGTTACATGAAATTAAGCCCCATGAAAAGCAGATAAAGGCTATTCACTCATGCACAAACCAAGCCCCAGTTAAATCTGAAGTCTGAGGCCATCAGGCATGTGGAAGGTTCCTGGAGCCCATGCTAAGCCTGCAGCACGTGTGCTGATGCTTGGAACTTCCCCAGACAGAGCTCATTGTCCTGCTCCTGCTAATCATAGAGTGTCTTAGGTTGGAGCAGACCTTAGATATGATCTACTCCAGCCTCCCTGCCATTGGTTTGGATGCTTCTGAACGAGACTTGATTGCTCAAGGCCTCATCCAGCCTAGCCTTGAACACCCCCAGGGAGGAGGCATCCAATACGCACAACTGTGGCTTTCGTTTGGGTCCAGAGACCCAGATTCACTCAGGGCAGTTTGCATCATGGCCTGAGTCTGGAGCAAGCTGTTAGGAGGGATACCTTGGGCAATAGGTAGACACTGGGTTCAGTCTGAATCCTGCCCAGAAGGATTAATATATTACATTTTATGTATGACATAGGTGTGATGCAAAGCAACTGCAAAGTTACCTCAAGCATATGGCAAAAATGAACACTGATCAGCTACTAGATAATGAAGTAACTATTTTAGAGGAGAAAGCTTTTTATGTGTGTTTTGTAAAGCCATTATGTGATGTCCACTTTGAGTCAGTCACATACTTCAAGATACCTATGATGGCATGACATAACATTTCTAAATGTTTAAAAATACCTGTAAGAGGTGTTGCTGGGCCACAGCAATGAACAAGTACTGAAACTGTCCTAGAGGTGTTGCTTCCTAATGTGTTAATAGCACTGGATGAGCCTCATTTCTGTGTGCCAAGTGAGTGGGATTCTCTATAGCTCTAAAAGCCCAGCTTGCATGGCGTAGGAGCTGCAATCTTGGTGTGATGATGACAAAGCTACTATCAAAATGCAAATGTCACTACAGTAGCTTGATGGGGAATGATGTGCTGGTGAGCATTAGAGTTTCTAAAAATAGGCAAACTTGACTTCTCTATTGCTTGAACAGGTGAGGCAAGCAATTAATGTGTTAATTGAAAACACATGATTAATTTAGAAAAGAAATAAATGCTTACCTTCTTTTTGAGGGAGGGAAGGGAGAAGACAGGGTGCTCTAGGACCAAGCATTTGAAGAATGTTGTCTTGATCTAAACCCAACACTGCATTCCATTGCAACAAGCTGCTGCTGCTCCTCCTAGGACAGATAAAAAAACTTTGTTACAGGGAATATTTCATGTGAATCAACTCTGTTCTTCAGTTCCCCTGTGGAATAACACTTTCAGAATAAGTGTGCTTAAGTAGTAAGGAAATGAAATGATGAATTTATTCTGTGGATTTATAAGGATACACTTCAGTCTGCACTACAGAATAAGTGTCTGAAGTGTAAACCTGTAAGGATTAGCTGAAAACTGTTGTTCTAGAATAATCACAAGACACAAAGGCACCATTTGCCTCCCATTTAATGTCAGCATAGTCATTTGAGGAAGAAACAGTCAAGAAAGCATTAAATGGATTTCAGTGTCTAAAAGTTGCCTGCCATTAGATTGACTAAAAGCTACTTATAGCTAATGTAGTAAAGATGAAGTTGGACTGTATAACTCTAGATTAAAAACAGAAGCAATCTGAACAAATCTTTAGTTAAAGATGAATGTCCAGGATGGAAATTGAAGTTTTGAAGTTCTGCAATGCTGTGTATTCTGTAGCAAACCATCTACCCTAGAAGTGCCAGTGCTGCAATCAACACAGCTTTTGTTAGTGTTCATGTGTGTATTACCTGATCACAAGGTGTTGGCTGCACTCTTAAACCTGGCCACACCCTTAATTACTTGCCTGGAAAATCCGGAGGTATCTTAAAATATCTCTATATCAAGAAAGTTATTTATCACATGCAAGTCTTAAATATGCCTTTTTCTTTTCCTCTTCCCCCTCTTCCCCACTTAAAAATCTGCCTATATAATGGTTTGGGGATGGAGACACAAAAAAATATGTTGCATTTTCCTCCTCTTAGTATGTGTGTGCCATAAAATCCCTGTGATAGTGGAAAGTAATATTAATGCCTTTAATAAAAGGGCAGATCTCAAAGTCACTAAAAGTCAGCCTACCATTTGAATACCAACTGTAGTAACTGCCATTTAACTTCTACTGCTGAGTATGCAGCCACGGCAGCACTGAATGAAATCTGTAAACCAAAGACAGCAAGGGCTCACTCTGCCCTTCCCTGGCAAGAGTGTTTCCTGTCTGGGTGTTCTGAAAACTTGTTACAGACTTCTATTTACTGATGCAAAGATTTAGGTGCTTTCTTCTGCGTACTTAGAATTGTAGAATGGTCTGTGTTGGAAGGGACCTCCAACCCTCCTGCAGTCAGAAGGGATGTCCTTCATTAGATCAGTTTGCTCAGAGCCCTGTCAAGCCTCACCTTGAATATCTCCAGAGGTGGGGTCTCAACCATCTCTCTAGGCAACCTGTGCCAGTGTTCCACCACCCTCATGGTAAAGAACTTGTTCCTCACAGCCAATCTAAATCTCCTCGAATTTCAAACCATTGCCTCTTGTCCTATCACTGCAGGCCTTTGTAAACAGTCCCTCTGCAGCCTTCTTGTAAGCCCCCTTCAGGTACTGGAAGTCCACTTTTAGGTCTCCCCAGAGCCTTCTCTTCTCCAGGCTGAGCAACCCCAGCTCCTTCAGCCTGTCCATGTGTATTGATTGTGGGCTATTGAAGAGCCTGAAATTATGTAGCTTTTATAATTTCCAAAAGCCCCACCCACAATCTGTGTGTAGATTAGTTTAAGTTTGGGTTCTAATTCGGTCGGGAAAAGTCTTCACAATGATGCCTTTTCTTGTAATTCAGGAAAAATCAGAAAAATGGAAAGGTTTGGGCATGAAACTTGCCCTACTTACAGATGGGAGACTGTCTCAAAGTCCGTGCGAGGTTCGTGTCTCCAGGTCCATGTTCAGGTCCCAGTGCAGGTCCCAGTGAAGGTCTAAGCAAGTCCTTGCAAGTCCAAGCAAGTCCTGCTGCAATCTGTCCAGCTGCCATATATATACTGAGGTGATCTGTTGCCTCCCTGTTCAAGCCCATGGAGGGTGGGAGAAGGCACTTCACACCTATTGTACTAAGCCTCCGGTGACAGAGGTGGGGAGGGAGGAAGACCGTTTCCTGCCCCATTCACACCTCTGGTGGGGCAGTGGACTGGGTGTGCCCTGCCACAGTTCACACCTCATTCAAACCTCTGGTGGGGCAGTGCCCTGCTCTGCCACACCATGTAGGAGAGGTGTTCCCTCTGCACAGAGGTAGTTAGAAAGTCCCTTAGTCCTCTTCTGTGGCTAGCCAGGATTCTTCGTGGAAGCAGGACCTTAAATGACAGTTGTGGGTGGATCACACATTGAATATAGCTTCTTCATATTGCCAGTTGTTGAGACTGGTTTGTTTTGCTGCTTTTCAACTGTGTGGATCTGTGACTTCAGGGCGTTAAGCCCTGAAATTTGGGGTCAGTTGCCAAACAAGTGACAGGTGGGTAGGATGAGCCTTGCTGAAAATCAGAGATACATATCCTTGACTGGGCAGGGCATTCAGATGTGAATGACTACTCAGTGAGTGCATGACAAAATGTAACCATATAGTCATGAGACTTACAGGAAAGGGAAAAAAAACAAAGCTGCTCCCTGCGCAATCTGACTGTTTGCCAAGAAAAGCACTGTAAAAGGAGGTGGGAAGGGAACTGAATAAGGGAGATGAGTTATTAGGTTGATGAGAGTAAAGAACAATTTGGAACCTTACAAATTCAAGGTGATAGATCTTTCCAGAATGGAGTTACCGTCCCCATTCAAACTACAGCTGAAATCACTGGCTCTGCAGTGATGCCTGTGAGATTACAGAAATCCTACACTGTTCTCTGTGATGGAGGAGACCCATTCTGAAATAACCGGGAAAGGCCCTGCAAGGGAATTGCTGTCTCATTTAGCCATACTGGGTTTGAGTGCAACAGTTAGATGTTTTAAATGCTTTCATAAATATGGTGATGCAGAAAAATAAGATGGGAGTGACAAGCTGCTGCATCATCACTGAACCTGAACCTACTTGATTCAGTCTTGTGGGACTCTCTCTGATTCAGTCCTTGTGATTCTCAAAAGAAGGCCTGGAGAGACTGAGCTCTTGCTCCACTGTGGGAACTGGAGCATTGTGAATCAATAGCAGAATGTAAATATTAGAAGCCATGAGGAGTTGGCTTTAGCACTTGTTGAAACCTGAATGGAATGTTATCTGACTGTTAACAGATCCTATTGGCCCGTGTAGAACAGTGACAGAGGTGAACTAAGCAGCAGCAGAAAAGCTGTCTTCTTAAAAATTCTCACATGACTGCAATAAAGAAATGCTAACTTCTCCAAATATTTGTGTAAAGCTGATTTACTTGAAAAGTATACCACAGGAAGACGTTTGACTCAAGTCTTTAAATCAGTCAGGCAAAGTAAAACAACTGCTTTTGTCACTGGAACCACAGAAACAGACTGTTGAGGTTTTAAGGGTAGCCTTGCTCTTCACAAGTCTGATTTTTAGGAGCAATTTATGCCTACAGTCAGGCTTAGGAAGAAACTGGTATTTAAAATAAAACCTGGAGTTAAATTAGTTCGTTAAATTTAGGCCAGCAAATTAGAAATATCTAAGAGCCTATTCATGGTTTCTCTTCTTAACAGTAACTAGTAGTAAAGTTGTCTGGAGGCCTGAATTCTGCTACTGCACATACACCTGCCCTTGTTTGGCCTGGAGCAGAGAAGGCTACAGGGGGACCTTATTGTGACCTTTCAGTACTTAAAGGAGACCTGTAAGAAAGATGGGGACAATGTTTTAAGCAGGGCCTGTTACAACAGGAGACGGGGTCACAGTTTTAAACTAAAAGCAGGCAGATTTAGACTAGATACAAGAAAGCATTTTTTTTACAGTGAGGGTGGTGGAACACTAGAACGAACAGCTTGCCCAGATTGATGGTAGATGCTCCATCTCTGGAAACGTTCAAGGTCAGGTTGAATGGAGCTCTGAGCAACCTGATTCAGTTGAAGATGTCTGTAGCCACTGCAGAGGGGTTGGATTAGATAACCTTTGAAAGCCCTTCCCGAGCCAAAACATTGTATGATTCTATACCTGGACAATGCTGTGCTCTTGGTCCAGCAGAATGCATTTGTTGGAGCAGGGATATAGTTGCTTACCCTTCTGCACAAGTAGCACCAAGTTCAGACTAGAGCACAGCAATTTGAAACTGCAGAGGAAGGTGATAGCCTGCTAGCTGTATTCTCATCAACTTGACTGTACAGGTTCTTTGTACAGTTCAGTCTGAACAAGGTCGGACTTCTGCTTTTCACCTTTTAGAAGGGTGGCCACACACAAAGTTTACCTGAGATACTGTGCCCCTCTTATTGCTTTAATGTATGCAGCAGAAGCAATCACCAGGACAGGGCCAACTTCAGCTGCTGTCATCACTGGGCCAGACCATCATGCTCAAGAATTTTACAGACAGTAGGAGAACCTTAACTAGAAGTCAGCAGGTGCAGCTGCTGTGAACTCAGCTAAGCTTGTCCCTGGGAAAAGGTGGGTTTGGAATTCCTTAAGCTAAGCAGCTTCAGCATCCCTTCTCTGCAGGTTTCAGGCAGGTAGCATCTCTGTGACATTTTAAAAGACACTGAGCCAGTAGTAAAGACTTGGACTTCTGAATCAGAGAGAAGGGATAACAGAAAAACTCCTCTGCGCATTCCCAAGTATTCCTTCAGTCCTCGTTCTCCAGAACCTTTGAATTGGTTGATGAGTCTGACTTTCACCACTCCTTGCAGGGAAATAAGGCACAAAACTCAGACTGAGGAACTCCCATCTCAAGGGCAGGTGCTAAAAACCTAGGCATGGGGGTGTTCAGTGTTAGTTAGCTGAAGCCCAGTTCTTGAACTCAGAAGACCATTCAGATTCATGAGCTTGTGTCATTGCACCTCTGGTGGTTTAAAGTTTTGTCTGCCCACCACTTGCATTTGCCACCTAGGAAGAACAAGCATACCACATTTAGTGGCTTCTCAACTCTTCTCATACATGGTGCAGTACTTCACACAGTTCCAGCTCTTTGGCAGAGCAGTGGGGCAGACTGCTGTAGTTGGTCTCTGCAGATCTCTGTGGAGGAGTCCTCTTCAATACCCAAGTCATGCTCAAAAGCTGAGACGTAAACTTCATCATGCTGAAGAGAGGAAAATTCTGATGACTTAAAAACAGGCTCTTACAACTCTACTGCTTAGAATGGAAGTCTGCTAACATAAATACAAAGACTAGAATAAAACGAGGCTGGCTTCCTGAGTTCCAGCCATAGCATCAACATCTTAACAGACAGAGAAGGCACTCAAGAGACTCATATCAAAGTTGGAAAAAGGCTGTGGTGGTTTTACCACCGACAGAATGAAAGCTCTCAAACGAATTGGAGAAAATAACAGAATTATATTTTAGATAGAGAGATGCACGAAGACGTTACAGAGCAGATACAGAAGTCATAGCAACCCCCTTGAATTTTGTTCCCATCCCATGACTAAGCCTAATAAACCCCAGTGCTCCAGTCCTCCCCCTCCATGCCTCTGCCATTCCTAGGCCCCAAAACAGTCCTACCTGCTTACATATTTGCCCAGACATGGCTGGAGGGGGAGGAAAGGAGAGCGAGCTGGCCTTGCCCTGAGCTTATGAAGAGATAGCAGAATTATGGGGTTGAATAACATTCTCCTCTAGTCTCTAGAGGAGTTTTAACTCTGTAATTCCCAACCTGGGACAAAACCTTTCAAACCTTTTTGAAAGCTTTCTTTAGAAGCTACTCTAAGGTATCTTGCTAGTTGCACTGCAGTGCTGCTGAATACACAGCCAAGAACTAGAGGGAGCAAAACTAAGGCAGAGTTGAGCACAGTTAAGAACCCATTTGAAGAGCAGCAACAGGTGGAGAGCAGGGCAGATGAAGGGTTATTCACATCTCTCTGTATATGCACATCAGTGAGGCCTAACAGATGGATCCAGCAGGCTTTATTGATATGCCTGTTTTCAGATTCTGAGGATAAATGGCAACAGAAAGAGGCTTTCTTCATGAAGTAACTCTCTGCAGTTGTTCAGTGGCTGTAGAGAACACGAATGTATGCAGGAAGTTGCCTGTCCCTTCATACCAGAATAAGGCATGAGTTATTTTTTGTTGTTGTTTTTTTTGAGACAGATGCTCAAGGAAAGAAAGAGTTATGGACACATTTGGTATATCACAATAGTACAAATACATACTGCTTCAGATGAGGTTCAGATTAGAAGTACCTTTTAGAAAATACTTAAAATAGAAACCCATTTTACTTTTGCTCTTCTTTATGAGGTTTCGTACTAGAGCAATGACTCAGCTTTACATATCAACATATTCCTGCTGTTTTCAAGCAGTTTATTTTCAAATAGTTTAAGGAGAAGTTGAGAATTGGATTTTAAGAATTTGACTGGCAGTTGCTTTTCTAAGAGGAAAAGTGGAGTATTTGCATCTTTACATTGAAGGCTGTTATCTCTTCATAACATTTAATATTACAGTTTTGCATTCAATATATTGTAATTAACCACCTACATCTGAGTTCAAGTTTACCTTGCTTTTACTACTGTTGAGCCATTCTCCTACACTCAAGTTCAAGTTTACCTTGCTTTTACTACTATATGGTAATCTTCCAGGACAAGATTCTGCTGGGGCTTCAACTTCTCTGCTACACACTTTTGATATTTCTGTGGTCAGGCAAAAAGGTGTCAGTTGAACCTTTTTCCTACATCTATTAAAATAATCAGCAAATAAACTAGAATAAATAAATAGCCATTTTTGCAAGTGGTGATTAAAGACTAAGCTGCCTAAGGTTTTCTCTGAATTATGTTCATGGTGTTCAAAATCTCCTTAACTCAAGATGTTATCAGATCATGTTCAATTTGGACAGAGTGCATATAATTTTGGATGAAATGGTGCTAAATGGTTGTATTGTGGAAACAAACGTCAGTAGAATTCTTGCCCCTTTGCTCGTGCTTGACAAAGTGGCAGAAAGCTAGAAAGATACAAGACTGACTAAAGCATTTTACAGAGGATGATGAAAGCATCAAAAGCATTTTGTCTATGTCACAGGACTCGTTCATCCAATACTCAGATTAACTGGAAAATACTCTGTTTTCTCCTATGCCCTTCATACCTAATGGAAAGGTAACAGCTAAACATGAAGTGGAACCTTAAATTTCGGCTGCAACTTTACTGACCCAGCGGAATTCTTTCTAAAACAGTCAACATTTTAAAAAACTGATTGAGGATAAAATCATGGAAACCTACACATGACTGTCTATCTAGGGATCACTTGGAATGATGTAGCATGCTGCCAGACCTACAAAAAGACAAAAATAAGGAAACACAAATTCAATGCTTCCTCAAAACACCACCTCCGTTTTTCAGTTTTCATACAAAGGTAAATTAAAGTTCTGTAACTTTTATGATCACTTCATCCTTCATCAAAAGCCCGTTTTCACTCCCCTTTCTATGGAAATTATGGTGCAAAAGAAACGTAAATAACAGAGGTACAGATGTATTTAGTATTCCTGCATCCCATATAAGTTGTACCTACAAGTATTTGCCATTTAATGTTATAACCTTACTAAAAAAATATTAAAGCTTGATCATATTTTCTTAAGTTGGCCTCATAAATCACACAAAATCTTCCCTATTTTGGCACAGCAGTGTATTTTTTCTCTTTTGTGTATTTTATTCATGTATCATGATTAAAATGTTAATAAAAGATAATGCAGGTTTCTCAGTACCAGCCAAGTACCAAATCAAATCTTCCTTCTCAAGTGGGAGGAGGCAAAGGCAGCAGATGGAGGTTTGTCAAGAAGCAGAGGATCCCCATCCCACCAGGCAATAGGAAGAGACCTAAAAAACAGGTGGGGAATGGAAAGAGGTCCCTGTTCAGGAGGCAGGTGAATGCCCTCCTGGCTTCCCCTACCTTCCCCATTGCCCTTACACAATAGGTATAGTGGTCTGGAACTGGAGAGCCAGACTATGGAGGAATTAGATGTAGGTCTATCCAGGGGATCAGAATCATAGAATTGTTAGGGCTGGAAGGGACTTCAAGGACCATCTGGTTCTAACCTCCCTGCCATGGACAAGGACACTTCAGACTAGATCAGGTTGCTTGGAGTCACATCCAGCCTGGCCGGGCTGGAAGTGGTGAGACTGAGGAAAGAAGTGCAAAAGCAATTTAAAAGGACTTCAAGGCACCAGGGCAATTTGTTGAAGGATTGGAAGCACAGATGGTGTTTTCTTCAATCCCTACAGTGGCTGGGAAGACTACACTGAATGCTGAATGGAACAGGCATACACAGCTGGTGAACGTGTGGCTCAGGGGCTGGTGCCTCAAGGGGCATTTTGGTTTCTCTGACCATGGGAACATTTCTGCAGCACCAGGCCTGCTGGGGACAGAGTTCAGCTGTCTCAAAAGGAGAGAAGGATTCTTGCATATGAGTTGGTGAGACTCATTGATAGGGCTTTATACTATGTTCAAAGGCGAAGGGAAGAAAACCAAACTCACCAGAGAGGAGCCTAGGGAGTGGAATATCCACGTCAGGGGTGAAATTGATAGCCCAGCCCAAATGCATCTATACCAATGCACACACCGTGGGCAATAAGCAGGATGAATCAGAACCATTCTGCAGCAGGACAGCTATGACAGTTGCCATTCCAGAAACGTTGTGGCATGACTGTCATGCCTGAAGTACTGCAATGAATACTCTTCAGAAGGGATAGGCAGGGAAGGAGAGCTGTATGTTAGGGAGCGTTTGGATTGTGTAGAACTCTACAGCTGTGATGGTAAGGTTGAGTGCTTATGGGTAAGGATTAGGGGAAAGGCTAATAAGGCCTTTGAGAATCTGTTACAGATCACCCAGCAAGGATGAGGAGGCATTCTTCAGGCAACTGGCAGAGGTCTCATGGGGGACTGGAAATATGACACAGCACAGAGAAACAGGTTCCCTCAGTGTGTTGAAGAGAACTTCCTGAGCCTACCAGGGCAAGTGCCTCACAACCATTTACAAATGAAGATGGAGGGTGATGTGGTGGTTGGAGGCCATCCTGGCTTTAGTGATCATGAAATGACAGAATTCTCAATTCTTGGTGCAGTTAGGAGGGGTGGTGTCAGTAAAACTGCTACCACGGACTTCTGGAGGGCAGATTTCAGACTGTTCAGGACCCTGGTTAAAAGTGCTCCTCAGGAGACATTCCTGAAGGGCAAAGTGGGCCAGATGGGATTCTGTTAAGAGTGCTGAGGGAGCTGGTGGAGGAGCTTGGTAAGCCTCTCTCCATCATCTCTCAGCAGTTAACAGAAGTGCCATATGACTGGAAGCTTGCCAGTGTGACACCCATCTACAAAAAGGGCCAAGAGGAGGACCTAGGGAACTCCAGGCCTATCGGCCTGATTTCAGTACCAGGGAGGATTATAGAGCAGTTAATCTTGAGTGGGCTTAGGTAGCAAGTGTAGGATAATGGTGGGATCGGGCCCAGGCAGCATGAGTTCATGAAAGGTAGGTCCTGCTTGACCAGCCTCATCTCCTTCTATGATCAGGTGACCCACCTAGTGGATAAGAGAAAGGCTGTGGCTGTTTTCTACCTGCAGTTTATTGAAGCCTTTGACATCATATCCCACAGCATTCTCCTTAAGAAACTTCCAGCCCATGGAATAAACAGTTGGACTCTTTGCTGGATCAAGGGCACGATCAGCAAGTTTGCAGACAATGCTAAATCAAGCAGAAGTGTTGATCTGTTCAAGAGTAGGAAGGTTCTGCAGAAAGATCTGGACAGGTTAAATCAATGGGCAGAGGTCAACAGAATGAGGTTTAACAAGACAAGTTCCAGGTCCTGCACTTTGGTCACAATAACCCCAAGCAACACCACAGACTTGGGGCACACTGTTTGGAAAGCAGCCTGGTGGAGAAGAATCTGGGGGTACTGGTAGACCAGGGTAGCTGGGTTACAGTTGGACTTGATACAACTGTTTTGTTGAAGTACAGTAGACACAGGTGGGAGGTGGGTAGAGACTCCCCTTCAGTTTTGCATAGTGGAATATTTCCAAGGCGTAGCATTATTCACAGGACTTCACAGACAATGAAATCTGGCATCAGCCTGATTTGTGTGTGTGAGACAATCTCCTGGCAAGCCATCCCTCAGCAACAGTCCAAGACAAGGCTGTTACCAAAGAGAACTGGCACAACAGAACTTACCACACCGATTCAACTCAACAGTAATCTTTCTGCTCTGGTATCACTGCAGCATCTCAGTATATCTAATTGCAAGCCACTCTTTTCAAGTAAATACCTCACTTGTTGAAATCAAGGCAGGCACTCCATCTCAAGTAAAGTTGACTGAGCTCCATCATCTGTCCTGGCTTTTATTCCAATGTAACGAAGAACCTCAGGTCACATGGGCCCACTGAAGAGCACCAAAAACTGCTACATGCAGCATTAGTGCTGCCAGACTGGTTCTTCAGAAGCTGCACTGTGTAATTTTGAGAGTATTTGGGCACAGAGATGAATTTGTGAGATGAATTATTGCCACGTACTCCTTTTAAGCCTTGAAAAATGGCTGACATTGTTCAGAAGCTGTACAGAGATTTAACAACAGTAAAAGCATTAATTATGCAGAGGAGAGAGTTTTATATGTTGCAAACATTTTAATGATTACTTTTGAGCTTATACATTGGGTGTTTTTTTTTCTTTTTAAACTCCAAACTGCAACAAGTTAAATAAATGTTTATAATATACAAAGAAAATACAACCAAAAGTAAAACTTGCTTTAAGTGTGCCTTGCACTAGGAACCAGTGTTTTTTAATAGCTTTATTGTTGAGCTGCACAAACACACTTAAGGATTTGATCTTTATCGCAGGGCATTTGAGAAATCAAAATATATTCCCACTTGGAAAAAGAAAAACAAAACAAAATAAAACCCCAAAAGGTTGTGCATGATTATATGCAAAAACCCCACTAAAATATTCCAATAGTGCAGGCACCATTAAAAAAGAAAAAGCTGGAGATGCCCATTAACTCTAAGTTTTAAGGAAGCAAGGTTTTTTTTTTTACCAGTTAGCTTAAAGCCAGCAAAACAGGGATCAGTGATGGCAACTGTAGTGTACAAGGTATTAAATGACAAACTTTACACAATACACTGTTAGAAATTTGTGTCAGTGAACACTGAAAATCTGATGATCTGCTCTTTGGAACAGTCAAACAGAACCACCTTAATTTCCAGTTGTGCAAGCCCTTGAAGCATCACACAGTGTTCTGTGCCCATTTCTTGCTGGCTGTGTAGGTACAAGGATTTATTTTGTCTTTAGCAGCTAACAAACTTATTCCACATGTTCCTAAAGCCTCACAGGTGAAAAAAAAAAGGCAAGTCTCATCAGAGCACAGCGTGGAGATCATTTTTTTTTTTTTTTTGCACACAAACACAAGAGGCTTTGCTAGTATCAAAAAACTTTCTCATGTCCCATGCTGCAGTCAGCAGCTCAGTTGAGGTGGAAGCCTTTCTCCATTGTAGCAGCTAGCAGACGCTCTCTCATTATCTCCTCAGAAGAATACTCAGGCAACTTGAGGTAATGCACACATGTATTCACAGATGGGTAACTTGCATCTGTAGCATCAACCTGAGGGTAACAAAAGGGTTTTTTTACTGTAATTGTTTCACCGCACTCAATTTGGAACCCACAAGTTGTAAGGTTCTCTCTAACTTGTGGCATTGACTGCATAAATAGCACCAGTTGCCAAGAAACAGTAGCATCAGGAAAGCTTGTATTTATTTATACATGATGACCATGAGCCAGCAATGTGCCCTTGTGGCCAAGAAGGCAAATGGCATCCTGGGGTGTATTAAAAAGGCTGTGGTTAGTAGGTCAAGAGGTTCTCCTCCCCATCTACTCTGCCCTAGTGAGGCCACATCTGGAATATGTGTCCAGTTCTGGGTGAGGGTGACAGCCCTGGAGCAGGTTGAACAGGGAGGTTGTGGACTCTCCTTCTCTGGAGACATTCAAAACCCACTTGGGATGCATTGGAGGAACCACTCTGGGTGATCCTGCTCTAGCAGGGGGGTTGGACTGTGTCATCTTTCAAGGTCCCTTTCAGTCCTTAATGTTCTGTGATTAATTCTTCTCTATTAAAATATGAAGTCAGAGAACAGACCTGAAAGAGGCTGGTACTAGCTTAGTGTCATAAATCAAAAGCAACCAAACTGATCAGTGCTGTCTCTGAGTGTAGCAATGAGCAGATTCAAAAGCCAAAAGAGGTGGTTTGAAGAGCATACCTTGCGTACAACAGTGAGCCGGGGATGTAGATTTGCCAGTCCACCTGGGGGAAGTGTGGAACAACCAGTGGTGAACTGGAGAAAAGCCTTCCTTTCATCTGAAGACATACCACACAACACTCGCACAAATCGAAGGAATCCAGGGCTGAAAGTACATTAAAATAATCAGTTATGGTAAAAACACCGGAGTGGATTTTTTATTTCCCAGTACAATTACCATCTTTAGCCATGTCTAAGCAGCAAAGAATCTAGTGCCTGTAGAATAAGATATCATACATCTCATAAAAATACTTCTTTAATCTCCTTTCTGAGTTTTACACAGAAAAATATAGGCAAGAAATAACTTTACTCCATACTTGGAGTGTTACTTGGCTATCTTGCATGTGAATTGGTAGACAAGTCAACAGAACTCAAACCTATTCTATGAGAAGAATCCAACTGATGATCTTAAAATATTTTCTGTATCATTTCTGCACTACAAAGCCACTTTGATCTAATTTACAAATTTCATTTCTAGCTCATTGAAGACCTTCATGTGAAGGGGAAAAAAAAAAAAAAAAAAAAAAAAGAAAACAGACTGCATTAGATCTTCAAGGAATCCTCCAGATACCACTGTTTCCATCCATACCAGCTCAGGGAATGAGGGAGAGGAAAATGCATAAAGGAAGCACACCTTGCTGAAGCACACTCTCTGATATCAGGTGCTGTAATCTCAGCTGCACCTCTGCATGCAGGGCAGGGTCAATAAAGACTCACTCCACACAGAATCTTGGATTGATGAGGATCCTTCAGTAGGCCTTATGCTAACAGTTCCAGAAGTAATTTGTAAAGTTTTGCTAGCAAGCAAGACTTTCAGCAAGAAAATCCAGATCAAACAATCCCCAAAACACGGAGACCACTGCCCAGCAGCAAATCACCAGGTTACTTGTTCCCTGCAGAGTACATTTTTTTTAGCTACAGTTGAAGAGCAACAAATAAAAAAGGAACAGATAACAATCACAACCAAGTGAGCAGAAACTATAACCACCACCAAGGATTTCAGCAAAAACTCTAAAATGCTATTTTTAGTAGCTTGTATTATTTCACTGTTACTGTATTTCTGGTAATTATGTTTTAATTTTTTAATGTCTTTTATCCTCATCACAAACATACCTTCTAACATATCTGTTGTACTATACATGGCTATTTAATGTAGTTTAAGACAATTTCGTGCTCTTCAATGACCACAAATATGGTGTCCTCATTGAATGAACATTAAGTGACAAAATAGAGTGTATCTTTTAGTTACTCAGAATGTAATCAGAATGTAAGTACCTATCCCGTGTATATCCCAGTTTAGGTTCGGTGTAATTGATGATGTCCTCAGCTGCCCAAGAAGGTGATTGATTTCCACAAAGAATCATCTGAACTTCTTCATGGCTGAAGGAACTCAGCTTCTCCATTGGAAAGACTCTATTGAAGCCATCTTTAATTTACAGAAGAGACAGTTACAAAAAAATATTTATGAAGTAACAGCACCTCAATTCTATTTTAAATTAAACCAGAATCATAGAATGGCTTAGGTTGGAGATCATCTACTCCAAACTCCCTGCCACAGGCAGGGACACCTGTCAACTAGACTCAGCTGCTCAAGGCCACATCCAACCTGGCCTTGAACATCCCCAGGGAGGAGTCACCTACAACCTCCCTGGGCAGTCTACTGCACAGTCTGACCACCCTTGTACTGAAGAATCTTTTTCATAAGATCAAGATTAAACCTAATCTCCCTCAGCTTCAAACCATTCCCCCTTGTCCTATTGCTAGGCACTATTATGAGAAGTCCTTCTCCAGTCTTCCTGTAGGATCACTTCAGGTATTGGAAGGCACCTCTAACATCTTAAGTAAGGGAAACAAAACCTTTTAAAGATTAAAAACTTAGCTAACTAGTGCAAAAGTACTATGACATGATTAACTATTGCACTCTTAATGTAAAACTTTGGGTTTGAAAACCATTCTATGCCAGCACTTCAACCCAACATCCCCTGACCACCAGTTGGCCCACCTAACTGCATACATATTCTGCCATAGTTCACATTACCTCTGAATGCCTCCATCTGTTTCTGTATACCAGTATGCATGCAGAAGTCAAACATAAGATCTACATACTCCTCTGCATTATCCATTGTGACAGTCTGCAAAACAATAGATACTCTAAGAATTCACTTTGCATTGGAGTTACTGCTGAGACTGTAAAAATGTAACTGCTGTTGAAACTCTAAAGGTAGATTCTTTCCTTACCTCATCTTCACCACCTGGCTTGAGATCCACAGCTGTAAACCCATAGACTTTGGACGAGGGACAAAACTGAAAATTCAGGCTGCAAAATATAAAGACAGTTACTAATTGCAGACATGTCTGCAACTGTTATTACAAATACACCATATTTTAAACTGCACCCCACACCCAAAAACATCTCACTACATTCCAAAACACTGTTTGTGGATCATTTTGTATACTCACAATCAGTGGTGCTATAGTATAGAAACACAGTAATAGACTACACAGAGAATACATGTTTCAAATCTATGGTATGCACATGCATGTTCTCAGCACCCACTCTCAGTTAGTAATGGATTACACAGAAAATACATGTTTTAAGTCTAAGGTATACACATGCCTGTGCTCACCACTCACTATCTGGATTTTCTAACCATTGAAAACTTCATAGCCTTTGATATCTTTAAATTACCAGTTTTAAAACTGCTCAAACTGTTTAACTCAGTCCACAAACTCAAAAAACCCTTTCCATTCCCTGACATCACCAACAATTACAGAGCTGCTTACAGTATTTAGGCACTTCAGTGGTGCTGCTTGCTTTCACTCTCTAAGCCATGCTAAAATCTGTGAGGCCTTTCAGCAATTACTGAACTTTGAGTAGGCAATCCTTGTAGCACAAGATGATTTTAACAAATAAACCATAATATTAATGGTAGAAAAACTATTCTTCTTTGGAATAATAAAATAAAATTACCAGAGGTGATATCCTGACACAAATTTACAGGTGTGAGCATTTACATCTTTAACATTTGCTATAATTTAGCACATGTTGTGTATTACATGGACTGAAAACACTGCAGTGTCTAGAACATAATCTTAACATTTCCATCTGTTCTCTTTAAAAGCTCTCAAAAAAACTTGGTAAATTCCAAGTTACCATAGCAAATAAGTTACTAATTTGCACTTTTCTGAAAGGTCTTTGCAAGTGTTGGCATGTTTCTAGAGTCAAACAGCATTGGAGTGCAGCCACATTTAAGTTTAAAACACTAGGAAACTGAGCAACTGAAAACAGAACATCCTCAAACCAGGAAACAGGAATACAGCTACAGATGGATCTTGCTGCATTCCCCCCTTGCAATGATCCTATCTAAGATGAAGAAATCTTCATTCTTATACACACTGTCATGTCTCTAACACAACATTGTTTGCATATTTACACATAGATAATAACTCTTACCCCAAATCCTCTATGCTAAGTGGAGGCCCTGAACCTGATGGATTCTTCAGCATCAACTCCTGTAGCTTTGTGTTCTTTTCATCTTCTGACAGACTTCTGTTGCTTAAAATTTGACGCCTTTTAATTGCAAGGTCCTTTATTTCTTTTAGAAACCTAGCTCTATGTGGATTTACTAATTCAAAGTCTTCCCATGTTAAAATTCCATTAAACCAGGCAGGAGGTTTAGGTTTTGGTGGATCAAGAATAAATTCTGATTTGGAGTCTTCTTCCAGACTTCCTACCGACAAGGAATCATGCCCTTCTTCTGTAGAGGCCTCCGACTGACTTTCAGTACAGTGCAAGTCTCTGTCACCCCGTGACTCGTATATCAACTTACTCATGTTACTTTTGATGTCCCCCATGCACATCAGTTTAAAAAAAGGCTTAGAAATGGGTAAATCCACAAGTCTGTTGTCCTGAATGCATTTAGCCAAGAAAATTCCAAGGAAATGAAAGAGTTTTGTTACTCTTTCAAGTTCATCACTATCTTGTGGGAATGGTGCTGTGAAGAGTCCACATGATCTCTGTACATAGTAGCCAGGGGGTTTCAATCCACCACCAATATCAACCTGATTTAAGGGAGACACAAAAAAAAAGCTGACATTGTTAAAGGCAATTTTGTTTGACCTGTGCAATTTCACTTATCATATTAACTTGACATATTACATATTATCATAACTTCTCTCTTATTTAACAGGCAAGGCAGCAAGCTATGGAGCTGACTGATTAGTTAGCCATGACCATGATAAGCAGCTGCTCACTAGTCAGGTCCTCTTTCCTCTCTAGGTATCTTGCTGGTTTTCCCTCTCCAAGTACTCAGTTCAAAATGCAAACTGAAATATACCTGACGGGACTCATCATCTGGAAAATCATCATCACAAAGCCAGGCTCCCAAATCTGTCCTCTGAAATTCTGCTGCCACCAATGCATAAAATTCCAAGGTAGGACCCAGGCCTGTTCCTTCTTCCCCTAAGAACTCAACCTAGAAAAACAGGGAATGTTAACAATGAACAAAAATCATGGCAAAATGTTCAGTGTTGGTTACAGAAGAAGATATTTAATTCAAAACAGCTATCTAACCTCACTCTGCTAGGTATGCTTTACCTCTAGAACAGATTTTCTGTCTGCATGAATCTGCATGACATTTTCTGCCCATTCCATCAAGGATTCACCTCGCGGAACTTTCACTCTTTCATGTTTGAGGCGTCCAACTCTGAACTCTCCTGGATCGTCACGACGCACTGTGCTTGTGCTCCTTGTCCTTTCAACAGTAGCTTCACGTCTGTTCTGTAGCCATACGATTGCTCTGGAGAAAAGACAAAAAACAGGTTACAACTTCTGTGTCTACCAGCATAAAATCTTTGAAGTAGCCACTAAGAAAAAACCACCTTGTTAAGCACTGATTGTCTCCTCCTTTTTTTTTTTTTTTCTTGTCATATAACCAAGTATTTTTTAGGAACACCTAAAACGCTCAATATGGGCTGCTTACTATTTGATGAGTTTAGAGAACTGATGTAATACATAGTACCAATGAAAACTTACAGTGCTGGATGTGAATTACTGTAGTTTTCAAATTCCAGTGCAATGGACAGAGGGCAGCCTTTACTGCAGTACTTTTTAGTCTAAACAGGCCAATGAGCCGCCTTCCTGTACCTGAAAGGGGCCTACAAGAAGGCTGCAAAGGGACTGTCTACAAAGGCCTGCAGTAACTGGATGAGAGGCAATGTTTGAAATGAGAGAACAGTAGATTTAGATTGGATGCTAGGAACAAGTTATTTCCTGTGAGGTTGGTGGAACTCTGGAACTGGTTGCCCAGGGAGGCAGTTGAGGCCCTGTAGTGGAGATATTCAAGGTCAAGGTCAAGCTCAACAAGGCTCTGAGCAACCTGATCTAGTGATGTATCCCTGCTCACTGCAGGGGGGTTGGACTACATGACCTTTGGAGGTTCTTTCCAGTTCAAAGCACTATATGAAAGTTGAAGTACAATCATACACATACAGACTCAGACCAGTGGAGGAAGAACAGCTGCCTCTAACAGCACTACTTACATGAAGTCAAAGTTGAAAATATGCAGCAGAAACAATCTACAGAATGCTACCATCTGTTGGTTATTTTTCAAGTATTGCCAGGTGTCATGACACACACAGAGCATACATACCCACCTGCATGTACACACAGAGTTCATATGCAGTATGGGAGTTTTAAGAACTATTTCCAGCAGTTTGAGAGCTTAAGAAAACTCCTCACTTACCCAGTAAATATCATACAATGTTTCCTCAGGGACTGTTTTAAAACAGTTTTTCCAAATTTTTCTTTTTCAAAACAAACCTAAAATGCTTCCAAAAGAAGGCCTTTTTTTCCATATTAAGAAGATTTTAACTGGCATTTTGCAAGATGCTACCTTTTCTTCTCTTCATTTTAAAATGCCACATTTTACACTCTACATGAGACACTTCAACCGTGTATTAGACATAACAATTATTTTTTGCAACTCCTTGTCTACATTTTTTTTCTTTTTTTTTTACAACAGGCAAATAAAACAGCCAGTAAACCCCACAAAAATTAATTCTTCCTTTTAATTACCTATATGTAAGATGGCAAAAAGATTCGTACTATATATCCTCAAGACAAATCACTGCTGCAAAGTATTAGTTCCTAGATAATGAACCACTAGCAAAGGTAACCTTAATTACTTTACTATGGCTGGTTTTGCTGTAGTTTCATTATGCAGCTAATCCTAACTTTTAAAATAGCATCTTCTTTGAGACTTTAGTGAATGAAACATAAATTAACCAAGCCAAACAACCACCAGTTGGTTGCAGGAATAACAGAAATATATGTGCTTTAATGTATGTTTTCAAAAAACATTTAATTCACATCTCTTTTCAGAATGTTTACTATTTTGTTCCTTAGCCCTTTATGCAATTAGCTGCAACCTTATCAAATTACTGCCTGATAGGGTAACCTAGCAAGAAAGTACACAAGCAACTCTTTCAGCCCAAGTGGAAAAACAAAATTTCATCCATGGAATTTCCTGAAGAATACCAAACAGAAGGTATGCCACTCATCAGAAACTTCTAAGACAATGAGCAAGAAATGCTGAAAATGTTAAGTGTCTAAAAGTATTTTTTTAAATTTCCTTTTTTCTTCTCTTTTCTTCTTCTACTGTCCAAAATGCTTTATATGTGGCAAGCAAAATCCATCTCCTTAGGACCTTCTGTAAATTAGCAATGAAAAAGCCTATTACATTACATTACCTTGATGCTCCAAATGCTGTGCAAGTGAAGTACAACTGTCTTGTTTCAAATGGAATTAAGAAAGGACACTTGCTTGTTAGCTGCTCACACCAGTCTGGCAAAGCTCCACTTGCTAGTGCTAGTGGTTCCTGCAGTTTAATTTTAAAGAATTAAAAAACCCAAAGCAAACAAACAAAACAAAAAAACTTAGATGCAAACTAAGTACATAAACACCCATCACACCCAAGCACAAAGTTTTCATCTGTGTTTGAGCAAGCTTCTTCCTTTCCAGCAGCTGCCTTTATTATAGTTTTTTTTCCTTCTTTTAAAAAAATGTTCTCTCTTTCCTCCTTTTAAATGCTATGAATGAGAAGCTCAGAGTCTCTAGAACTCAGGAGTGGACAGGGTGCTCTGGCACAAAGACAATAAAAGCTGTAGTAAATCTCTGGAATATGTACTACTCATAAAACCCCCTGGTGATAGTAAAGGTAATACCTACTAAAATATTACTAGAGTCCCTTTTAAAATACAAGTAAAATAAAAAAGCAACTGCAAAAATTACTACTACAAAGAGATTCCTTTTAAAATACAAGTAAAATAAAATACAAGTAAAATAAAAAAGCAACTGCAGAAATTACTACTACAAAGAGATTCAGTGTGCCTGAACAGTCTTTAAAAGAACATGAAAAACTGAATTATTTTTGTTTTAAATTATTAAGGTAATTTAAGAAAACAACAAAAATAACTCTAAGAGCACACGAGAGCCAAGCAAGTCAAGAATCTTCAGCTTCTTTAGATGTTCGTTAAAGAAAATGTAGTTCTACTGAAGTTTCCCTTTTAAAACATCAAATTGAACTGGTACCAACAATACATTTTCTAAATGTTACTTTTGAAAGCTTTGTGAAAAATGTAAAAATAAAATATTTGCAAACCCTAACAATTAATTACCTTTGTTGCAATACCATCAGGCATACATGCATACACATACAACATTGTAACACTGATGTTTGGTTTACAAAAAAAATAAGAGAGTAATTCTTCATAGCCAAAAAATACAGTTCTATTCCAATATTTTTCTTTGTATTTATATTCAGACTAGTTGGCTCTTACATAATTTACTCACCCAAGAAATAAAAATGCAAATGGAATAATTCAAAAGTCCAAATGGCAAGAAAGCTAATAATTCCAAACAATATAAGTAAAGAAGAGTATAACAGAGCCTTAAAACCAACACTGCATATCTACGTTGTGCATAATACATTCATATGATACCTCAATCTGTTGTAGAATCTTTGTTGTAATTTTTTTGCTTGTGAACTCATCTGGTGGGAAGTTAAACTGAGGATGCTCCTCTCCTTCTGAAAAATAATTAAAAGAAAGCACTTATTTTATCTTGTTTTCATTGACATTTAGGAAGCTCTGCTAGATAGATAATTTACCTTCTTGAGAAGTTCGTACTGCATAAGGGTCACTAGCAACTATGTACAAAATGCGAAGTAACTGCAGAACATCTTCTACTCCACAGGAGTTCTGCCCACTGCCAGCTTTGGCCTGAGGTTGTTCCTTAGCCAAACTAAGGATATCAGAATTTTGAAAAGTAGAAATGGCCCCTTGACTCAATCCAGATTTTGATCCATGTTCACAAAAATCCTGTAAAATAAGAGTTCTTTTCAGAATGAAACCTGCATTTAGGACTGTGTGCTCCAAGTTAATGATGTGAAAAATCAGAATGGTTGCTGTGCTTAACCTTAACAGTTAAATTGTGGATGGCTCAATGACTCAAATGCCTTTTAACACAATTGTATTTAACAAAAGAGAGGAGAGTAAAAAAACCAAAAAATAAAGAAGAGAGCAGGAAGAACTAAACTTGATACTGGCATGTGAACTTTCAACTCTCCTACCCATGTCATATCCCTCCTCCACAAGAATCTTTGAAGCTGCAGAACAAAGCACACAGCCATTCATAATCAGAAACCAAAAGAAGTTTGGATGCAGATATATACCTTGTATGCAGCTATGAGCTGGGAACAGTTTCTGTTTTTCCTAATACTTTTATTAGTGCCAGTTAATTTCCAGTGGCGCAGGAAAGCCGAGTCTGCATTCTTCTGCAGGTAGGTTATCAAGTCATTCTTTGGTAATTCGTCAGTGCCAAGGTACTGCTCCACATGCTCTACAGACCAGCAACCCTACAACAGGAATCACCACGTGTTGGTTTTTCCTGATTGTAAAGTTTTTAAGATTTCACATGCATTACACATTGTCTTTTCTAAAGGAGCATGCATTTACAAATACACCCACTCACACCCTTCCAGTAACTGAAAACTGTTAGTTTTTTTAATGGAGTGTTTAAAAAACTGCAATGGCATTTGGTTTGCTTTTCTTTAAACAGCCATAAAAAACATACACAAAGACACAGACATCAGTCTTACCATTTTTCCACTTTCCTTCTCTTTATCAGAATCCTTCATTTCTCTGTACATGATTCTAGGCATCAAAACAATGAGTTAATATTTTGTGCTCATAGGGTATCCTCTATATTCTAGGTTACAGAATGACAAAGTTAAGATGCCTGCAACTCCCTATTACAGCTCTTCCTTTCCATTGGTTACTCTCCTAATATGATGTAAGTTCCTTTGGTGTAGTCACTGGAAAATACATACCACCATACAGTATTACATTTTCTGTCTGTTACTATAAATGAGGGTAGAAAGAACAGCTCAAGTTGGAAGAGACCTCTGAAGACCTAGTCCAATACCCCTGCTCCAATGTCATCTTTAAATGGCATTTCCTGTACTTCACATGGAGCTGTTTTCTTCTTGTGCTTTCACTTGTCAACAAAGTAGAGCCTAAGCTCCTCTTCCCTACTTCCTCCCATCTGGCAATCACAGAATTGTTTAGGCTGGAAAGGACCTTTAAGATAATGGAGTCCACCTATTAACCTAACACTACCATGTCCATTGCTAAACCAAGTCCCTGAGCACCACATCTACATATTTTTAAAATACCTTCAGGGATAATAATTCAACCATTTCCCTGCGCAGCCTGTTCCAGGGCTTGACAACCCTTTCAGTGAAGAAAGTTTTCTTAATGTCTAACCTAAACCTCCTCTGGTGCAACTCAAGGCCATTTTCTCCAGTCCTGTCACTTGCTGTTTGAGAGAACAAAGACCCATCTTGCTACAACCTTCTTTCAGGTAGCTGTAAAGAGCAATCAGTAAGGCCTCCTCCCCTAGGCTCCTCTGCTCTGCCAAGATGTCACAAGCCTTTTTTTTTTTTCCCCAAAAAAAAACCCAACACCAAACAACAGTCCAAGGTCTCACAAGACTCTCTTTGTATGACAAATGCTCCAAGCCCTTTAATCATAGAAGCGTATCCTAAGACCTAAAAAGCCCCAGACTCAATCCATTTCCCTTGTACTGTGGAGTCCTGAACGAGACACAGCATTCTACATGTGTCTCACCAGTGCTGAGCAGAGGAGGATGATCACCTCCCTCAGTCTTCCTAATGCAGGCCAGGATGCTGCTGACTGCATCTGCTGCCATGCTTCATAGCTGGCTCATGTTCAACTATATGTTCACCAGGATCCTCAGGGCCTTTTCTGCCAAGCTGCTTTCCAGCCAGCTGGCCTCCAGACTGTACTGACTCATGCAGTTACTTCACCCCAGCTGGCAGACTTTGCATCTCCCTTTGTGGAACTTCTTGAGGCTACATTTCTCCAGCCTGATGAGGTCTCTCAAAATGGCAGCACAATCATCTGATGCAGCAAGGAGTCCTCACACTTTTGTTTGCATATTTGGTGAGGGTCTGCTCTATCCCACCACACAGTTCATTAAGGTAGATGTTAAACAGTACCGGACCCATTCTCAACCCCTGTGGCACACAGCTGGCCTCCATACCAATGATCGCAACCATGTGAGCATGGCAGTTCAAGTAGTTTCCAGACTAAGTTCATACTTCTCTAGTTTGTCAGTGAGGGAGAAAGCATTGAAAGTCTTGCTAAAGTGAAGGAAAAATAACATCTGCTGCTTTCTCCTCATCCACTGAACTAGTCATCTATCATAGAAGTCTTTCACGTTGGCTAAGCATGATTTCATCTTCATAAATCCACACTATATGTATTTCCAATCACTTTCTTGTCCTGCACTGTTTGAAAACAGTTTCCAGAACTACATCCATCACCTTTTTCAGGATGTAGTTCCCTACCTAGATCTTTCATGTCCTTCTGGAGCATACGAGTGACAATTGCTTTCCTCCTCAGTCTCAGAAATGTCTCCCAAGCAACATGACATTTCAAAGATGATCAAGAGTGCCCAGCTCCTGTAAGTGCATCCCATGGACATGTATGGCCTGTTTCTCTAAAGTGTTCCCTAACCTTTCGTCCTTGAAACCTTTCACCAGATTCAACTCCAGTTGGCCTTTGGCTTTCCTAACCCAATAGCTTCATGCTCAAACAATGTCTCTACATTTATTCTGGGTTACTTGACCTTTCTTCCACCTCTTTCATGCTTCCCTTTTATGTTCTGAGTTCTGTTTTGAGTCTGTTGTTCATTCTATGCAGGTCTCCCACTGCTTTTGTCTGACTTACAGCGCATTGGGATGGATTGTTCTTGAGTATGGAGAAAGTGGTTCTTGAAAAATCACCTCCTCCTGGACCTCTCTCCTTTCTAGAACTATATCCCCATGGGATTCTTGCAATTAAATTCCTAAGCAGACTAAAATCTGCTCTCTTGACTTTTGAAGTATTATTGACAAGTCACAGTTGAGCACTAGAGGTTATGACGTTTTTTGTTGTGTAATCACAGCATTAGCTTTAAAATAATTTAGGAACATTGTGACAAATGCAAGAAAAAACCCAAATTGTTTCACACTCTTTTCCTAACTAGTATCATTCTCTACAGAGGATAACAAACTCATAGGCTTACGTGTATGTTGGCTCCCAAATACGTCTGAG
The DNA here is from genome assembly GCA_013396835.1 of Psilopogon haemacephalus. Taxonomy (NCBI): domain Eukaryota; kingdom Metazoa; phylum Chordata; class Aves; order Piciformes; family Megalaimidae; genus Psilopogon; species Psilopogon haemacephalus. The sequence goes on along the minus strand of VWZI01000238.1, from coordinate 136,820 downwards.
TTTGTCAGATTTCACATTGCCACTACAGGAAAGCTGCAACAGTTTCTGTACATAGTAAAAGATGGTAGATCTGAAGTTCATTAGGGGCAGTTCTACTTCTCGAGTTGTTCCAAGACCTGAAACTTTCAAAGTGAGGGCTAAACGTGGTGAAGGGATGCACTCAACCTCTTCCAAGAGTTCTGAATGAGGTGTACCTGCATAGCAAAAATAACGTGAAAACCCATTAATACAAAATATATAACACGACAGGTTGACTTAAATGCTGAAGTGGCTTAATAAAGCAATGTAGAGACATCCTGCACAGATGCCAAAGAGATGATACTGAGTTGTAACTATGAACTGCATCTAGGGGTATAACTGCAGTACTTTATCTGAGTAAAGCTAACAGGAGTTTCTGAAATCCCTACTGATCCTCACTTCTTGATAACATCTCTTTGAACATCAGCACAGTACATGCATTTTTGTTTTCATACACAGTACCTTCCTATTGTATGCACTCATTTCAGGTCATCAGAACCAACAGTGGCTCATTTCCACACTAGCTTAATCTACCTATGTCTTTCTGCAATGACCACTGACTACATTCACACTGCTAGGAACTAAGAAGGAACTAAGCAGCAAGATCAGGTGCTCTGCTGCTGATTATGCAGACTGCTCAATTACTGTATTAGCTTTCCTCCTGTCCCTGCTTCGGACTGTTTCAACAAACCTGTTCAAAGCTGTTCTGGGTAGCTCAACATATGGATTCTTCCTTGCAGGTGGAACCATACATAGCAAAGAGATTTATCACTAATCTGAGTTAGATCTATGAGCACTTATCTTACTTTCCTGCAATAAAACTTGGGTCTTCAGGGGCAGATGAAGCTCACATTCAGAGAAAAGATGTGGCCACAAAATCACATTTTGCTGGTGAATAGGAACCCCAGAACCCAGTGGGCCCTATCCAAGTAAGTCTCCACCAAGCATTACAAATGGCTTGCCAGTATACCTGGTGGAGGAATTTCTAGGTCAGTTGTCTGCTGAACATTAGTGCGACCAGGCCTTGGGTCAAATGCAGGAACCAGAGCAGAAAACTGCCGTTTCAACACATAATCATCATCCCATGTTCTCCTACGGCCTCCTTTGGTTTCATACTCCTCTTCTTCCTAAAAAACAAGTGATTTTGTTTTTTGGGGTTTTTTTGTTTCTTTGTTTTTTTAAGATTCTGCTAGAAAGAATCATTTGATCAAAATTTTAAAAGTTAGTTATGAAATAATGCATGTATTACATACAGTTATGTATACAGTTATGTAAACTAACACTGACACTAAAGATATCAAAGCTGGTACTTAACAGTATTCGTTCCATTGAACTGCTCAAACAGGAATCAAGAAAATTATCAAAACATACAGAAATCAAAATGGATGATCCTTACAACAGCTGTATTTACAAATTTCTGGAAAGAATGAAACTTTCCATGAAGAACTAACAATTAGGGAAATATGGAGTACTGAAGACCAGCAAACTTGGTACAGACGTTTTGTGTATTCCACAAACTTTGGGATACCAAAAGATTAAGAAACAACCCACAGAGCAAAACAAAGATGTCAAAAAAGGCAAATTAATTTTTCCAAAAATAAGAAGTGGGTTTTTTTTTTCAGTGTTTACATGTTGATATGTTATGTATACATATTTGAACTAAATATTAAATCAAATATCAAAATTCTAGAACTATTATGGGTAGGAAGAAACCTAATTTTCAGCGTGTATTGTTTTTTTAATGACTTTTCTCTACCAAGCTTTTCTACAACAACCTATTCAGCTCCTCATAGAGAAGAATTACATTGCATATCAGAGGGAACATAACTGGAACCCAGGAAATGCTGTGTAATCTTAAATAAAGCCTAATTTAGCTACTTCTGTTTTTTTCCCCCATGAACTACAATACCAACTCCATTTATTAATTTCTGAAAAGTGCTAAGTCTACAAATTACAGTTCTGTTTATTTTAGATACATTTAAGTAGAAATGGCTTTTCCATTCCTATTTTTCTATCTTTTGTGCAGAAGGTGAAATAAATGTTTAGTAATACAATTAAGTTTCTATTAAAAGTAAAATTGTAGTAGGTTAAGATGCTAAATGTTTTGGCTCAAATGACTACAAGTTTGCATATTAACTGCAAGAGGAAGTATCTATAATTCTGTAAAATAGTCACATTTGAGTAATAAACATTAAATTGTCCTTTGTGAAGTCTTACATTTTACCTCTTAGGTCTTACAATCTCCATTCACGTCAACAGTGACAGAAAACCAGGCATTATTCATACCACTGAAGGAGAACCAAATGAAAAGCCAGGACTCACAATCGCATAGGCAAGACCCACATGAACTAAATCTGCTGGGGTTTTTCCTTGCCCTTTTTTTGTTGTTGCTTTGGGAAATTTTTTTAATAAGAACAAATATTTCCTCTGGCATACGTAAATGATTACAATTTACATCATATAGGTCTACAGTTAAACACATCCCAGAACTGTATCATTATAACATTCAGATGATTTCACCAGCCACTGAACTCCTGATCCATCATTTCTGCTGTCAACTTGTTCCCAGGATGCTTTTAAGATGTGAGTTTTGACCTATAAAGTCTCAGGGCATGCACCTGTTCAAGAACACTTTTCTCTGGAGTAAATATTGAAGGTACCGTCCAATTTGTACACAAAGGGGACTGCCCTGCTAGCTGTCCTGTCTGATGACAGCTGGTGTTGCAATTTTATCACAACCATTTGACTGTATGGGAATATGAGCTTGCTTAATTCTCAGAATATTAACAAGAATGGGGAAAAGGGACAATAAGCTATCTTCATGAAGTAGTATTCAGCTTGCAGCCCCCAAAAATACAACATGACTGTAACTTCGGCATTTCATACAGAGTCTTATCAGATAGGTACTCCAAACTGGTAATCTGAAATTTAAATACGTTCATTCTATTAATGGAAAGATTATAGCTGGGCCTCCATATTGCCAAAACAAAAAAAAAATCTGTGAATTTTTAATGCATCTGTTAGACAATTAAGATATCCGTACCATAACTTCCTCATATTCTTGATCTTCTTGATTGTCATCTTCATTTTCATCATCTTCTTCATCTGGCTCAGGTAGATCCTCATCATCATCTAACTCTGCCAACAGAGTACTAGCTCGGCAGCTATCAAGAAAATCTAGAATACACACACATATACATACAT
>VWZI01000238.1:19246-133541 GCA_013396835.1 Psilopogon haemacephalus | reverse complement strand
AGCATATGCCTTAGAAAGGTCAAGGATTTAGTTAATAGCATAAATAACAAAAGAAGCACTTAATATTTATATAATTAAGATTGATCAGTTTCTTATTTGCTTATATAAAACTTTTTATAATTACATGTAATTACATAAATGTATACTGTCTGATTATATGTCTAATTTTTAAAAGAGGCTGGTGATGTAATTTCGTCCAAGACTGTGTGGATTAATCCTCAAATTGCTACATAAAGAACATATAAATATTTAAGAGTGATATTTTTAAAGATTCAATTGCTAATTCATTTTCATAACAAGGAACTGAAGAAAAACAGAAAGCTCAGTTTTACCCATCTAGTACTAACACTTAAAACTCAAGCTTCCAGATCCACAAGTTTATAGCAGTCAAAGGTGAACTGGCACAAATCCTTGCACTTTTTTCTGCAACCATCTGAACTACCTATACCACCCAAACATCCTCTGAATTGCTGCAAACACCCCAAAAGAAACTTCAATTCAGCTCTATTGCTTCAGTTGCTTTTGATATATTTTTAAATTTGTCACCTAAACAGACTTTTGAATGAGACTTAAAAGTATAAAGGCAGAGGGATGTTAATCATCTGCCCCTAAGCATCTCAGTTCCAGTAGCTATTGAAGTTAGCAGGCATTTTCCAAGCTATTTCAATAGGCAACAAATCAGAACACAATCTTAATCTAATCAAATGTTAAATTAGTATCTTTTCTTTCAAGAACAGATCATAATTCAATAAACTTAATACGAGGAATTACTTTCCTGTATCTAGCCAACTTCATTTCAACTTGACTTCTAGCTATTATCAACCTAAATCTTCTTTCACAAGATTTGTATCTGGCAAGTAACTTCTGTCCTAATGTCTGTTTCTAGCACACAGTGCGCAGGTAACTCTGGATTTTGTTCCTCAAATCATGTAACTCCATGCTCGGAGTCATTCTCATTTCTGCACTCTTTCCAATTTTTTGCTGTTCCTATTATGGTATTGAAAATCCTGCAACCTCATATACTACTTTAATTGTACAATGTGCCTAGTAGCTGATGGTTTCCAACAACTGAAGAACACAAGGTAGCTCACTACTAAGCATGCAGCATACCTATACAACACAACAAAAATCCAACTTTTAAATTTTAGTTAGAGGTTCATAGTCAAACTACATTAAATACTCAATGATTTAATGGAGGAAAAGATTAAGTGCCTAAATAATTTAAATCATAAGTAATAATAGCATGGGATGAGAATAAAGACTTCAAAACATCAGGAAATACTATGTTAGCACTATTTTACTTACTGTCTTACAGAACTAGAACACATAAACAGTTCAACTTTCAAATACTTTTCAATGAATAATCTACTACACGAAAAAATTCGTAACAAAGGAAGAAAAGGAAAAAACATTCATTGGAAATCTGCTTATGTTCATTTAAAAATGAAACTTACCATATAAAGAATATTCTGCCTCCTGACCTGTATCGCTTTCACTAGATGTTGATGTTAGGCTAGTAGTTAGAGTATTACTAAGCGACTGACCAACAGATAAAACTGTAGTTGCTGTAGCTACATTGCTGCTGCTAGTAACACTGGATGTAGACATGGTCACTGTTGATGTGGTACCAGTTGTAGTCAGATTAGGAAAACTTTGTGCACCCATAAGAGGAGAAGCTATAGATAAAGATATGGTAAGATAAAATAAATGATTTGATGACTTGAAGAGTACAAAATTACATGCATGACTCCTGTGTTGAGAAATAAATTTGGGGTTCAAAAATTATTGGATGTGGTATTTTACAATAAAGAATAACAGACTACAAGGGAAGGGTTTCCCCATGCAAAAATAGACCCTACCATGCAGATGCTCACTTCTGAGTATATTCCCTTGCATATATTTAAAACAAACCATTTGATTATACAAATCACTAAATTCCCACTATGAAGCTGAAATTACTTAATTATCAACATATAAAGTCTTTCTGAAATCTGTTCTTCCAGTATTGTGTCTGTCTTTAAAATGTAATTTAACCTCTAAAGAGCATACTATTAAAATCATATAAGGAAAGCAGTTTAACACTATATATAAATTAATGGAAAACAGGACATAGTAGGACAAAGGTAAAACTTGTGATTTTTGTGCATTTTTCTAAAGTTCTTAAAGCAGCTGTGAGCACAAATGTTCTTAACAGGCATCAAACCTAACTTGGCAGTAACACAAAACACATCACTTAATACTTTACTTATGTCAGGTAATTAAATAATTTTCAGAGTAAGCAAGCAACAGCTGAGAAGTTACCTTAATGCATTTACTGTGTTTTGTTTGAATATGCAGTAGTTAGCAACTGAAACAACATGGAACTCATTGTAAAAACTCAGCAGAAAGAACTTCCCACTAGTGTACACAACTGAGTTATACCTACATGCAACTACACCTTTACAGCCCGTTCTTCATAACACTGCCTTGCACGCTTATCTTCAAATGCAGGAGACTAATCACATTTGTACACACAAATCTCAGGGGCCACCTATATTTAAACTTAAACCTTAAGTTTTACAATCTACTTTTTTTAAAAAAATCATTAACTGCAAGTTTTGCAGCTCTAAACACTTTCATTACTGCATCTTATATAAACTGAGGCACTGCTTTCTTTAAAATAATCCAAATTAATAAAAGTCTGAAATTCAGAATTTGCATTATCAAGGTTTGCAAAGATTACTACCCTTGCGGGAGGATACAATACAACAAAGATTCTTCCTCTAAATGTATTCAGTAGCGTTTTTAGAAAATCCATATGTTACTGGTTTTATTTTTTGCTGGGCTTTTATGTTGGTTGGGTTTGTTTGGGTGTTTCTGTTGTTGCATTTAAGGTTTTGTTTGTGCTTTTCAAGGTTTCCTGTTGCTTTTTTTTTTCCCCCTTAGGAACTTAAGAAACAGTTTTTAAAATAAAAAATGCAAATGAAATATCAACAAAGGTGATCCAAGAAGGTATAGTGCTCAAAATTATTTCTGTGTGTGGATAGGGAGAAAGTGAAAATTAAATTTAGGGGTTATGAAGCCATGCTAACTTTTGTGAAAGCACTGAAGTTTTCCAACCCAAAAGGGTTTTAGTTGTTTTTGCTGAAGAACTTGAAAATTATTTGTTCAGTGTTCCTATCTTCCACCCAATTCTATCCAATAACAATAAACTTTGCTATTATAACAAACAGAAAAAGCCTGCAAGTGTCAGCATTTGCTCTGAAATCAAGGACAACTGAACTGGCTAAAATAGACACCACTGAACTCCTGCTAAATACTGACATTTTAAAAGGCAACCACTACCGCAAGTCCTGAAAACAACCACTAACCATTATTTCAGACTTGACTTTCTGAGTTTTTGTTGTTTAGGATGGGGATTTTTGTTGGTTGGTTTTGTTGGCTGGTTTGAGGTTTGTTTGTTTCTTTGGTTTTGTTTGTGGTGTTTTTCTGTTTCCTTTGGTTGATTAACTGGTTGGTGGGGGGGGNTTTTAACCTGGACAGGCTGAAGTAAAATTTTTAAAATCGAATTAAAAAAAAAATCCAGGCTTTTTACACTTATGTATCAGAACTTTAGTAAGATTACTCAAAGTTAGTCTCAGATCTTGTTTTGGGGCACAAGATCTCATTTAGAAGCTTCTAACTCTACAAAATGTATAAAAGTAAAATTATTCCTTCTGTAGGAACTGTTTTAAGTATGAAGAGATTTTAATATTAAAATCAGATTTGCTACATTCTTATTCCCAAACACAGCACTGTATGATATAAAAAATGAAACCTGTTATATATGCTAAAATACCTTACTGAATTTTTCAGTAGAGTACACTCTCGCTGTCTGCAACACAAAACTACTTCAGAGGTACTCACTATCTGTCTAAAAGGGGGTTGATTACTGAAAATTTTCCCTTGAGCATCTCATTCACATTTTTAACGCAGGCTGAAAATGTTCCTCCCACCCCAGTATCAGTGTATGAATACACACAAAAACATCTCCCCAGCAAAAAAGAAAGCAGTATTTAGGAAAAAAAGATTAATTAATATATTAATTAATATTAAAATACTGAAAGCAAACACAACATTTTAAAATAAGTAGGCATAGCAGTCAGTCCCTGGCTTGGGTAATTTTGCTTTTTCTTACTTGCCTACCTCATGGACTGTAGCACTGGCTAAAATGTACTCAGTATCACTGAACACCTAAGAAGGCTGTTTGACTAACAACTCTGATGGAAGCTGAAAATTCAGAAGAGTGAACTTACAGTCTGTTTGCAATTTACATGGTAATACACTGATCCTACATATAACTTAAGAATACACACACACGCACACACATATGTGTTATGTATACACACATACACAGTTTGAGAATTTGCCCACCTACTCTGCTCTCATAAGACCCCACCCAGAGTACTGCAGTCAGTTCTGATGTCCCCAGCATTATGTTAGGAGTTGGAAGGGACCTCCAGAGATCAGAGACCAAACCCCCTGCCAAAGCAGAATCACCTAAGGCAGGCTGCACAAGAACGCTTCTGAGATTCTGGGTTTTGAAATCCACAGAGAACGAGACTCCACAACCTCTCTGGGCAGCCTGTTCCAGTGCTCTGCCACTCTCACCATAAAGAAGTTTCTGTGTTCAGCTGGACCCTCCTGTGTTCTTGCTTGTGCCTATTGTTCCTTGTCCTATCACTGGGCACCACTGAAAAGAGCCTAGCACCTTCATTTTGACACCCACTTCTCAGATATTTATAGGCATTGCTAAGATCCCCTCTCAGCCTTCTTTTCTCCTGACTGAACAGCCCCAGCTCTCTCAAGTATTTTCTCAAAGGAAAATTGTTCAAGTCCTGTAATCAACTTCATAGCTTTCTATTGGACTTTCTCCAGCAGATCTCTGTCTCTCTTGAATTGAGGAGCCCAAAACTGGACACAGTATTCCAGGTCTCCAGGAATAAGGAGAACACTGAACTGCTGAAGCAAGTCCAGAGGAAGCCACAAGGATGAGCAGAGGGCTGGAGCTGAGACAGGCTGGTGAAGCTGAGGCCTGGAGAAAACATGACTCTGGAGAGACCTCACAGCAGCCTTCCAGTATATGAAGGAGGCCTAGAAGAAACCTGGGGAAGGGCTTTTTACAGCAGCTTGTAGTGATAGCACAAGGGCCAATGGACTGAAGCTGAAAGAGCGTAATTTAGAGTAGATATTAGGAAGAAATTCTTTCCAGTGAAAGTGGTGAGACATTGGAACAGATTGGCCAGGGAGGTTTTGAATGCCCCCTCCCTGGAGATGTTCACAGGCAGGCTGGATGAGGCCTTGGGAAATGTGGACTAGTGGAACATGTCTCTGCTAGTATCAGGGGAGTTGGAACTAGATGATCTTTAATGTGCATTCTAACTGTGCTGCTAAACCACCACACTAACCCAAACCATTCCATGATTCTACAATATCCAACACCATTTAAATCCATGTTAACCACAAACTTCCTTACACTTAATATGCCTGGACAGTTTCCTGAATCTAAGCAGAAAAATAAAATCTTTAGGAAACACAGATAGTAGAGTATGCTAAGTTACAGCCTGACAGAATGCAGGAATCTACTAAAATTTCACCAGATTGCAGTTTACTTGTTTCTTTCTACTCTGTTCCTATGGTCAGAGACTTCACAAACTTTAATTCCTCAGGAAAACAGAACACACAGATCAGAAAAAAACAAGAGTCTCCCACATAAGCTACTCTTGCTTGTCTTCCAGTCTGTTCATCTAAACCACATTCTCTCTTCCTGGATATGTAAGACATCAAATTCAAATTACTTCCTATTTAATTTGTATCACAGTCAATGGAACCTGACACCACAGGCCTATATAACGCTTTGCAGCTGACATAAACTCTTCAGCTCTTGAGTTCTACAGGTACATAGAAAGTCAAGGTTGCTCTTAAATTAATTTCTTAATCAGGCCAACAGAATTCAAACTAAAGTCTAAAAAAAGCCAAAGAAATAACAAAAAGATTCAAGTGAAAATAAATATAGCTTACTTACTTGCAGTACTCATGACATTTCTTCCCAAAGTATTAGTATTGTTATCACTGCTACTTCGGCTTAAATTCATGTTGTTTGTGGCATTAGTACGTGCTATGTTTGCCACTCTTCGTACAAAAGACTCCAAACTGGAAGTTTCCCGAGATGATAAATTAGGAACGCTTGCGCTGGAGCTCATTGGTGCCCCAGCAGCCAACAAAGAACTGACTGAGAGTCTGTTACTTGCTGAAGAGCTTAGAGGTCGCTGGGAAGCTGCTTCTTTATTAGTCAGTTCAGAGACTGAACTCACATCAGGAGAGCTTACGCTAACAATTCCCATGGATATAGCACTGGACTCCCCAGGAGTACGGATTGAGTTATCAGGACCTAACTTTCTCTCTGCATTTTCGTTTCCCATGTCCGCTGTTAAGGTGCTGGTGCTTGCACTGGAAGATGACCCTACTTCAGCTTGAGGCACGCTATCAGCGGAAGACAGAACAACAATTGGTTCATGGACGTCAGTGCCTGAAACTATATTCTGTTCCATTACACTTTCTGATCTCCGCTCCATTTTGGTCGAACCCAAGCTGATGTCGCTGCTACTGGCCACGCTACACACAGAACTGCTGCTTCCTTTTCTACTTGAGGAGCCTGCAGCAGCAGTCGTCTTGTCTGGACAGTTGTTTTTCACCAAGCTGCTCCATGACTGCGTTGTGCCTGAAACAGTGGATGAAACAGGTTTGGGTGATGCCGCTGAATCAGGGTCGTACCCTGGTGCAAGCTTGAGGTCAAACTTTCCTTCTGCGCCCATACGGTAAGAGTTAGAGCCACCAGCATCCCAGGTGACATCAATCCAGCCTGGAAAGGGACAGGAGTTTGTGAGATCCAGCAGAAAGCAGACAGAAGCGTGTCAGACAGTAGCTCCACAATGTGGGATCAGCTTCTCATAAGGGCTGCATGTCTGAATTCACAAAATCACTAAATAACCCTTAATGCCAATTTAAAAAAAAGGGTTTAATTGATCTGGTATCTTAAAACGTTAACATTGAGGCAGCAGGTATGATCAGTCTTTATCTTCAGGGTACCAGAATCCAGCCAAAACTAGTCTCCTTCAAGAAGGAACCTGACCTAATAGGATCTCTCCATGTCATGATTAGATTCTCCAATAACAGAAATTTATGTCATCATAATTAATTTCTTGGCAAATATTAGTAAATTTGAACTGTCACAAGGACATTCTGTAAAGTTTTTTCTTTGCTGGATGCCTATGAATAAGCATTGTTTACCTGACAGAAAATATTCTATGTAACTGATTCATTTGGGATTGCTTATTCTTGCCCTATGAAGTCAAAGAATTAATTTACTGATACTCAGCTTTTTAGTTCAACAATTTATACAGATTCAAGTATTTCTTACTCATAGGAACAATCTTAAAACAGTCAGGTAAGGACTACTACAAATAAGATTTCAGAGTTGCAAAAAAGAGTATTTTTTTCACAGAGTGAAAGTGTATACTGGGACCAAAAACCCACTAAAAAGTGATGCTACTTTTAAATTCCTTTGCTAAATAATTATTTGGAGTATTGCTAATTTTTAAGCAGTTAGAAGTAACAAAACTGCAGTAAGGATAACACCAACATTCATTTAGCTAGGTCAGGAATAGAAGCAAAACAATTTCTTTTGCTTGTCTGAAGTATGTACCACAGTCTCAGAGTTATCTAAAAAAAAAACCTTCTAGTATTTCTTATTGCATGTTAACTGTAACAAAACTCACTGCCACTTAAATTTATACACATTTTCTTTAAAAAAGAAATTTCAACAGCTCAGTCATCATTTGAATGATTTGTCTGACATAACAGAACAAGATGTCAGGCCCAGATGTACCCACATTTCTCTTTATAAAACAAAGGAGAGCTAATTTGAAGAAAACCATTCTTTTTATGAGAATCAGGTGTACTTTTACCTTGTAACTATATACAAGTCATCACTTCCCAGACCAAAACACATTGCAGATAACTTTCCACTTAGAACTATCACTCTGGAGGAAAAGTACTTTAAAATAGATAAAACTTTTGGGGTATGATACATCATGCCCTTTAACCAGGGCTAGATCATGTTATTTTTGTATGATTTTATTCCATCTTCATGAGCTATATGTGAGTAGCTTCATGTCTCTAAATCTTTAAAGGGTAAATTTTTGAAGCAAGCCTGAACTGTTTTCCTTTCTACAGTTTATTCGCCTTTCATACCAAATACAAGAAAAAAAAATTTCCACACTGTACTCAAACAATATAATTTTTCTCTTTACGAGTATCTGAACAGGGTATTTTGTAAAAGCATCACTCAGTAACTGTTCTTTGTTTTGTACAGCTCCTTTTCTTAAAGTATTAATTACAAACAGTTTTGAATCACCACAATATTTTAATACATATTATGTCCTTCAGAGTCTTACTGTTCCATCATTACAGCCCTAGAACAATATAAGATTTGTGTAACCTTGTGAACAACGACATAAATGTCAATGGGATATTATTTTAAAATTCTATTTTGAAGAAAGCTGACAGGAATGAGTCTGCTGATCCACATTTCACATTTGGCATCACCATTTGATAAAAAACCCTCAATTTCATCTACAATTAGCTTACATGTAAAAGTTTTACAGGAACATAGGAAGAAAAACACTGATTTAGTTGAATACTACTCACCAATAATACCTAAGTCTTCAAAGTGAGATGTAGCTATGGATACTGTTGCATCTGATAAGAACAATATACAGATGACTGAAGAATTCCCTACAATCTATACTGAATGGCTTAAGTAAGATTCAAAAAGCTTCAACATATTTTATGACTTTTTTTTTTGGAAGTTTCTCCATGTTTAAGAGCTGACAACTCAACAAAGTAAAAATTTTAAAATCTGGCTAAGAATGAGCTTATGAGCAGCTGGAGATGGTTGAGAAATGACTCAATTCTTATATACCCCAAAAATAAAGGGAGATGGGGAAAAAAGGAGGAAAACATGTTCAGCTTCTGAAGCCCCTGTAGCATCTTAGCTTCCTGAGCAGTGACTTCCTTTGCTGTTGCAAGTTGTTTTGCTTCGTGTGTTAATTACTTTTCATGATCTTAATTAAAACAGAAACTAACAACTTGATCCCCGTGAAGCTAGCAAGGTACAGGATACAACAGCTAGAAAGGTACAGGATACAACAAAAGTAAAGAAAAATATTGCAAATGCTAAGTTAGAAGGAATGAAGAAGGTAATTGCAGGCCCAAAGCTTAATCAGTTTGCATCGATCACCTTCACATCCTTTTTTCCTTTGTGAGAGATGTCTAAATAATTATTTGGTATTTTAATTAAAGCAAAGCTCAATAAAAGTTTCTTTTGGAGAAAAAAAAAAATTCACTCATTAATATGGAATTTCACAAACTGTAGTATCTGAGTTCCTCCTCCCCAAAATATTTAAATTTTCAATCAACTTCCAGCTACTACAAAGGAAATACTTTAATGTTACCCATTATACATGAAAGAATCATGCTTCAGACATACACAAATCCAGGCAATCCATGCTCACCGTTATGAAGTTCTCCTGTAACAGTGCCTTCGCCCTGTGGGCTTCCATCCTGATCTCTCCATTTCCAATCAATCCCTCTAATTACACGGGCTCCTGGAACCATGTACTTTAACACCTGAGAGCGGACCAGGCGTCGCTGCCTTCGTAGATTTGCTTCAGCTTCTTTAGCAGCTTTACCTACGAGAAATTTAGATTAAAACAAAAAAGTCTTAACAGTATTGAATAGGGAATAGTTTTGAGACTATTTATGTAAGAAAGTTTCACTGCAAAAGGTGAAGCTGGTTTTTCACAACAATTTTTACATTGTTACTTCACCACTTCGAGAGAACAATTAGGATGCAGACGTTATTTTTCTTACCCAGCTGATCTTCACAGACACCATTCACAGTGCCATAAAGTTCAAATCCAGACAGGGAGAGGTAGTGTGTTTGGCCACTGGCATTCTTTCCCATCTGTTTTATTCTAACATGTCTCCAGCCTTGTTTCTCATCTTTTGGAGGATCTAAAGGCCATGTTGCTGTAGACCTTTAAAAAAATGTAAAGGGGTTATGGGTGGGGGAACCAATGAAAAAAACAACCAAACAAACAAACCAACCAAAACCCCCAAACTTTAATACTAAAGCAAACAAACAAATAATTCTGAGCATGTATGGATAAAATCTGAAAACCACCAGGACTGCAAGATACAAACTCTGGATGAGTGCTGCTGTTAACTATCTTCTCAAAGAAACAAATTAATAAAATTTAACATTTGCAATAACGGAAAAGTACAAATGCTATTATATGAACCACAAGGAGAACTTAGGAATCACTTTTTGTCCTGCCCAGCCTTCACAGAATCACAGAATTAACCAGGTTGGAAAAAGACCCTTGAGATCATCGAGTCCAACCTATCACCTGATGCCTTCTAATTAACTAAACCATGGCACTAAGTGCCTCATCCAGCCTCCTTTTAAATACCTCCAGGGATGGTGACTCCACCACCTCCCTGGGCAGCCCCTTCCAATGCCAGTCACTGTTTCTGTGAAGAACTTCTTCTTAACATCCAGCCTAAACCTGCCCTGCTGCAGCTTCAGACTGCATCCTCTTGTTCAGTCACTGGGTGAAGAGACTAACCCACCTGGCTACAACTTCCTTTCAGGTAGTCCTGGAGAGTAATAAGGTCTCCCCTGAACCACCAGGCTGAACAACCCCAGTTGCTCCTCGTAGGGCTTATGCTCCATTATTTTAGCTCATTGATAGTTTAGATCACCTTACATACTGTACATGAGTAGATTTCTTACATACTGTTACTGTATGCTGTATGTAGCTGTTACATACAGCTACAGAACATCTGAATTAGGCTACAGCCAAGTACATTTTAAACTGCGGTCAGGTTTACAGAAAGTGTTAAAATACACTGACATACCCTGGTTCATTGAGACTACAGTCATCAACATGAGTATACAAAGTAGTCCAGTTCTGTCCGTCCTTTGATACCTGAAAAACCCAATTTCTGAGAGCAGATCGTCCATAACCTCGAGCATGGCGTAATGTATAAGCTGATGGCACAACCCAAAGGCCAAGATCTATGGCAAACCAAGCATTCTTATCATCATTAGTATGACAATTGAGGGCTGAACTGTCCCGGCTCAGGATGTCTTCTAATCGGCCATAAGGCAGATTTCTTCCTTCAGAAGATGTTACCACTACTAACCCATAGGCTGCTGGATTTACCCACTCATATGCAGTTCTGTATCAAAAAGAGAAAGGTACTGTTCAATTAATACTTGTATTTTTTAAAAAACTAACAGTAACATTTTACATTTACTAAAAATTGTGTATTACAATTCAATTTATTACAGACCAAAGTGATTAATAGTGTTTTAAATAATCAGGTGTCTTTAGAGATGTTCTAAACATCACTTTAGTAGAGTGGTTTAAAAAAACTCACAAAACCAAACAAAACCACGTCAAACAAAAACTAAGATTCAGTCTTCCCCACTCCTTCATTTATTAGGTAAACAGAGAAAGAATTTCTCAGTGCAACTTCAGAGATTCCTAATTTTTTCTTTAAATAGAGCAAAGAGAAATGTAATTCTATTGATTAAGAGTAAAAGCAACAATAACTCCCACTTCTAAAAAAATTCTAACAAATTTCATTTACTATGAAGTCTCTCTCCCCACTCCATCCCTCAGATCACAGTGTGGTGTCTGACTTTGAAATATTTAGTTCTGAAAAAACTCACTTTGCATTTGTTCCAATCCAGTATATAATTCCATTTTCATCAAAATCATGTTGATGCCTGAAGACAAATGTTTGGCCTTCACGCAGCTTTCGCACAAAAACAAAGGAAGCCCTATCAAAGTCATACCATTGCTTTGCTACCTATACATGAATGAAAAGAAATCAAATATTAAAGATGTAGAATGCCACCTTGGGAATTCTGTGTGTGTATGTGTGTGGTATGCTTCTCACCATTTTCAGGAGATACTGTTCTAAAGATTCAACAGTTGCCAAAGGCTCCATCTTCAGCATTCTTCCAGTTCGATCTATTAGAGATGTCTCCCCTGAGGCACGTTCTAAACGAAATCTCAAGCGCCTCGTTAATATCTGAAAGAGCAGCTAAACATTAGTGCTGGCTCTTCTGATTAGGCTTTGCCATGGTTAAGAAAAGAGATGTATTTCACTACAACAGTTTTAGCAGCATATCAAGTATTTTTGTCATGTAACTTAAGCAAACTCTTCCAATTTAATGCTTGAAAAATTCCCCAGTACTCCATTTTGCTATTTAACCAAACAATTCTCTGAAGGTCAATTCACAAGTCAATTTTTCATGTGTTTTCATAGATTTTAGTTTCAAATATTGTAGACTACTAGCTACAGTAGCATAAAAAAAGAGAGTCTCATTTCAAAATATTCAATAGCAGCAGTTTCTGCAACCTCCTTGAACTAATATCAAGTCAGAAATACTCATACTTCACTACCACTTGGTAAAATCCCAAAGTGTGCTTTCAAATTGAAATAATAAAGACCCAATAAAGACTGGACAAAAACAAGTAGTATTTTTAGCCAACCTGCAGATTTCCTTTATAACAATTTGCTAATCCTGCAGGTATCTTGTATTACCATATGAACACACGGCCATCAGCACAGGAGTGGCCTTCCAGTACCTGAAGGGGGCCCACAAGGTTTCAGAGGGACTGTTCACAAAGGCCTCAAGTGAGATAGGATGAGAGGCAACGATTTTGTGTGAGAGATGAGTAGATTTAGGTTGGATGTCTGGAACAAGTTCTCTATTATGAAGGTGGTGGAACACTGCAACAGGTTGCCCAAGGAGATAGTTGAGGCCCCATCCCTGGAGATATTTGAGGTCAGGCTCAACAAAACACTAAGCAACCTGATCTAGAGGAGTATGTCCCTGTTCACTGCAGCGCAGGGTTTGACTATATGACCTTTGGAGGTCCCTTCCAACCCAAACTATTCTATGATTCTATGATCGCAGCCCATCCCTACTCATCACAAATAAACACGTCCTGTAAGAATCTTGCTGAAGTAGTAAGCATACCTAATGGGGCATATTGCCATATAAAGAAAACAATACTGCAAGACAAAAACAAAGAACAAGCAAAATTTACTTTCACTTCACAGTGTAAAAGTGACAGTAGAGGAACACTCAAATGATTATGTTAAGAGGAAACAGACAACAAAACAGTTCTTGTCATTTACCTTATTCTATCTGCTTTCACAAGAAAAAGCTTCATACAGACTTAATTTTTCCTGACATTCATCCATTACATTCAGTTGCGTATCACTCACATTTTTCTCATTGTACATTTACCTGAAGATTATACGTAGATCCTGGTGTGTCATATAAGTGGAGAGGTAGCCGTTCTATCGACTCTAACACTGCTATCAATTTCCGAATTAATGCAACTGCTGGACGACTGTGAAGTGAACAGTTACCACATTACCATACAATAACAGAAAAAGAAATAAAACTCTACTGTGGCTCAGAGAAGTGTACTCAACCCTAGCAAATATCTCTTGACATGTTATTTCTACTGATATAATCTTTTCTAGTCACATGGTAACAGCACAATAAAAAAAATATTTATCTGCAGAGTGATGAACAAAAGTCACCTTTGTATTTGTCACCAGATGTGATTTGATACAGCTGACTCTTACAGACAGAAAGAATTCAGTTACACTTTCAATTGCTACTTCAATAGCAGATGCTATCTATCTTTTAAGGCAAATTTTCTATACCAGAAAAAGAGAAATTAAAATGGAAAGAACAGCTCTTTTGTCTTTAAATTATTTTAAACATATCATGCTGCTTTACAGATGCAAAGTTTTTTCTAATCTGCTTTTGGATTTACCTTTCATCATCTTCATTTTCACTGAATGCTGTTTTGAAAACATTTATTCTTTCTACCAGCTGACTGCAGTCTTGTCTCACATCTAAATCAACATTCTAAAGGGAAAAAAAAATACACACATATATGTTTTAATACAAAGCAATATATAAATTCTTTACACTAACAGAAGTATCTGTTTAGTCTCACTCAATTCCCTATTTAAAATCTGTACATGAAAAGTTAAGTGGTATCAACCATGAGAACTGAACAGTGTTGATTTAAAGATTTTCAACAGCTTACTAGAACTTAGGTCATCTATTGTATTAGCACATATTCAACAGGCAGACCAGTAACTGGATCAAGTCTACCCGAATTTCATTGAGACAGGAAGAAGCACATTCACAATGGATTTTTAAACTACAGCACATGCCTACATATGTATTCCTTAGAAAGTTCTTCTTAGGAGACATGTTCTATAAACTCACATTATTTAAAACTGTAAGCAATGACTGAACTAAGCCACTGCTGCACATTTCATATG
Source organism: Psilopogon haemacephalus (assembly GCA_013396835.1). Lineage (NCBI taxonomy): Eukaryota > Metazoa > Chordata > Aves > Piciformes > Megalaimidae > Psilopogon > Psilopogon haemacephalus. The sequence goes on along the minus strand of VWZI01000238.1, from coordinate 119,066 downwards.
GAGAAATAGTATTCTCATCCTTCAACAGTACAATTAAGTTCTCCAGAGCAGTCTTCATTAAATCTCTCCAAGTATTTTCTCCCTCAATGCACTGCAAGACAAAAAGATAATTAAGGTAAGTTCTTCCACTTGCTTCACTTGAAAAAGCTTCACTTGAAAAAGCAATGTCTTAAGAAGCATGCAACCAGAAACTACACATTAAAATGCTCTGTATTTCAGACAGATACATTGCAACTTGAGCCACTGATATGCCCTTGCAGCCAAGAAGGCAAATGGTATCTTGGGGTGTATTAGCAGGGGTGTGGTTAGTAGGTCAAGAGAGGTTCTCCTCCTGCTCTGACTTAGTGAGACCACATCTGAAGTACTGTGTCCAGTTCCAGGCCCCTCGGTTCAAGAAGCACCTCAGGAAACTGCTTGAAAGACTCCAGCACAGAGCCACAAAGATACTGAAGGGAGCGAAACATCTGCCTTCTGCTGAAAGGCTGAGGGAGCTTGGAGAGGAAAACTGAGGGCTGATCTCATTCGCATTTATAAAGATGTCAAGGGTGAGAATCAGGACAGAGCCAGGCTCTGCTCAGAGATGCCCAACAATAGAACAAGGGACAAGCAGTGCAAACTGGAGCACAGAAGGTTCTGTGTGAACATATGGAACACTCCTTCACATCATGACATGAGTCTGAACATTGTGTGATTTCCACTGACACCACACATTATAAATTAAAGGAGGCACACTTACCTGTCTGTTTGTATGAAGCTCCCATGCAGACTCCAACTGTGTTGCTATGTTCCTCAGTGTTACAACTACTCCTCGAGGCATGCTTTCCACAGCTTTAAAATGATCATCATACAGATCTCGCGCCATAGTGCGTACCTACAAATGGAATTTGATAATCCGAAGTCATACCATACTGGTCTGACCTTTATTAGTCTTCAATATACTAGAAACTTGGCTGTCTTTTTTAGAAAGAGCCACGAAAGCAAAAAAAAACCCAAAACATAAGTAAGAACTCCAAATTATCACACATTATGAAATGCAAAGGTTGTAAAAGGATCAAGTACAGTAACACAGAGAACCTTAAGAGAAACCCACAGAAAGTAGGATTACTATAATTTGTTAAATTACAAAAAAGGAGAAGAGACAGGTCTCGCTGTCTGTCAATCTGCTTCTTTAGAACTGTATCATGGATCTGGTAATCTTTCTAGAGATGAGATTAAGGGGGGATTGTATGGTTTATAAATGCTCCAGTCACTTTCCTTAAACTAATTCACACGAGAAGGCCTTATTGCAACCTTAAAACAACAATTACTTTTTCTATAAAACACAGATCACATAAGGCAGAGATCTGATAAAATAAGTTCTTATTAAACAACATTTTGTTTGTAATACATTTCTCCCCAAATCTTTATTTTTTATTACCATCATTTGTCCTACAATAATAGGGTCACAAGCCTTGGAGCTACCTAGCATAATCTTGGCTATGAAAGAGCACTGTCTTCGTTTTATCACTCCACCTATCCTCATTCACACAGTATTTTAATTTGCAGTTTGGTCTCACATTTCCTCAGATAAAAGCGACTTTACAAGCTGCAGATTTTTTATGGACAGAACGTATCAGTTGCACTGTTAGAAACTGAAAGAGAAGTCAAGATTTAAGATGAGCCTGAGCCCTTGGCATCAGTTGGCCACTGAATGTATTGCAACTTTGTGCTTTTTTAAAACGCTTAATACTTGGTATCTTAGCTCTTCTTTCTTCCCCTCAATTTGAAAGGGAAAGAAAAAAAACAGAGAAGTTTAAAATGAGGATGTTTACACATTTTGCTTCACTACCACAACTCTAACAATACAGTCTGTTCATTTTCATCCTCTGTCAAAATACCCAGTATAAAATTAGTATCTGAATATAGTGACTAAAGGTAGTATCTGACTCTGATACAACTGTGGTATTGAGCAAAAGGTGAAAAAAAAAATAGAATCACAGGAATATAGGTCAAGAGGACTGGATTCCTTAAATTTTTAAAAGACAACTCATTTTCCTCTAGGAGAGCATGAAGTTTTACTAAGACCACTGGATAAAAGCACTTGCAGAATTGCTTTCTTGTGTGTGAAGTTTTACCTTTCAATTTTTTAATAAATTCACAGATTCACAGAATGGTTTAGGTTAGAAGGGACCTTAAAGATCATCTAGTTCCAACCCCTTTGCCCTGGGCAGGGACACATTCCACTAGACCAGGCTGCTTAAGGCCCTGTCCAACCTGGCCTTGGTGTCTACATGAAATCACAGATGTTAACCCTCTGAGAGGAAACTACAACTGCCTAAGCATGGTATAAATAAAACAAGCTCAACTACATTCAAAGTACAACATTCACAGATGCTCACTAACCTTTTGCTTTGTCTTCTCCAGTTTAGATTTCAGCTTTCTTCCCCTTTTGCCTGTCCAGCCAGTCACAAATTCTGACCCTGCAACATATTTTTTTTGAAAAGTCACTATTTCTCACAAGTATAAAAAGCAACAACCAGGGAAATCTACCTTATACAGACTTGCTCCTACCTGCACATCAACACATACCTACATACTTACCCAAAGAGGTTTCAGCTGTAAATGAATGTTTTGTTCCTCTGTTAGATTCAAACACAAAGCCTGGCAGATCTTCTTTCAGTATTGTAGCTTGCTGACCATCTGAATTATGAATAGCAATTTCTCCTTCTTTTAAACAGGTGAGAGACCAATTTCCTACAGTAAGTTTAGCTGGCCCTGGTGCTGATAAAATTGGTTGGCTTGTAGTAGATGGTTTCACTTGGCTTCGAGCTCGTTGCAACTTCTCAAGGAACTCACTCCTACTTTCTATTTTAAAAGAAACAAACATTTTTTTTTCTTGTAAAAGCTGACTCCACAATACTCTATTCAAAAATTATTTTATTTTTCCAAAAGAAACACAACTAAGTATATTCAATGCAAAATGAAGTTTGAAATTAAGGGTCTTCAAGTGTTCTAAAGTTCTTCCTAGTACATTTCTGTACTACAACAGAGATTTATTCCATCAATGCATCCAAGTAGACAATGCAGCTCGCTCTTAATGGTGCTGAGAAACATATTAATTAATCATTACAATTACAATAGAAAGATAAAAAAAAAGCCATTATAAACTCTTAGTCTTGCACAAAAAGTTTATCTCATTATAGACAGCAAGAACTATTCTTAAAAGTGATTTTTTTAGAAATTGGAAATTAAATTAATACCCCAAGAGGAAAACAGCAATCAACTTCCAAGCTTCGAGCAAATGAGGAAAAGATTGTGAAGTCATAAAAAGCAGGGGGGGCGATCACAATTTACAGACTGACAATCAACATGTGCTAAAAACAAATTTGAGCTCATTGGTTTTGCTTAGATTGTCAAAAAGGGTTGATAAGCTATGTTAAAAATTTTATTCATCTACCTTGTAGAACTCTCAGAAAAAACAAGAAAGCCAAAATTACATTAATTAATAAGGTGACATTGTGCTAACTCAAGTTATAATTCAGATTCTCTTATGCTTGTTCCTGTAATTACGATTTTAACACCTCTAAATCTCTCAGAAAAGCATGATATAAATTTACTCCAAAAAAAAATATCCAATGACATCCTCTAAGCTAATGAAATTAAAAGCCAATATTTACCTAGAGGTATTTCCTAGGTGACAAACAAGAGCATATCCTACCTTTAGGTTAGGTAGGGTGATCCAGCCTGAAATTCCCAACAACTGTCTCAATTTCAGCAAAATTGTGTTTTGATTTCTAGTAACTAAAAGGCTGCACACTACACTTGCAACGTTCATTAGCATTGTATCAGACCTTATAGCAGCCTACCAGTATCTGAAGGGGGGCCTACAGGAGGGCTGGGGAGGGACTGTTCACAAGGTCTTGTAATGACAGGACGAGGGGGAATGGGTTCAAATTGGCGGAGGGGAGATTTGAACGGGATGTTAGGAAGAAATTCTTCACAGTGAGGGTGGTGAGGCACTGGAACGGGTTGCTCAGGGAGGTTGTGTCTGCTCCCTCCCTGGATGTGTTCAAGGCCAGGCTGGATGAGGTCTTGAGTGACCTGATCTAGTGGGAGGTGTCCCTCCCTATAGCAGGGGGTTGGAACTGGATGATCTTTGAGGTCTCTTCCAACCTAAACCATTCTATGATTCTATGAGTTCATGATTTAAAAAAACAGAACTGCGTATAAAACAAAAACATAACAGCCTCATTAATGTAAAGATTACATCTCAACTTGAAAGTTAACAGGCATCCTCATCTTTCAGCATGCTCAGTTGATAAATACAACTCTTGTAGCCCAGGTACTTGGAAAATTGCTGTTTCCCTTTTGCTGCAATGACTTCTGTGATACATTTTTAAAATCTGCCATTTTCATGATGTAATACAAACATTAATCTCTAAGCAAAAAGAGTTATGTACTCCTGAGGCATAACATTCTTAACTGCTTAGAACAGCAGAGACGGTTTATTAAAAATGTGTGGACATTTCATTTGTGAAATTAAAATTCTGTTGAAGACACCTTTCCAAATTTCCATAATTACATTTTAACAAAGTTATAGTATGTGGCACAGAAAGTGTAATAATTCTGCATGGTTAGGGATAATTTCAGTGTCTCTTAGAAACAATTTGGAGACTCACCTAAACGTTTAGAATTACCATTAATTTTCAACTTTTGCATTGAATTTTGTTTTTTTTTTAATTCAAACAAAACACATATTAAACTAATGTGGAGAGGGGTGAGTACAGACCTTCTAAAAATGTCCATGGCAGATATTTATTTTCCCACTCCAACTTTTGTCATGCAATACACACTAAAAACTTCAGTTACTCAACCCTCTATATTCTTGCCAGTCAGAAAACTACTCAAAATTATGCTACAAGATTAATTAGTAATGATTTAGGACAGCAGAACATATAGAATAGTTCAGGAATTAAAGATACTATTCTGAGTGTCTACTGTAGTACTGCCAGTAATTGTAGCTAAATATTAGTTTTGGGTTTTTTTTAAGTAAAAGAGGCTGCTGCACACACAGAGCTAGTGGTTAAAGTTCAGGCAAACTACATGGCAATGTCAGCACTCTTGGATATCTGTTGACAAAAGGTTGCAAGAAGCTTCATTTAATCCTAGCTGAGCTCCTTCCCTTCTATATTATCCATCCTAAGTATACCTCATTCAAAAACTTTGGATTTACTCAGTCTTTTAAAGAGATCGATATGAAAAGACGTATCTTAAATTTTCCATCTGACTACTTCTAAGTTCCTTTCACTGAAAATTTATCTGAGCTATCTCGTACTCATCTTGTATAGAAACAGTAAAATCCTATTCCCATGCCCATGTCATTTGAAAGAAAGCAGAAGTAGAATCAAGGGAATTTCAGAAAGTAGCTTTGTGGATCTTACAACTGAATTGTATGATAAACAAGTATCTCAACACAGCAAATGTTTACCTTTTAAGGTTTTAGCTTTGTTAAAAAGAATGTAAGGACACATTTTCTGAACAAAAATTATTTTTAAAAAATCTAGAAACACTTCCCAGACATCTTATGATCTAGACACACTACCACATTTTGTCTTCATGCCCCAAAAATCAATGAAGCCCTTAGCACTTCATTTCTATCCAGAATCATAATGTTCTGTTACTCAACTCAATGGCTTGTTGAAAACATAATACTGCAAAGCATTTTATGTCTGCAAATTCATAAGTGCACAAACTGTTGCAAAAAACATGAAGCAAAGGAGGGTTGTGTTTCTGCATCTGCAACAAGCTGTCTATTCTGAACAGAAGATTAAAGCCACCTGTGCATTGCCAATGAATAAGGTCTGTTCCCTTATCCTCTCTCCAACAAACAATTAAGACACTGTAATCTGTTTCCCAGTCTTAAGGGGAAACTTTCCATTACTTTGTCTTCAAACACATGCAATTTCATTCTGCTAGCCAGAAGCAAACAACAAATCACCATTTCAACCTGGTTTTCCTGGGATGGCCACTACAAAGTAGTTTCAATGACTGAGGTGAAAAAATTAATTATGCATGGAGAAGAATCAACAAAACGAAGTTAATACACTGTCACTGGCAAAATGTTTACTTGAACACAATTCACCAAGGAAGTCAAGTTATGGGCACATGCTATCTGGTAAAATGCATCACAATTAACTGACCACCTTCCACCTGTTTACATCCTTTACTATTTAGTAAGCCAATTCCTGCAAAAAAAAATAGCTCAAATCAAATCAGATAAACAAAGAAAACAGTCTCAAAAACTTAACTTGAACTTGGATTGTAAGGAAACTACCTGAACTATCAGATCCTCCTTCAGGACTGCCACTGGAATACATCGTGGCCAGTTTTCCATCCAAGATAAATCTGAACCATCCATTACTACCATTAGATAGCTCCAGGGCTGCAGCATCACTCCAGATATAGAGGCAGTCCCTTCCCCTAATGATTGACCAGTCTCTCCAGTGATATGGTTTACCCTGTTGCAGTTCTTTAGCATCCTCCTGCGGTTCATCCTCCTGCAACAAAATAGTATTAAAAAACTCCACAATAACTACAAACCAACAAATAAACCACATAAAAGCAAAGAAAACCCCCAAAACCAAAGAAAAAGCCCAGCCTACCAGCCTACATCGTCATCAAATGGTTAACAAGTGACCTGTCATCCATTCAGTTAATTTGAGTGATGAGTAATATGACAGTTAGAACTTAAATGCATATTGAAGATATTTACCAGTTTTCATTATCTATTTTCATGCATTCCTTAATAATACTTAAAACATTTGCAATTAGTTGATATACCAACATTAAAAAAGATGCACGTTATTCAGAGATGATTAATCTCATATAGTAATTATTTTCAAAACACTAGACAACACCAAGTGTCAGTCAAACAACTGGATCACAAGTAAGTATAAATGGGAAAACTCAGCAGATGGACTAACAGAAAATGAAATTACACAAAACAACAAAATTAAGACAAGAGGCATATAATAAACATTAATTTAACAATCTAACTACCTTGTCCTGGACATTTTCGTAACAGTGAAAATTGTACTCGAAGTGTTGGTTTTATAGGAACAAAGCTATCGATGCTGTACTTACCTTCTCAGGTTTAGACTCCTCTTCATTTTCATCATCAGATGACGGCCCAGCCAAAGTTGACACTTTACTAATTACACCAAGTCTAGCCAATTGGTCTAAAAAAATATCACCACCTTTATCCACCAAATCTCTTATTATCTGCAAGGCTAGCAAATGACCATCATCATCATCCTGTAACAAATTGAGATGGAAAAGAAATAATAATGGAGATATCTTTACTTAAAATAACTTTACATGCTGAACTTCACATATGGTCACAGATGCATGATGTAATTCTTTAAGGTTGGTTATTGATAAGTATGTGGAACTAATAAGCATACGCCCTTTCTTGTGCTGTTTTCATTAAATAATGGCATTTTCTTTCTTCCTACCTCTTGATCAAGAACTGTAGCTGTTATCTCAACCAGTATTGTGGGCAGATTGTGGCCAGCATCAGAGTCACAAACCTCTTTCAGTAGTGCCTCAGAACAAAAATGTATCATTTTTCTAATGAGGGCAAGACTTGCTTTCCTTTAAAAGAGATTATAGGGAAAAAAAAAGATTCTTACAAAGAGAGCAAGCAGTAATTCAAGCAACAAAAGTTCAAGATGAAATTGCATTTGTACTACATTTGCACAATGCTTTCGATACAAAGAACCTGAGTTTCAGCTCTTGTTATTTGAACCAAAACTGGCAATTCTTCGCAAGTCCCAGATTATATCTCCATTCACCCACTGATCTTTTTTGATTCTACAGCATTATGAGCCTAATATTTTTCTCTCCTCAAGCCTTCTCTAAGTAAACATACTCTACATTCTGTCTTGACCCACTCTTAGTGATGGCAATTCAATTCTGCACACTTCTCCCTTTCAGGTATCCAGCCATCCACTTCTGTTACATGCTTGCCATGTTTTGGTGAGAAGCCTACAGTTTTAAAGTCTCTTATTACTATGAGGGTAATTGAAAAATATTTTTGTTTATAATGTATATATATATATTTAATAATATTCTTAAGTATTACTATGATATTATTATATCTTTCCATATTAAGAATTAAAATTAATTTTGAAGCAAATCACTTCTGTATAGTTGAAACTGATCTTTTTTATTTGACTGACTTAAACACATGACTTACTTAATTCATAAAGAAAACTTCAAAATACAGGGAAGCAACTACTTCTACCTGAGTTAACATAGCCTGCTTTCACAAGCCCCTCTCCCCCAAGACAGAAGTGAAGGAATGGTTTGGGTTTTTATGTTACAATCTGCAACAACAGTTAATCCTGCAGATAGTTAATATAGTTTATTTCCTTCATTTAAAATTACCTAGTTTAAGCTTCCTGTCATTAGCTCAGGTAGTGTCTCTATCACTAGAGTCCCCATTTACCATCTATTTTCACCCCTCAATGTATCTACGAATACTGGGAAAACAAGTAAGAAATTAAACAGATGTTCTATTTGTTGTGTGAAAGGTTATGGTAAGAAACAATTTATCACAACCATTATGCCATCCACAGCATTCTTTTTAAAATATTAGATTACATTCTTGTAATTCCCACAGTAAAAGGAATCACTTAAGATGTTAAGAAGTCTTCTAAAACCTTCCAAAATAGCTTTTTCCAATCTTTCAGATTTTCCAGTGAACGTATCTTTATACCACTTTGTCAGTTTTCCTCCCTTAAATTACTACTTTCATAACAGTAGCTACAAACAGACATAAACAATTCACAGTACAAGATGCTTCATAAACACAATATTCTGTCATTGTGCTACTGTAGTCAAGAGAATGTTTCACTTTTCCACTTCTAACTAACCAGACCTCTTCCCTACAAAGCAAAAAAGTTACTTAAAATACCAAATAAAAAAATCAAGAGTTGTAACACTTTCCAAAACACTGTTTTTATGCAAATAGAAATATGTTTAAAAGTCACTTGCTTTAATGAAAGCAAGTGTCATAGATGTCACAGTTTTTAATTAAAGAAAAATAAGCCTGGCTTTTTAACAGAGTATATTAATAAATTTAAAATATTCAGGGAAATTTTCTATTATGACAATATTACCTTATTGAAGGCAACATAGTTTGTTGAAATGTTTGTGCAAACACAGGCAATAATCTTTTCAAGTAAATGGGTGCCATTTCTGGATCTCCTTTGGGTTCATTACATTCTTCCTCATCCTTGTTTGCATCTTTCTTTTTCTTCTCATCTCCTTTGTTAACAGGACACATCCAGTCCCCTGCAAAATATTTTTTTCCCAAAAATGTTCAAAGGCAAACCCTAACCAAATTAAAAAAACAACAAAAAACAAAAAAGAGTCTTCTTTGCTAACATTTAAGTACCTGAACAGGAATGTGGGTTCCTAAAGTCATGTCTCAGACTTCTTGAAGAAAACTGTTTGGTATTAATTATCTCCAAGAATGACTCACAGGAGGAGCTCAAAGTCCTTGAAGTGAATATGACCACATAATCACCTGTGGCTGCAGAGCCACAAAAATCTCATGAACAGCTAAATTGGAGCTCCCTTGCAGAAAGAAAGGATGTCAGAGAAGCTACCAAGGCTGATATCCCCCGAACTCACAGCAAAATCTCAGTCCAACCCTATTTCACAGCTGAAGAGCAGAGCCACTGGCACTGCTCATGGCCAGCCAGCCAGCAGTTTCTTCAGTAATCCTCATCCTTTAGGAACATCCAAAATATTGAAGTCTTTATAGGTAGTTTGCAGGTTAAGAAAAGTTGGTCACATAACAATTTTAAAAAATTCTACTCACTGAATTACTTAACATGCATAAATATTTCTACTAACGAAGGTGTAGAATTAAAGACTGCACTCACCTGGAGACTGAAGAATAGCTACTACTTCACTGTGCCCCCTTTCACGAGCTTTATCTAAAGGAGTTTTCCCATCTTCATCTCTCAAATCAGGGTTTGCACCATGTCGTAAGAGAGTCTAAGAATAGACGTTTTTAAAGGTCAAAAGAACATTAAGATTCCCTCTTTCAAAGTAGTAACCACATCTTTCATACACTTTTTTTTACATTTGCAAGCAAAGTTCAAACAGCCAGTACCTGAAGCGAGTCTACAAGAAGACTGGAAAGAAATGTTTACAAAGGCCTGTAGTGACAGGACAAGGGGGAATGGTTTGAAATTAGAGAAGAGCAGATTTAGGTTGGATGTTAGGAACAAGTTCTTTACCATGAGAGCAATGGAATGCTGGAACACGTTGCCCTTAGAGATATTCAAGGTCAGGTTCAACAGGATCTGACAAACTTGATCTAACCTGATATACCTGCTCGCTGCAGGGATCCAAACCATTCTATAATTCTACAATTGCCTTTCCTGTACCTGTAGTAACCATCAAATTACTTTTATTCGTATTACTGCCCCATGAGAATAGAAAATTTGTATTTTGATATACACTGCAAAGAACATATAAGTATTTGACAGCGAACATGTTAAACATATTGCATGGAAGACCTTTTGTACAGAACAGGACAAAAACTTTACTATGTGTAAGGCTTTCGAAGTATTAATTTACATCATACCTTTGCTACCTGAGGTCTTCCGAAACATGCTGCATAATGTAATGAGGATGACCTCTGACCTCTGTTAACATCAGCACCCCTCTCACAGAGAAATTCTACCTGTTAAACAAGAAAAAAGAAGACTAAGAGTTCTTCACCTCTTTATGTAAATAACCTATTTTGTTAAGATCATGCAAAACTAACTTACCATTTCCTGAGTTCCAAAAGCTGATGCCCAGTTTAAGAGAGTCTGTCCTACATCATCCATGAAGTTTACTTCAAAAGCTGAAAGATACAATTAAATAATTAAAGCTCCTAAAACCATTATTTAAGTAACACTGACATTTAATTTAACAAGATCTTAAAAAAAAAAAAAAACAGAAAACCCCAAAACCCTCAACTTAAGCATCCTCAATAATTTTAGAGAAATGTTTATGCCCTTAATTTCAATTTTAAAAAGTAACACAGGAATGGCTACTAACAGAGTAAGTGAGCAGCAACTGGAAGAACAGAAGAGGAAACAGAAGAAGGAGAGAGATGTTAAAATCTGCCAAGGTAAGTAACTATTTTACACAACTTTCTGAGTAAAAGTTTGACATGTTCAGGCTGACAAGATGATTAAGGAACTGGAATATCTCTTACTAGGAAAGGCTGAGACACCTGGGGCTGTTCAGTCTGGAGAAGAACAGACTGAAAGCAGATCTTATTAATGTTTATAAATATCTGAAGGGCGGATCAGTTTCCTTTCAGTGGTGCCCTGTGATAGGATGAGGGGCACAAATGGGAACACAGAAGTTCCAACTCAACATGAGAAGAAACTTCTTTACTGTAAGGGTGGCAGACTGGAACTGGCTGCCCAGAGAGGCTACGGAGTCTCCTTCTCTGGAGACTTTTAAGGCCCATCCAGGCCTGTCCTAGGTGATCCTCCTTTGGCAGCAGGGTTTGGATCAATGACTTCTGGAGGTTTCCTCCAATGCCTAGCATTTTATGATTTTGTGAACTTCTGTGAACAAAGATTTACAAGGTGCTATACCTAAGCATTTGACAAAATAAAAAACCCAAAGAGATTCCATTTTCTTTTTCAGAGTTGTTTTTGCTTACCTCCTGTGTCAATAGCATCTATTAGTGCATCAGTATCCTTACTGCGGATGCAATCTATCAGCTGCCGATGAGAGCGTTCCCCAGAACTATCCAGTCTTCGCAACCCTGGGATTCTGCCTGTAGATCCAGCACTGGATTTTGGCAGGGCTTTTCTCCCTTCGAACAGTAGCACCAAAAGAAGATCTACTAATCGCATGGTATCCAGTACACATCTTTCATCACCCTGCAACGCACTTTCTATAGAATCTGGAAGTTCAGATCTTAGGAGATCCTGGAAATAATTAAAAGTCTGAACAATAAAAAATATACAGGGCTTTAGAAAATACTATCAGAACTGGGTTTCATTTCCACATGAAATGTTTCCTTTTTTCCCCTCTTTATAAATAACCAGTGAGTACTTCTGTGTATATATATATATATATATACACACACATAAAATCTATAAATCTGTAATCTATGTATATAATACGTGTTGTTATTTTAAAGTACATGACGGGAAAAATACTACACAAGCAAAAAGCTGTAACAAAAAAAGGTATCTTACATGTGTTACTACTGGAGAGCCTCTACACAGGGTTGACAACAGGCTTACAATAGTTGACACCTGATTACTTAATTTAGAGTCTGCAGCAGTAGATGGTGCTCCAGTGCTACTCCGTCCAGGTTTACAAGCTGAAGAGGGTCCTGATACTGTCCCACCAGCAGCTGCCATGCGAGATAACAACTCCTCAGTTAATCCATGCTTAGCTAATGGGGCTGGGTCGACTCCACGCCGTGTGAATCTGTCAGCTAATGAAGCAAAGCATCTCAGTGCTCCATCTGAAACCTAAGAAAGCAGTGCAAGAGAAATGATGAAAGATCTGTTACTTCAGGAATAGAAGATGCTAAGGCAATATTCACAAGAATACAGGTCACAGAAGAAGATGATTTCCCCAGATCCCATTTGAAGTCAGGCTTCAGGAGTCGGGCTTTTTTAAGACAGAAAGCTGGGAGTCAGAACCCAGCAGTGCTCTGAACTGCTCACTGAAGGACTGTATTGTTGATGGCTGTGTCCTCTTTCATCTCTGATAGAAAGAAATCAAGGAAAGGATTTTTCTTTTGTCTGAAGTTCAGCACAACAAGCATCTCCTTAACTATGCAAGTAAAATGCCAAATCAGTCTAGGAAAACAAGCTTCATAAACAAACTGCCAACTTAAAGCACGTTGGGAGCACTTTTTAAAAAGTCTTTAGTTACAGACATTGTTCTTAGAGGAAACACAACTCTTTATAATCCCCATGAAGAACTGTCCATTCTGAAAAAACAATCTGAAAAAAACTAACCCACAGCTTGGTACTGAAATACGAAGTGGACAAACTTTTGGTTTTTCTGATGATATAAACTCTTACAGCAGCATTCTAGTAACAGAACTAAAAAACAAAACAAAAGAAAACCCCACCACCAAAACAAGAGACATAATGCAATACAGAAAAGAAAAACAAGAAAATACTACAACAAAAAATTACTATGAGGTTTTACTTCCTAACTATCACATGCTTAATGAAATTCAAATCTGTCCTTCAAAGAAAATAATTTGAGTTTTATGTTCTGTATCTATAAATACAAAATATTACAATGTTATAATTTCACATTTATAATTCACGTTATGCTAACATTACAACATTATAATTACTGGGAACTTAAAAAAAAATGTAGATTCACTGAATTCTTTAGGCTGGAAGGAACCTTAAAGATCATCTAGTTCCAACATATCTGCCATGGGCAGAGACACCTTCCACTAGACCAGGTTACTAAAGCCTCATCCAACCTGGCCTTAAACACCTCCAGGGAGCGGGCATTCACAACTTCCCTGGGCAATTTGTTCCAGTGTCTCTCCATCTCTACTATAAAGAATTTCTTCCTAATATCCAGTCTAAACCTACCCTCCTCAAGCTTCAATCCATTCCCTCTTGTCCTATCACTACAAGCCCTTATAAAAGGTTCCTTCCCAGCTACCCAATAAGTCATTAACTGATGCACCAAATGAGACCCCCTCGTGAAGTTTTATAGTTGCAGTTGTATTTAAAGGTCTACACACTTAAGATGTTATCCTATTCATGCCTAAAAATAGGACAAACTGAGAAAATCATATTTTACCCTTAACTAACCCTGACTGGTCCACTGAGCAGGTGACTCAGGGATATGCAAGTATTTTTGTGACAATAAAAATTAAAAATCCCAAATTCAGGTTTGTTATTAAAGGAGGAAAAAAAAAAAAAAGGACAGTAACACTGTGGAAACAAGCCCTACTGATAATCCTCTTAACAATCCAGCAAAAAATATTGCTGGCCAATTGCCCAGGAAGGGATACAACTTCTTCTCACGTAGGCATTGAAAAGAAGGAAGGTTTTGCCTTTACCATCTCTCTTATCTATTTACTGTAGAGTGATCTTTCAGATCAGGTTTGCATAGGTGTGTCAAGATCAGCTGTTCCACGTAGATTTACCCTTTTAGATGTGCAACAGAAAACCAGACTAAGTGGAAGGATGGAAAGATGGACCAACAAAACACCAGACAACAAAACAAACCCCCAAAACCTGCCCACAAACTCAAAAAACTATCAATATCTACATTTCACTAAACTCAAAGCTACTACAGTTCTTACTCCCTAAAATGTCATTGACTTCTAGTGCAGGCTATGTTCAAACTGTTTGTCAGCTATTACATACCAAGGGATCAAAGACAGCTACTCATTAACAAATCAGATTTCATGAAGTTAAAAATCTTTCACCTCCAGCAAGTTTGCAAGGCCTTGAAAAGCAGTTTCTCCTCAATAAGTGTAGAGCATCCTACACTTATGATACGGTCTCTGCATGCTAAACACTCCAAATTTATCAGTACTCTTTTGAAAGGGATTTTTAAAATCTAATTTGTAATTATCACTACTTATGTCCTCGCATTGTTCCAGGTCTCTGAAGGCACAATGAATGAACAATCCTGCATCTATACACAATCTTTATCGATTTTTACCAGGACAGCTGTCAGAAATATACCAGAAAAGTTCACCTTAACACACAGAACTTATCTGGTTGGAAGAGATCAAGATCATCCAGTCCAACTTGTGACTCAGCACTGAAGGGTCAACAGTAAACAATGTCCCTAAGCACCAGGTCCATATGGTGTTTGAACACCCCCAGGGATGGTGATTCCATCACTGTCCTGGGCAGACCATTCCAATGTTTGAGAACCCTTTTAATGGAAAAATATTTCCTAATATTAGTGCTACATTAGTGGCAGTTTACAAAGCAAACTTCTCACTAACTGCAAATTTAGTAGAAAGGTGAAACCTCAAACTTATACTTAAGTTGCTCTTGGGGCCACATTGATCCAGTCTGTACTTTTCCCTTAAGTGATACTACTTCCTGGCAGCCCACACAAAAGTGTAGAAGGACAAGGGAGGGGAACAACAAAATTTTATAAAGGAAATTACTGGGCAAATTCATAATGCACATCAACATTCACTGTAAATCCTGAGCCTTGTTTCATATAAAACACATTTCTCGAGGATATCGGTGCAGATTTGCTCAGATTTTGTATCTGAGTTACTCCAACCTTAAGCATACTTAAAGCTTAACTGCAGCAAAAAGATTTAAGTTAATTTGACCTGTCATTCAGGTCTCCAACAACCCTAGCTATTGCTCTATTTATAAATTGGGAAAACAGTTAAAATACTACAGACTTCTGGCCTAAATTTCAGGATTAGTTTGTCTGAGATGATCACTGCACTAATAAAGTTACATAATGCCTAAAAAACACATTGTAGCTTGTTCTGAAATGGCTAGTGTAACAGCAAAGAGAGTCTCTCAAAAAGGTCTAAAAATATATTAACAAAAGGTAGCTCACAGGCAAAAAAGGATTTAGTCTCCCGAACATAATGTGCTTAATAAACCAGACAGAGGGTATGTAGAGAAAAGAATGAAGACAGAAGTGGGGGCAAAATGGAGACTGAGAATGGTACAGACAAGAAGCCTGAATAGGGTACAGCAATAGTTTAGCTACATCGCTAAAAAGCTACGTGTATGACACACACAAAAGGATTCTACCAGTAGGGAAATAATTTCCCTAGGATTCATCTTCTAAATTTTACAAGAACTACTCCATCTTGAATTAATAAAACTGCAGTGTAGTGCTGCATCTATGGTAGTCCCAATTAAGATGGGTTCCAAGATACTATTTTAGCATTGACTGTGGATGTTTGTATCACTCCTTAGTTTGGCAAAAGAAAAACACATCAAACTGATTTTTGTGTCTCATTTATGCTCCATTTGACAATGACTGCGGTGAAGACTTTAGAATTTATTACAAAGTGCACTGTGATGGTTTGATATTAATTGGAATATTTTTAATAAGAGAAACCAGGTTATAGACTGTGCAAAGAAAAACAATGGTGATGTCTACTTCTCTCATAGGTTTACAGAAGCATACAAAAGGAAGGACACAAACAAAGATAAAACAGAGTCGCTCTGGTCTGGCCTCTGGCTGCTGGTTTCTCCCTATCCTTGCCTTCTGTTATAGACCTCCCAACCAGGAAGAATAGGTTGATTTATTACTCTTTAAGCAGCTAGAGGCTGCCTCAAGATCACTTGCACTCGCTACTGTGGGCAACTTTAAATTCCCAGCAGATATCTGGCAAGTTAACACTGCAGAGAAGAAGCAGTCTAGAAAGTTCCTAGAGTGTACAGTTAGCTTCTTAACCCAGCTGTTACATGAGCCTACCAGGGGTGCAGCCCTGCTTGACCTGCTGTTCAAAAATTGAGAAGGGCTGGTGGGAGATGTGGTGGTCAAAGGCTGCCTGGGGTCCAGTGACCATGAAATAATTTTCAATATATGGTGAAACCAGGAGGGGCATCAACAAAGCCTCCACACTGGACTTCCAAAGGGCAGACTTTGGCTTATTTAAGGAACTAACTGGGAAAGTTCCTTGGGAAACAGCCCTTAAAAACAAACAGGTCAAGAAAGGCAGGGACCTACTTCAAGAAAGAACTCTTGAAGGCACAGAAATGGGCTGTCCCAATGGGCTGGAAGGTGAGCCAACAAGGGAGACAACTGCACTGGATGGGGAAGGAGCTTCTAAAGGAATTAAGGGAAAAAAACAGGGCATATCACCTTTGGAAAAAAGGGGAGGTATCCCAGGAAGAGTTTAAGGATGTTGCTAGGTCTTGTAGGAAAAAAACTGGAGACGCAAACGCCCACTTAGAACTTAGCCTGGACACTGCTGTAAAGGGGAACAAAAAATGTTTCTATAAATATATTAATGGCAAAAGAAGGGGCAAGGACAACCTCTACTCTACTGGATGCAGAGGGGAATATAGTAATAAAGGATGAAGAAAAGGCAGAGGTACTCAATACCTTCTTTGCCTCAATCTTCAGTAGTGGGATGGATTGTCTTCAGTACAACTGAACTGGCAGATGGAGCCAGGGACCAGTGCAGTCCCCCTGTAATCCAAGAGGAAGCAGTAAGGGACCTGCTGAGGCACTTGGATCCTCACAAGTCCATGGGACCTGATGAGATCCATCCTAGGGTGATGAGAGAGCTGGCAGATGAACTGGCTCAGTGGAGAGGTCCCTGAAGACTGGAAGCTGGCCAGTGTGGTGCCCATCCATAAGAAGGGCCAGAAGGAGAAACTAAGAAATTACAGACCTCTCAGCCTGACCTCAGTGCAAAGCAAGATTATGGGACAGGTCATCTTGAGTGCAATCACACAGCACCTGCAGAACGGCCAAGGGATCAGGCCCTGCCAGCAAGGGTTTGGGAATGACAGGTCCTGCCTGACCAACCTGATCGCCTTTTATGATCATGTTACCTGCCTAGTGAACACTGGGCAGGCTGTGGATGTAGTCTACCTGGACTTCAGCAAAGCCTTTGACATTACCTGCCACAACAAGCTCCTGGCAAAGCTGGCAGTTTGTGGCTTGGACAGACCCACTCTGAAATGGGTCAAGAACCGCCTGGAGGGCCCAGGCCCAGAGAGTGGTGGTGGATGGTGCCACATCTCGTTGGTTAGCAGTCACTACTGCTGTGCCAAATCACGTTCAATATCTTTATTGATAACCTGGACAAGGGAATTGAGTCCATCATCAGTAAGTTTGCAGATGACACCAAGTCAGGAGCAGGTGTTGATCAGCTGGAGGGTAAGAGGGCCCTGCAGAGGGACCTTGACAAGCTGGATGGGTGGGCAGAGGCCAGTGGGCTGAGATTTAACAAGGCTACGTGCAGAGTTCTACACTTTGGCCACAACAACCCCAGGAAGTGCTACAGGCTGGGGACAGAGTGGCTAGAGAGCAGCCAGGCAGAGAGGGACTAAAGTGTGCTCGTAGATACTAGGCTGAATATGAGCCAGTAGGGTGGCCAGGAGAGCCAATGGCATTCTGGCCTGTATCAGGAACAGTGTGGCCAGCAGGACAAGGGAGGTTATTCTTCCCCTGTACTTGGCACTAGTCAGGCCACATCTTGAGTACNGTCAGGCCACATCTGTACTGTGTCAAGTTCTGGTCCTCTCAATTCAAGAGAGATACTGAGGTACTGAAACGTGTCCAGAGAAGGGCGACAAAGCTGGTGAGGGGCCTGGAGCAGAAGCCCTATGAGGAGAGACTGAGGGAGCTGGGGTTGTTTAGCCTGGAGAGCAGAAGGCTCAGAGGTGACCTCATTGCTGTCTACAACTACCTAAAGGGAAGTTGTAGCCAAGTGGGTATTGGTCTCTTCTCCCAGGCAATCAGCCACAGAACAAAGGGACACAGTCTCAAGTTATGCCAAGGGAGGAAGAGAGTGATTTCCCATTGGAATGGGTTGCCGAGGGAGGTGGTGGAGTCATCGTCCCTGGAGGTGTTCAAGAAAAGACTGGGTGGAACACTTAGTGCCATTGGATAGAGCTGGGTGATAGGTTGGAGTGGATGATCTTGGAGGTCTCTTCCAACCTGGCCTATCCTATTCAGATCTGTGTAACCCAAGTAATTGATTCTGCTTCTAATGCCCCTTGCTGATCCTCCTAATTCACCTTACATGTAAGGCAGATTCTGGGATAAGAGTGGTGGGTGGGGGAAAGGTGGAAGGGTCATTTGGAACCCCTCTTGGGGACTTTGATCTCTAGCAGGGGTGTTGTGTTTCTGTATCACCTTTTTACTGTATATAGCTGTAAATATTTGTAATATATTTACAATATCTGTTTGTATATTGCACTAAGCTATAAATATAAAGCTTCATCCTTTAACTTCCAGACAGCTAAGTCTAGTCTGGGTCATTTCAAATGTGTGTGGGGGGTGGTATGCTGGTTTAAACTAAGTGGAGAATTTGAGTGAGAAATTAATTAGACCATTGGCTGAGAGAGGAAAACACAGTATATCACTTCACCCAGAGCTTTACTGAGAAAGAAAAACAAAATTGTTTAAAAAAGTGTAACCCAAACACAGATAGTCAGTTTCAGACCTCTTTGGGCTGTGGCTTCTTCTCTTGCATGGTTCCTTTTGTCTCTGCCTTTTGTGGCTCATTCTTAGTAATTCTACTAACTTCTTTCCTACTACTAATCCCCCTGGCCGATCTACCTCAGCTTCTCTCCAGCATCAACAGGCGGTGAGATAAGAAGGGGGAAAGGTGGTAGCGGGTGGTTGGTTACCCCTCTTGGGGATTTTGATCTCTGAGAGGGCTGTGGTGTTTCTGTATTACCTTTTTACTGTACATATTTGTAAATATCTGTCATACATTGTAAATATCTGCTTGTATATTGTGCACTGCTGTAACTATAAAGCTTCATTTATCAACTTCCAGTATTCTGAATCCTAGCCAGGGTTTATTTCAAAAGGTGGGGGGGCAGGTAACTACTGAACCACTACAGGTGGGTAACTCCCAAACCATCACATGCACTGACAAAAAAGTTATGGTATTTTTTCAATAAAGTTTTCAGAAATTATGTAAGATCATAATCACATTACAGTGCTTGGAGTCATACACTAAACAGCATTTTTTTTCTCCTGTCATCACGACTGTAAAAGGAAACTATCACAATATCCAAACATAACAACTGCTATATAAGCATACAGTTGTGGACACCGGTCACAAAGTGGGTTTCAGTCTCTTCTCCAAAGTAACACCTGACAGGACAAGAGGAAATGGCCTCAAGTTACACTAGCGGAGTCAGACAGGACATCAACAAAATTTTCTTCACCAACAGGGCTGTCAAGCATGGGAACAGGCTGCCCAGGAAATTGGTTGAGTCACCATCCCTGGAGGTATCTGAAAGATGCGTAGATGTGGTGCTTCGGGATATGGTTTAAGTGGTGGACTTGGCAGTGTCAGGTTAACAGTTGGGCACAATGACCTTCAACAGTCTTTTCCAACTTAAACAATTCTGAGTTTATAAAAACACCCAGCCATTCATTTATTAAACCTAATGGAAGTTAAATTCACAGCATATTGAGCCAACTATTACATTACCTGATGGTCTTCATGTTTTAATAAACTAGACAGTGACTCCACACAGATCTCTAATGAAGAATCCTGAGGCTCCATTTTGCCACAGAGTCTGGATACTACAGCCATGGCTGAATGCAAAGTATCCTTATGAACAAGGTGTCCACTGTCACGAATGAATGTCAAAACACAATTCAATCCTCCAGCTTCAAACACAGCTCCTGACTCACGGGTACAGATTAATTCCAACACCTAGAACAAAATGAAATATAATTAGAATTACATAAACATAAGGAGTTTGTTAATTTTTTACACCTATCTACAGAACTGGTTAAGAAAATGAAAAAACAAAACAAAAAACCCCCTCTCCCTCCAGAATGTGCCACAGCTTCCAATACTCTAGTAGTTGTAGTCTTCTTCAAAACCACAGGAGCAAATAAAAGAATATTCCCCAATACCAAGGTCACAGCAAGTGTTCATGAGAAGACATCTATATAATAATATCTTCTCCTGGGAGAATTAAGTTTTTGGATAACACACAAATGAGACCTCTGAAACTTCCAAAAGTACTGCTAACTCCAGTACTTCAGTGGTGTACTTCCGGTTAGAGTAGAACTTAGATAAGAAATACATGCATAAAGTCTGATGGCACGGCAATCAAAGACTGTATGCTATCACATGCCCATGAGTTATGCTTAAAATAAAAGATTTTAAAGGTGCCATAAATTTTGCTAGAAGCTTCACAGGAGTGCAGAGGAGCAGTGTCTAGTGTTTCAGAAGAGACAGCAGGTTTTTTTTTTTTACAACAGGAAATTTATACCTGGCACAATTCTTCATTATCTTTTCAGCATAAAAGTAGCCTGTAGCATTTTACTCATGTAAGATAAACAGCAAAACTTTATTCTAGTATTTTTTGTTTCTTCTTCTATACTTCTTTCGTTTTTTAATGAAGAGCACCAGACTGACAGTAAAGGTAAGCCTTGTACACCTTTATCACAATTTTTGCTACACATCTTAATAAAATGCATAGGTTTAAAAGATGAGAACGCTTTTCAAAACTAGCAAATTCTCCAGCTATTTCTGAAAAAGTTTCCTCAGTACACGTACCTTCACACACTGCTCAGCCAAATCTCTGCTCGTTCTGTTGTTAAGTTCAACAACTACTAAACGATTACAAAGTGCCTTGATAGCTCCATCCACTCCCACAATCCTGCGGGTGCATTCTGCTGACACGTCCAGGTAATATGTTATGGCACGAGCTGTTACTTCTAACACATTGTCTGGAGCACTTTCATCAAGAAAAATTTTGCATAGTGCTGGTAAAAAAGTTCGAGGAGGGCAACTGCAGGGAAAAAAAAAAACAACAAAAAACAAGCAAACAAAAAAAAGCAACAACAGCATATTAGTACGTGTGCACTAAGTAACTGTATATATTACCAGACTAATGCTTTTCATGCTGACATGATTTTCTCAGCTATATTCTAGTTGGTTCAGAGCAATCATTTACCACATTTCATACACCCCTCAAAATTCAAATTCATCAGCTGAAAAGAGGCTGTATTAAGGGAGGAAGCCAATTGAAAAAAAATTAGTCTTAAAATTTCACAATCATACAGGAAAAAATTAATCCTCTCGAGAAATTTTAGGAATTAACCTATCACCAAATGGAATGCATTTTTTCTTAACAGAGCTTCAAGGTTTATAATGATAAATAGCTTCTTAAGCATGACATGCTACATTTGATACAAAGACTAAAGATTTTTACTTTGCTCCCCACAATATAAACATTCTCACTTGTCCTTTTCAGCCTCACTCCACCCTCCCACCCCTTCATTCTTTCCCCCTAACCACACTGACAACATTTAATTCATTTAGCTTGCTTCAACTGCATTTTATCTTCATACTCATGCTGTGGTAGTCACTGGCTCTCCTCGTTATTGTTAACCTCACTTCAATGTTCAAAATCAAGAACACCCCCACAATGTAAGAAACAAAACAAAAAGCTACAACAAGCTTCTTATACCCCTCTGACATAACAGAATGAAAGCTAAAATGGGTGTTCATAATAATGCTTTCACTTTGGTTAAGACTGATTTGGATCAAAAGTTGTAAGATATGGAGTCATACTTCAAAGACAATTTATCTTCCAAAGCATAATCATATAGGAATAAATTAGTCTGTCCAGCCTGTACTGTTAAGAAATTTGCTGTGTTAACTCCACACCTTGAGTCCAAAATTCATACTAATTATTGGATGACTACCACAAAATGACACAAGAAGCATTTCAGTACATAAATTTTAAAGTAGACAGTGCTATTTGTTATGGCAGGGGAAAAAAAAAATCTCGTCTGCATTTTTGCAGGGAGTTAAAAAGCAATGCTTAGCAAATCTAACATGGAAACATTTTATACACTTTTAACAGTTTATAAAAAAGACACCACACAAATGGAACTGGTATTTTTCAAAACCAGAAATCTAAAGATATGGAAGAAATATATTCCTATCCTTAGATAAGATCCTTCCTATCCTTAGCCCATGAAAGCAAATCACCCAGCAGACAGTGCAGAAGTGCAAAATTGCCAAAACCTATCAGTTACATCAAATCTTTTGCCAGCACAAAAATGTCAGTGCACTGTATCAGTGATGTTCTTCTCATAACAGCACCGCTGCTGGCAAAAACTTAAGGAGCTGGATTTTTTTTTTTTTTGGTGCCAGAACCTCTGGCTACATTAGTCACAGACCACATATTTTCAATTAGGAGGGAAGTAACTTCTACTAGCTGTCAGGACATTTGTCTTCTGACTTCGAGGAATGATTTTCAGTCTTCCAGTAAGGAAACCAAGTTGTACCATAAAGTTTCAGGAAGACTTGTCATATGCTTCATTTAACCTGTAAGAATTGCCTGGTTCTCAAAATAAAAAAGCTTCAATTCATTTCATAGACTATGGCAATTCACATCAAATCCCTATAAAAGGAGCAATAATAAAATATTGGGTTTTTTTCCTGAAAAACAATAATTTATCCTTTCTGAAAATAGCAACTGATCTAATTTTAATAAAAGCTTTCACAGAAAATTCTTTCCACCTACTTCAACCTCTGAGCTCTATGCACTTGATCCTCTCTAACAGTTCAGCTTTGGTTTGGGGGTTTTAATGTGGGATTCGGGTTGCTTGGTTGGCTTGTTTTATTGGATATTGCTAGCAATCAGGAAGTTCAGAGATAGAGTACATCATCCAGAAGAGGCAGCAGAAACATTTATAAAGATTTATTAAAGACAAAAATTAAGGCTGAAGAAAAAAAAAATTTAAAAAACCCCAAAAAACAACCCAGAAGGGTAAAAAGCAATACTGAAAGCATTTACATGTCACTTTCTTTTCCCCCCCCTCCTTTTCCTTGCAGCAAATCAAGAAGAAAATGCTCTGGACCAAATATAAACTGATCTAATTAACAATATCATCAATGTGTAACAGAAAAATGCACCATTAAAAAGGTGAAAAGCAGAATAGTTTATGAAGCATCATCCATGATATAATCATGTATATAAAGATATTTTAAAAGTTGATATTATAGCTCATACAAATTTAGAAGCAACAGAAGTGTAAATTTCTTTTTTCTGAGACACTTGTATCACACACATGGCAAGAAGTCATGCCCAAGCCTCTTCATATAGCCTTTTCCTGTGTGTCAAGACAAAACACCCATACTCATACATGTGAATTATTTCCAAGAATTTAAGCTGCATTCCAGTTGTGCAGACAGTTTTGAATAAAATGCCAAATTCCTGTGCTGAGCTAAGTTAAACAATCCAGCAGCAGAAGCTTCTTGTGGACAAGTGACTGGCTTTCATTAATACCACAGCAGAGAGCAGGCAAGAATGCAGAAATATATGCACATCCTGCAAGTCTGAAATACTGCCTTCTTACCACATTATTGCTGTCTTGTGATCATTAGTCACATTAGATCAACACTGAGCCTCACTCATTACTAACTCTGAGCTTCTCACTGTATTGTCTTGTCCTAAACAGAGTAGTTCCTATTCCATTGGCTGTGACATACAAGTCGTTAGTATTTGTAGCATATGAGGACTCACATCACAGACCAGGACCTTTCTGCACTATCAGAGTAAAAAGAACATATATCATCCCAGAAAATTTAAAGCATAATTGTACAATAGGACAGGTAGAGACAAGAGAACACAAACTAGTCATCTCACGTGATGACATTTTATCTTGGTATCTTAGCAGCTCTGACAAGTGTAATATACTGTTTAGCATATCACGTCATTACAATGGATTTCTTTCTTCCACTTCTCCACATCTTTTTAAAGCACTTTACTACTGGTTTACTCTTTTAATAGAGAGGTTCTAGGGAAGGCAAATTTTTATTCTAGCTTCTATCAAAGGAATGAACAGCACTCCTGTTATTATGCCCACAATTGCTACCTAAACTGCTGCTTTGAATGTACATGCAAACTGGCCGTAAAAGAATGATGCTCTACTTTGCTTTACTCAAGCAATAATGTTCAGTAAAAGAGGAAGACATAAAACTCATGTCTAAAGTGCTACTCCCATCGACGATCACAGAAGACCTTTGACCTTGGTTCTGTAATAGTTACACATAATTTTCAAAAATATTTGGTCCAGGCATAGACTTTCACAGAAGCACAGAAACATTCTAGTTGAAAAAGAGTCTCGGGATCATCAAGTCCAACCGTTATCTCTACTTTACAAAGTTCACCCTTAAACCATATCCTCAAGCATTACATCCAAATGACTTTAAAACACATTCAGGATTGGTGACTCCACCACCTTCCTCGGCAGCCCATTCCAACGCCTGACCACTCTTTCTCTGAAAAATTATTTCCCTTTGTAGAATTAAGAGCTGAATAAAAGGGAAGAAAACTCCCTTTGGGATTACACACTAGATAAACTACATGGACTGCTAAGTTTTAAACAGAGAGATTAACACACATACAAAACAACCTCAATACAAAGCAAATAAACCAACCAACTTTAATACTCTGTTAAATGCCACTTGAGAGATTTTCAGTTCTGTAATTTACACACAATGGTTGAGGCTGTAATAGCACAAGAGAAGGACATACCAACACATCTTCACTGCTTCAACCATTGCTTTCTCAAACAAGTAGCTAGAATAATTACAGCATAAAATTGTGCAGCTGTCTTTTTCCAGACCCTCATGCTGCAGGTAACTGTTCAATCAATAACCACACTACCAACATTAGCACACAGGTCAGCTTTACAGAGATCACCCTCTAATCTCCAAATCTGCACTAAATTATGACATGGGTCTGTTGCAGTTGAAATTATTACCATCGGCTCTGTATGTCTCAGAGACAAAAACATACATGTGTGAGTAGTGCTAGAGAAAGGAAGAGGTAGGTGGGAATACTAGCACACAATGAGAGATGGGACACAACACTGTCACAGCCATATAATGGTACCCAAATTATGTCACTCCTGTCACACAGCATCACTGTGGATTCCTGTGTGGTGGCACTTGACCCCTAAGAAAAAGGGATCTTTACCCCTACTCAGTAGACCATCTTTACTCCTCAAGATTGTGTGAACAGGCTTTCAAAGTAGTTGAACTGTAACTCAAACCAATCCTGAATAAAAGTACATTATTAATGAAATGTAAACCAAGGAAGCTGGAAGCAATTCCAGCAACAATGTCTTGAGGAGAGGATGTACTGAGCCTCTCTCAACACCAGGAGAAATCAACGAGGAAGTCAGACCAGCCATGTTATGCCACTACTGCACCTTAATTCCAAGCTGTATCACCACTGGCTTCTTTAGATAGGCCGGAACAGACCAAAGCTGTCTCAGGTATTTGCTGTAGATTAGGTCCCATCAGTAACAAAGACCTTAGTGCTGTTTCGACTAAAACCACACTCAGAACTTAAGCATACTTTGACAGACAGTGAAGCAAAGCATTTCAGGAGTGTCTGTACCAGTGGCTGCATAACAGACTGTCCTTTAGAAAATTATTTTCATGGGGAAAACAACACTGCCAAAAATTCCCAGAACAGCAGGGAGGCAGAACTACAGCACTGAATGGACTGCTTCGACAGTACAGCAACTGATGTCTAGCTTTTACAACACTTCCGTCTACTGACACGATGCTTTCAATTTCCAAGGGGAAAAAAAAAAATTTAAAAACCCCCAGAAACAAATCTTTCATTATTGCATGCCACAACTTCCACCAAGGGAAAAATCTCAAAGTGCATAAATTCTAAGCTTAAAACACCCCAGTATCAAAACTGCTTTCACTACCTTGCTTTTATATAGATTATCTATTAACTGAAAGAAGCAATGTATCTCAGAAAAGAGGAACTATAATAGGAAAAAAATTGTTTTCTTTTCAAAGTCAGGGAGCAAAATCACTGTTCACAATGATCTACTTGTAGTGAAACAAACAAAAAGATGGTGGTGAGTTTGTTTTAATATAGAAAATAATTATTTCTTTTTTATTAGTTTCTATTCTTTCAAGTTAGAAAATAATGGCTAATAGGAGCTAATAGGCAATCAGCCCAGAATTCAGATTTCTATGTAGGTACTTCTAATGACTATGAAAATTAAAAGGAAAATATACTTAGATTTTAATTTCTAAGAGACTGTATTAACATGGCATTGGGCAGTTCCTAAAGTACTTTAAAAGGGAGATTAGTGACTGACTTAATGAATTAAAGAGGTTACTGTTCTTAGTGAAAGACCACATCGGCAAGTTAATGCTCTGCTACCGACACTGCAGCTCTTGCTAATTAAGTCTCTCAGTTGTGGATGTCCACTCAACTTGTACTCATGTATTCATGTACTCACAGGATCTACCCATCACCTTTCAAAGATCTTGATGAAAGACAGATTTATAAGTAACAGTTTTTCAGAAGTTTGAAATAAGTACTATTAATGGGCTGCATCAGAAGTGTGGCCAGCAGGTCTAGGGAGGTGATTCTCCCCGTCCACTCCACCCTGGTGAGACCCCACCTGGAGTACTGCATCCAGTTCTGGAGCCTCTATTACAAGAGGGATGTGGAGATGCTGGAGCATGTCCAGAGAAGGGCCACGAGGATAATCAGAGGGCTGGAGCACCTCTGCTATGAGGACAGACTGAAGGAGTTGGGGCTCTTCAGCCTGGAGAAGGGGAGGCTTCCAGGTGACCTTATTGTGGCCTTCCACTATCTGAAGGGGGCCTACAAAAAAGCTGGGGAGGGACATTTTAGGCTATCAGGTAGTGACAGGACTAGGGGGAATGGAGCAAAGCTGGAGGTGAGGAGATTCAGATTGGATATGAGGAGGAAGTTGTTCACCAGAGAACGGTGAGGCCCTGGAACGGGTTGCCTGGGGGAGGTGGTTGGGGCCACTTCTCTGGAGATGTTTGCAGCCAGGCTGGATGAGGCTCTGTCAAGCCTAATATAGGGTAGGGTGTCCCTGGGCATGGCAGACAGGTTGGAACTAAATGATCCTTGTGGTCCCTTCCAACTGATTCTATGATAATTTATCAGTATCTATCCTCTATATTCTAATCCATTAAGATGAGGGTAGTGTTCTCTGTTCCCTATACTGCTATCAAGAAAAGAACTAAACCACATTTTAAAAGGTGCTGATTGTGTCTAATTTCTATTTAAAAACACTTTCATGCTTTCCATGTTAAAATATTAGAGTGTAAAGACCATGATGCACAGATCCTTTAATATACATTCTTTCTCTGAAGAAAATTTAGTTGATCTAAAACCATTTTCTGAATATCACAATACTACTGATGCTAAGAAGAGCTAGGGAAATCTATCTATATAATTATATTGCTTCAGCATTTACAGCATTATAATCAGCATAAGTCCATGTGCTGATACACTTCTGAATCCTTCTTTCCTCCTTGCCTCATCCTCTCTTTAGGCATAGAAGTATGCACAGGGATGCAAAATCCTTGAAGAAGCAGTAAGCTTCTTCCAGCGCTAAGCCCTTACAATTCAAATTAAATGACTCAGCTGACTTTACAACTTGCCAGTGTAAAAAGATACTAAGGAAGTAAAACCAGGCCCTATAAACTCAATTCTGTAATTACATTTCATATTTGAAAGTGCCTTAGCTAAAACAGCAACAGTAATAGTAGTTAAAAGATTATTGCTGCATTTAAACCAAACTCAAGAAGGAGAAAAAACAACTCCACTTAATCCCCAAAATGGTTAACACGACTACTGCTAGCATTAGGGTGTGTTGCTCAATTCCAGAGTAACCGCTGGGTTCAGCTGATGCAGAACCCCTGCCATGTGACAGTTCCTGGTCCAAGACATGTGACTTGTGGCAATAAACCAAGCTCAGCTGCCTGCCATCACTTGTGCTGGATCTTTAATGCATACCATCTGCTAAGACCAACCAGCTAAATGTGGGAGAATAAGGAATAATATGTGCTTCATATATTTAATAATACACAATAATTTTCAATAACTAAATATTAAAATACTGATTTTAAACCTCATTAGTACTTGGTTTTGTGGAAAAATGTAACAGTTGAATTTTAAAACACTGCGCAACACAACTTTAAAGTTCCAAAGACTATACATCCTGCACAACAGATTTTTTTCTTAAAACTACAGTAAATCAAAGTAATTTTTGATTAATGAGTGGTTTTCCTTTCTGTAGTTCATTCCAAGCGCAGATCTCAGATTTAGCCTCCCTGCTTCTTTTGCTGAAATACTGCTTTGTTGCCACATATGAACTAAAACCATCATCAGAGTAATGAAGACCACTCACAAATAGAATTGCCTGCTTACCTGTGTGTATTCTTCTGGACCTATTTCCAAAACTTACTGTATATCGTTTTTCTTACAATGATGTTACAGAACAAATAAAGGCTAGAGAACACCAACTTATGGATAAAGACTTTAGAGATACAACCACACCATATCTTAAAAGGTATGATGAAGAAGCAAGTAAAAATTAACTGCTGATTTAGGAACTTCTACCACAATCATAAAATATTAAAACTTCTACAACTTGGGAGCTACTCTTAACTGGAATCATGGTTTGAGCCAATAACATGAAGCCAAAGAATTAAGAACTTTATCCTGTACCTATTCCAGCAGAAACCATGCATTATTAGAAATTAAACTCAATTAATTTAGCATTCCAACTTCCTTTTAACTAAATAGCGGGTGAACGGCTGAACCCTCTTCTGAAAGTTAACTATTAAGTGGGAATACATCATCTAAGTATTCAGCTACATATTCAACAAATAACAGCCGGGTAAAATGAAACAAAAGAAAAATTGCAGGAAAACAGCTTCTGTAGAATAGGTAATTTTGAAAGAAATTATCATTAGCTTTGAACTTGAATTTACAAAAGATGTGTTGGGCTGCCTTTTGCATCGTTTGGTATCTTATAAAAGATATACCATGCCTCAGGGTAGTAATTCCACACATTTGTTCTCCTGTTTCCAGCACTTTGTAAATATTTTGCAGAAACTTGGGCTACAATAGGTGAATAAATTAGAAGACTTGAAAGTACAGATATTTCTGGTTGTAATTTCTACTAGCATCAATCTTAACTGTGCAAACAGGTAATAGCTTACATATACATTACATTTGCTAACATTTCAAAATTAAATACACAAGAAGTATGATTATGTACGTATGCCTAAATACATCTCCTCTTTCCTGCTGAATTTCCAGGTGCTCAAAAAAAAAACCAAATCACTTTTTAAAACTTCCATTTTCTCATTACCAATTTACTGAACATCTACACCATCTATGCCTCTTACAGCCTCTTCACAAGACACTGATATTTAAAATAACTTGACTGGTACAAACATTCAAGAACAGAAGCCTGATATTTTAAATTCCTGCAGCACCTACTTTATTGGTCTCATCCAACTTACAAGAAGATGGAATTTTTCAAAGTCATTAATTCACTGCCTTAAACTACTGCACCCATCTTTTGCATCGTACTTGCAAGAATCACTTCAACTTTTATCTTGCACACAAAACCCTTAACAAATGAAGGCCACAGGATGTTACTACGAGAAGAAAAAAGGCAGACTAGTAAATAGTTAGAAATATAGTGTGATGAGTTAGCTATAAAGAATTGTCTGGGCATTGAGCCCGGTGTCAGAGACATGGGCTCATTTAAACAAAACACATTTTAAACACACCAAATGCAAGTTACAAGGCAATACCTCAAGTCATACCTAAGCAGCGAGTAATCATATCCTGGAAAATAACTCTGAAGATAAATAACTTAAAACCTACTTCCTGAAAAACATTTTGAAAACATCTAACTAAATTTGGGATGCACAACAAGAGAAGTTAGTTAAATGTATTTGTATAATCAGCATGGATGAAGGCAACAGGGGAAAACACCTCTGAAAAACTTGGAAACTGAATAACTGGAAAAAGGAGGGAGATCAAGATCAAAAGTAGTTTTGTTTAAAACAATCAAATTTAAACAGAAAAGACAGCCAGGCAGATGATGAAACAGCATACCAAGGGTAGAATCAGCTAGGTTGTCCTACTGAAAGCATTATCTACCAATTATGATCGTATCAAAGAGGCTAAACTTAGTAATAAGCAGGTAAAATATAGAGGCCTATGACAGAAGAAAGGATATCAATTTAGATGACCTAACATTCCCTTCCGGCCTTTGCAACCATTAAGATTCTCAAAATTACTAGACAAGGCTAATTAATCTCCACAATACCCGTGACAATGAGGCTATACTACTCACTTGACAAAGAGCAACTTAAAATAGTATTAGAACTCTTATCATTGCAAAAAAACCCAACTACCCAACAACAAAAAACAGTCTTAAAAAATCAGAAGTAATTTCAAATATACTGTCAAAAGACACCTCCCTGAAAATCACAGCTCATACCCCTACCAGACAACAGGATGACCATGAACGAGCAACGTGCCTTTGTGGCCAAGAAGGCCAGTGGCATCCTGGGATGTATTAGAGCACGTGTAACTAGGAGGTCAAAAGAGATTCTCTCCCCTCTACTCTGCTCTGGTGAGGCCACACCTGGAATATTGTGTGCAGTTCTGGGCCTCTCAGTTGGAGGACCTCAGGGAACTGCTTGAGAGAGTCCAGCCAGAAAGATGATGGAGTGGAACATCTCCCTTCTGAGTAAAGGCTGAGGGAGTTGAGGCTCTTGAGCTTGGAGAGGAAGAGACTGAGAGGTAACTTCATTCATGTTTATAAAGATGTGAAGGGTGAGTGTTGGCAGGACAGAGCCAGGCTCTTCTCAGTGATGACCAATGACAGCACAATGGGCAACAGGTGCAAGCTGGAGCACAAGAGGTTCGATGTGAACATTAGGACAAACTTTTTCACTGGGAGGGTGAAACAGTCAGGAACAGCCTGCCCAGAGAGGTTGTGAAGTCTCCTCTGGAGACATTCCAAAACCCCTTGGATGTGTTCCTGTGTGATCACCTCTTCTAGGTGATCCTGCTCTGGCAGGAGAGCTGGGCTTGATATTTTGAGGTCACTTCCAACCCCTAAGATTCTATGCTTCTGCGATACATCTGTCTCAGAAAAGCACTCTACAGGATTCTGAAGATCCCACTGCACTGAGTGTGTAATACAGAGTGAGTAACTCCAGCACTCAGACTTTGATATTGCTCTACCTTAATTAAGGAAGGAAAAAGGAAGGAAAAATATTAGTGGGAATCACATGAGTCTCACCGCTGTAAGTATTAGAAAATTTCATTTCTTGAGAGATGTCTGCATTAGTTTGAGCCAGTAATTCCTTAAGAACATATGCTCTGCATGGTTTAAAATAATTAAAACTGTTGTTTTTCACTGACAGCAATACTTATCCTAATTTACTCATGGCTGTACTCCAGCACAAAACAGAATACTGAATACTCCTTGAATATAACAAAACTAATAAATCCATAGGACACATAACATGAAAACACCTTGATACGGACAGAGTTGCTCACTCAGTTTTACTAAGATTGCTAAAAACCACTTTACCACAGTCTGAATTACAAAGATGCTTTTAAAGCCAGACAAAACTTTAAAAATAGGCCTGAAAACCACCACTTCAGATTCCTATCCCTATCTCTACAGAAATAAAATGTAACTAGATAGAGTGGAAAAAAGTAACTGAAACACCTATGTGGAAAATGACTATACCAATAATGGGAGATTGTAACTAGCAGCCTCTACACTATCTTTGAAATTACCTGTAACAATTTAATCACTAAAAATATAATTTCAATTATGCTTATAGAAAATGCAGAATTAAAACTCCTGTTAAAAGTTGATTTAGCAGCACACAATTTAACTGCAATTTGGGACTAATACAATCACGAGTTTAGCAATTTTACTTGGACTACTTAACAGAACCACTTCTATTCACTCATTAAGTTTCTGTAGTTCAAGCTACTGGCTTTTGCTGCTGGTAAAATGCTAGCCATTCTTCATGCTCAATGACTAACAGTGTCTGTGACTCATTATCATCAGAAGATGAATATGCCTCCACTATTTGTAATGCTAACATATGAATAACACTAAAAATCAGACCTAATATGCAAATTTTAGGAGAAATAAAGAAATGTCGATTATATGGAATCACTCTGCTATTGGCTGCACACCCCACAATCTGTTGTGATGCTGCTAAAACTTTGCCATAACACTATGGATAGACTGTCATACACTTCCTGCATCTTCCCTTTTTCTGATGTGATCTGAAACACTAGTTTCAATATATGTTACTCTTGTAGAGAAATAAGGTATTAGCTTTAAGATATAACATTTCCTTGAGAATGTTTCCAAAATAATTCTATTACTTCATTGCAATAATAAAGGACAACTTTTTGAATCTTTCTTTTTTTTTTTTTTTTTCTCCCAAGTTTGTGATCTTTCTTTAAGTGAGACTACCTATCAACCTTAAGAAACCAGACTGGAAAAAGCAATGCGATTCGTAAGGCTAATCCACAAAAATATTTTTCATGTGTCTTTGCTTCACAGCTTTGCCAATCCCTACCATTTGCAGCTTTTAATTGTAGTGAACTACACCTGTTAATTAAAAGCTTTTTCTTAGTTTACATCATAAGAGCAAATAATTTCTTACATGAAAGTGGAATAATGCTTAAAGTCACTCTAACTGCCATTACACTCCATTCTTCAAGACTGTTTTCAGATTCTATCTTCTATCTTACAGTTGTTGAATTCCACAGATGAAAAATTTTCTTAGGTTGACTAAGAAAAGTGTAACAGCAATAAAAGAATTCCAAGAGCTTGAAATAACATCTGTACAACACACAATATTTGGGAACGTTCTTCTTGC
Organism: Psilopogon haemacephalus; assembly: GCA_013396835.1. Lineage (NCBI taxonomy): Eukaryota > Metazoa > Chordata > Aves > Piciformes > Megalaimidae > Psilopogon > Psilopogon haemacephalus. Next base: position 85,591 of record VWZI01000238.1, on the reverse strand, counting down.
TAAACGGACTAAAAGATGCTGTGAAATCTAGAGATTGTTTTTGGATTTTTTTTTACCAATAGAAAAATATGTCCGTGTTTAAGCCAGACACACACTGAAATCTTCTTCAAAATTATTTCCTGAAAAATGTGTTTGGCAACCCTTCTGCCACATACTAAATCTGCTATTTAAATAAGCAATAATTCCTTAAAAAGCTTAGCTGAAAAGCAACTTGAAAATATTAACACAGATTATTTTAGTTACACTCTCCCAGCATATGTCAGTTTCAGACATTTGAACTGTCATTTGGGAAGATTTTTAAAATACTTTGAGACATCATCCATTTCTTAAGGGGAGTTCCAAAATAAATGTCATGTGACAGCACAAGCTAAAAAGTTCTCCACTGAAGAGGGTGTAATTTCTCTGCTTCTCCCTCATTTCCAGTTACACAGTCCCACCTCCAGGGCTCATCACACACCTCTAGGAATGATGTAATTCAGTGTAACAGCAGGAAACTCATCACCTTCTTCAGTGGATTTTAAGAGCAGCTTGCTCTTCTAGTGAATTAGGTGAGTCCAGTAAGCCCTGATGTGGGAACCAAGCAAGAATAGATTTGGGAGGAGCAATAAATGGAAGTAGCAGCTCTCCCTTTGGAAGGTGATGAACTGCCAACATCACCTCATCAACTACTGTGGAAACCTATTTTCAATATACTGACAGTAGCCACCAAAAGTAGATTTTTTCTTTTCTGTAAAATTACTTCAACAAGCAGGTAATCTCAATAACTTTTTCCCAGTTCACACTTTATCTCTGCTGTTTTAGGAAAAATTACAACAACAAAAGAGAACAACGACTCCAGCTGATCAACAAAACCAGTAAAATTAAATTATACCAAGAATCGAAACAAAAATAAAAATGTCAAATAATGCTTTACATGGTTCTTTCACACACACAAAAAAATCTTAAAACCACAATACTGAAATTAAAGTATAAATAATGAATTATCTCTTAAGACAATAAAAGGCACTTTTACTTCATTGAGATAAAAGTCTGATCTAAATAAAATCTATAAAACTCAGTTTTATATTTTAAATGCTGACATTGCATTCCTGATTCTCAAATATCCAGCAGATAGCCTAATAAATGCTTATGCCCAAACTTCTATTTGTGTTCTATACTGAATGGAGTGCGGCAGGAAGTTAATTTAGATTTGTCAGAAAAATTCATTCTGAACTACCAAATTATTTTCTACAGCAGCAAATTAATAACCCAGTAAATCAGCTTTTCTGAGGCTGAAAATACAGGGCTTCAACAGTCAAATGCATCTTCCTACAGTAAACATCTTCCAAGACAATTTTACTTGTAAGCTCACCGAGGTCAAACAACTACAAATCCTAAAGCCGTGCACAGAACTGTGCTCTACTACAAATCCAACTTTTAGACATATATGAATTTCAGAATTCCCCATAACAAAAGCAATCACAAAAGAGATAAGCCTCTTAAAACTGAAAATTCTTCTCTCCAGGGCAACAGAGCTAAACACTGTGACAAGCAGCTACCTTCTTTACTGCTCCTAAATCCATGCTCCTAAGAAGTGGGGTGTATCAGAAACACACTAGCCACACTCCAAGATACAAAAAATAGCAAAGTAAGAGCAATGAACATAGAAAACAGATGCAAGAGCAGCAAAATCAGAACCAAGGAAAGAAACAGATTAAAAAAAAAAAAACAACACAAAAAACAAGAACCCTAACACCACCAAAAAAAACAAAACCAACCAAAAAACCAAGAACACACCCCAAAAAAAGGTAAGAGATGTCCGATTTAAAATTTGTGATTATTTACACTTTCACTGTCTCCTGTCCATGTTACCCCAGGGCCTTCACAAGCTGTAGAGTAACACATGCACTATTAGTAAGCAACGGTAGTGGCAACCTCAGCATTTTGTACTGTGCGAAATACAGAAAGGAACAAGGGCAGGGACACTACTCTCATGTGAAGCACACAAATGCAGTTGAGGAGGGTGCCTCAAAGAGGATAAATATTTGTGTAATATCTGCCACTTCCTTCACGATTTGCAGAGCTCAAAAAAGGCTTCAGTATCTCTTCAGAAAAAAGTTGCAAGAGTACGAATGCTTCAACATATCTAGATGACCATTTATATTTTTAATGCAAAAGAAAGCTTTTTCCTCTACCTTTAGAAATAAAACAAAAACCCCAACACCTCCACAGTGTGACTCTGAATACACTTCTTGAAATTGACCAACTGAGGTGTCAGAACAGGAACGGCAGATCACTCAGACAAGGCTACATTTCTAATCAGACACCAGTATGTCACACAATATTAACAGAACCTCCTCTCTGTGATCTACATTCAAGCTCCACCTGTAAAAATGTTTTTGAGGTTGAAAGTTTCTAGGAATGTTGAGTGCTACATACAACAACAGAGAGAGGAAAACGCTCTGTGAATGAAAGCCAAAACTACTTACGTTTCAAAACAGCGATCCACATTGTCTGACATAAGAAGTAGCATGCATAGCTGTTCCAGTGCTATTAGCTGCATATCCCGTTCATCTCCCTGTCCCATCTGCAACCATTCCAGCAACGTGTCTGGGTCCACATCTGCCATGATTTAAATTGAAANAAAAAAAAAAAAAAAAAAGGCAGCCACCTCCACTTAAATGAAGAAGTACCAAAAATATCCTTTAATTGTTCCAGCCAGATGAACTTGGGTACAACTAATATCTCTTCAGGTAGCCCCTGGCTTTTGCAGTTTTCACCTGGAAAGTGAAACGAACAGAACAAAACAAAAGAAATCATCATTATCTTTTAAAATTAATGGATTTTTCCTCTCTAAAATGTGTAGCATATCTGTGGGTTGACAGTAAGAAAACTTCCACATATTTGATCAGCAATTTATATTTTTCTCCTCCAAGCTTCATATGAAAGTAAACAGTTCTGTTTCACTGGAAACAAATCTTTTTCCAGCTGATAACCAAGCAAGTCTTAGAGCCTACTCTTATTTATAGGATAACACAAAATTTTAAAAGCAGAAAACCTGCTTTGCCCTGTTATATGTTCTCAAACCTAATATAAAGACAAAGTGTTGTCTTGCCTGTTCCTTCCCCTTTTAGCATCATTTCATAAGAAAGCGACCAACTTTCTGAAGGATGGATTACCTCCTCACTGAAGTATTCAAAGACAGAAAGACATGAATTGTCAAACTTCAGATACAAAGCCACAAAACAAAAGAATTACAACTAAAGACTTGGAGAACCTTTGCAAAAGTTTTATTAATTAACCTACTGATTAACTAATTAATAATAATTGATCTATTAAAACAGCATTCAAACATAAGGAAAAAAATAAAAGCTTTTTAACGTCAAGGATAAAAATGGCAATTTAGAAATCAATTCTGTTTTCAAGAGTTATAGGACTGGTTCGGGTTTTTTTAGAAGTAAATAACTAATTGATAGTTTGGGATTTTTTTTTAATGCAGGAAATAATTCACATAATTCTTGTACATATAAGGTAATAAATATTATTTGTTGGCCAAATGCCACAGTGGTACATGCAAAATGAAGACCAAAAAAGTCCCTTTAAAATGCTGAGAAATATTTTTGGCCCATGTGCTTGCTTCTTACTTCGTCTTTTACTAACATATAGTCAAACTTACCTCCTGTGCCTAAGAATACAGCAAGCATACTTATCCGCATATAAAAATGAAAAAGTCACACACCAATCTTAACAAATTAAATATACTAGCGGTAAAAAAAATACTTTTAAAAAAATGTAGCGCATGGGGGGGGGCAGGAGGGAATCAGNGGGGGGGGGGCTGCGGGAAGAAGCTCCAACTGGACAAAGTCTGCTTAGTTGTTTACTTGTTGCTAATGAGCTAATAGTTAAAAAATAACTCCATCAAGGACACATCTACATAAGGGAATCAGAAATCGGTATTACATGGACAAATGTACACTGAATCAGTACTGCTGTTTCACAACAGCTTTGAAATTAAAGATGTGACATAAGTGCGACACGCATTACTTCTTAATAATTTGGGGCCATAACGACATTACAAATCACTCCATTACTGCTTGCCAATTATATACTTTTTTTATAGTCCTGCAGTCTTGCTGTAAAAAATCAAATGTTACTGAATTAACTTTCCTTTCTCTAATCTATACTATGATCCTCCAAGCTTTTCAGAGACTTTACTTCCTGCTCCAAGACTTAATAAATCTACTTTCAGCCAGTACGAGTGAGATCATATTGTAAGCATAGTACCTTTCCTATCAGAGACTAAATCATTAACTTCGGAGGGGGTGAAGGGGGAGGAAGTGAAGGAAGGGGGGAGGGTAAAAGAAAGAGCGAATGCCACAGAAACAAGACAGAAACAGTGGAGTAAGTTTAACACAGGCACCTGCTGTTCTTCTAAAGCCAGACGGGCTCTAACCAGACGTAAACGAACCACGGAACAGAAAACAGAGCAGGGCGAGAGGCCGGGACTCCCAGGAGAGCAGCACCAGAAAAGGGGCCAGGCCGCAGCTAAATTCATCCCCCACCACCGGGGCCTATACACACAGACACACCAAAGGGGCCCCAGGCCAGTGCACAAGGGATGTGGGGCCCTCTCCCTACACTCGGTCTCCCGGGGAGGGCTCCCTCACACCGCCTGCCTGCACCTTCCTCGCCGCCCCCGCGTATAGGTAAGCCGGCAGCATGAGGGGCTCGCCAGCAGCGTAAGGGGAACCCCGGCAGCGCGGCCTCGCTCAGCCCCTGAGCCCCCACAGAGATTGCCCGGCACAGGCCGCCTCCCACCGTCAAAGGCAACGGCTCACAGCGGGGCCTCCCGGCTCGCTCACTCCGGGCCGGCCGACACGGACCCGCCAGGCCAAAACAGCGACGCTCGAGTTCCTGGCGAGCCGCAGGCCTCGCAGGGTGACCCGGCCTGACGGCTCAGGAAAGGCGCCGTCTCCCCAGTGTTAGCCGAAACGACCCCGGACAGCCTCACCACTCACCTCTATCTTCTAGAGGCTTCTAACCGGAGCCGACCCCTTCTCAGAGCCGTAGGGAGACAGGACAGGCAAAGAAACGGCCTGACCCCGCAGCAGGCGGTAGTCAGCGGCATCCATGGCGCTCCGCCCGGCACGGGATTGGGTGGGAGAGGGGGAAGGGAACTGCGCCGCGGCCTCGGCGGGGAGGAGCTGGCACTGGCCGAGCGGCCGCTGGGGGCGCTACGGGAGCGACGCGGGCAGCGCCAGACGCCACAGGCCACAGAGAGGGAAGTCGTCACATAAGCGGACGTTCGCTGCTGGCGGGACGCTACTGGTGGTCGCGCTCCGTGGCTCGGCTTCGTTGGTGGGGGCGCCGCAGCGGCGCACCAAACTGTGCCTGCGCGGTGGTAGCCTACTGAGGGGAGAGGGGTCCCGCGGCAAGACGAAGCTGGGACTTCCGCACCCGCCGCTGGAGGGATACGGGCCGCCGAGCCAGACGTCACGCTGTCGGCGCGTTGTAGTGGGTCCTCGCTCATCTTTCTGCGTCCGAGGGGAGCCTCGGGCGCAGCTTCCTTGCTCAGGCCCGTCAGAGGTATCCTGGGCCTGGCCCTAGCCTTGCAGATGGGGTCCCGGAGTCCCTCAGGCCACCCGGCCGCCCTTGGGACGGAAGGATCAGGGGTCGCAGCCTGTCCCGTGTGTCTTCCAGTTACCCCGGTCTTCAGCAGCCTTTCACTGGCTGCGTGGAGATTGTTTAGCTTATACCTTGGAGGACACACTGTTGAAGGCGCTGAACCACCTCCAGCGTCTCCATTAAAGGGGCAGTGGTACGCTGAGGTAATGGATCCTTCAAAGCACAGGTTTTATCTTATCTTTATCCTGTGGTAAGTTTCAGATACTGCAGCTGTACTGTATTGGTTGGGACTCGTTTTGCAGTAAAGTGGCTTGCCACACGTCACAAAATGCTCTGTGATTGCCTTACGTATGGTTGAAAAAAAACAAAACACGCAAAAAAACCCAAACCCGAAGTAAACTGCTATTAATTTAAAACGAAGGATCTTCAAAATAGTTGCCGTCTCTGTAGGATGACCTGCGTTGTGTTAAGGAATTTAAGCCTACTAATAGGGGTATGAGTGTGGTAAGATTATTGCGTATTTGCATGCCACTCCTACCTACCTCATAGACATTTCCTGTAATTAGGAGACTCTAACTACACACTGAACAAAAAGGCAATAGCAGTCGTACTTGGTTAAGACTTGGTCGAGACAAATGCAGAAATTTCTTATTGTTTGATGTTGTAGTAACACCTCTGGAAAGTGTTATCTTTGTTGCTGCTGTGGGATTTTTTTTTTCAGCATACAATAACAGTAGCTCCTTTGTGTCTATTTCTGATTTCTAGGGCAGTTTAGTCTTTATGTCTTTTGGAATTATGTCTCACCTTGCCACTTGTTCCAGCTCTGCCAAGATTCACACATATATCCTTTACCTGTCCTTCAAAGGTCATCAAGTCTTCTTATATCCTTAAAGTTAAGGACCTGAGGCAGGAGGAAGACTGAGTCTGCAGTCTTTAAATTTAGAAGCTTGATCTCCTGTAACTTTCACTGGTGCAGAAGCAGTAGCAGAACTAGGACAAACTTAAGAGAACTACATCTGCCGAGTGACCTCTCTCCTGTTGCATGATACTGGGACACTTTTATTTGCTTTTTATTGTGAAGAGAAGTTTCAGTTAAAGCAACATTACTGTTCCTCCAAAGACCAAAACCAAATGCTAATTTTTCGGTTGTAAAGACATGAAATCTCTGAAATCAAACACTATGTAACTCTTTTCACGTAGGCTGCAGTTTCTATTTCAGTTATCTGGGACAGATACATCATTATCCATGTAGAAGGTATCAAAATATAGATCAGGAACAAAAATGTTTAAATACTGTACATGCAAAGAATACAAATAATGCATTTAATATACCAGTAAGGAAGAATATACCACTTAAAAATAATGGAAATAGTTTTCAGTGCTCTGTATTTTCCTGTTAATGGGACAAATGTCCTGTTGTATTAATTGCCCAGTTTGGTTTGTCTTGTATATATCTATATGGAAGTGTATCACAGAATGTATCACAGCTTTAGTCATAAATCAGCATTATTTTTAATTGTGATACATTTTTAATATTTGAGAGTTTGGTAGTAATTTTTTATTGCTCATGACGAGGTTTATTTTCCCTAGATGGAATCTGAAAACAAAAGGAAATCAGCTGCTGACCTGATAATCTCTGCTTTACTGATTATATATTTCTTACAATATGCATGCCCATGGTCTGATGAGTACTTGTTCTGCTTCATGTGCTGATTGGGCATTCAAATTATTTTTTTTTTTCTCTGTTAAAATATATCACAGCAAGTGATACCTCTGAATTTTCAGCCTGTGGCTGTCATTTGGTTAGTGCTAGCAAGGATATTAATGAGTGCAGCCAGACAAGGAGGGCAAGTAATGCCATATGCTGAGGTGAGAAGTAAAACATCTTGATGGCCATAGTTGCCTTGAAAAAAAAAATCGTGCTGAGCATTGTGTGACACTTGCAAAAACAGCTCTTCATGCTTGTATGATGTGCGTTAGTCATTCAGTTAGAAAATGACCTAAATTCTAATGCCAGATGACACACACTTCGTGTATGACCTTGACTTAATCCCTTAATCACTGCATGTGTCTGTAGCCTCCTTTACTGGGGGGTTGGGGGGAGAAATACATAGCAATGCTGGATCAGAAATGTCTTAGCTGAGTTTCTGAGGCTTGTTACCATATTAAGTCTTACTATAAGACAGAATTCCTTTCTGTGACTATACTTGAGCAGATCACACATGTAAGTGGCTGAAGATGATTTTGGAAATTAGGTCACAAATTCAACATGGATTGATCTTTGTAGAGTATGATGTTGACCAATGACTGTCATTTTGGCTGTGTATTTGCCTGAAAATTAAAACTTGGCTTTAAAAGAGAAAGCATCACTACAGTTACTGACATAACATTGTTATGTATGAACCACAGAGAAATCTGCCATGGAGGGTAGCAAGGGTCAGGGGTTGGAGGGGGCTGCAGATGCAGAGATCTTGAGTCATAAAGGACGCCCCACTTGAGACAGCTGCTTGTTAAGAAGACATTGCAGGTGTTCTCAAAAGGATTTGGTTCTGTTTCAGAAGCATCATTTTGGCTAGAAGTTTGCAGAATTGGGATGGAAAAATTATGCTTTCTTCCACTTACAGCCCAAATTAAAATAATACTTATTACTGCTTTTCTGTTGTAATCAGGTTGATGTTTTCTATAGGTTTTAGCTGATAGCACAAGGTAAAATCTGTCATGGGTATTGTTGTCATAGTAAGGATTGTATGCTTCAGACAGGAATGATTTGAGCTTTGTTACAGAAAATAAGAAACTGGCCAAAATTCAAACTGAAACACACCTACAACTCAAACAAAACAAGAAGTCTGGAATTCTTCTGTATATTTTAATTGATATGAAAGCCAGAACCCAGTGTAACTGTTGTTTTTGTTAGCTGTACTGCCCACCTCTGTACACATGCCAAGTTGATGTTTCCAAAAATATCACTAGAGAAAATAGATCAGAGGGTGACATAAACAGACTCTGGACACCTCCACAAATTGGAGTTGTTTATGCTAAAGGCCAGTGCTGTGCCTGGCCAAATAAAACACTTAGGATATTTATGGATTATTTATCCTTTTTTTTCAACACTTTTTTTTCTCTGCCACCTACACAATAATGCAGTAGGAAGCACTGGAAGTTCTTACTCCTCCAGAAAGAAGAGTATGAATAATTTAATATATGTTTCATTTTCTCATTGAATGTTATACTTTCAAAGAAAAAAGTTAATACATATTGACTATATGTTTCAAAGCAAGGAGGTCACAAACTTCCTTGCTATATGAGGCGATTTGGCTGAATTTGGCCATGGAGTCAAACTGAGAGAGTTGGGGTTATTCAGTCTGGAAAAGAGAAGGCTCCAGGAAGACCTCACTATGGCCGTCCAGTATTCTAAGGGGGCTTACAAGAAAGCTGGTGAGGGACTTTTTAAGATGTCAGGTAGTGGTAGGACTAGGGGGAACGGAGCAAAACTAGAAGTGGGTAGATTCAGTTTGAATGTTAGGAAACCGTTCTTCACCATGAGGGTGGAAAGACACTGGAACACATCACCCAGGGAGGTAGTAGAAGCCCCATCCCTGGAGGTTTTTACAGCCAGGCTGGATGTGGCTCTGCGCAACCTGATCTAGTGTGAGGTGTCCCTACCCATGGCAGGGGAGTTGGAACTGGATGATCTTTGAGGTGGCTTCCAACCCTGACAATTCTGTGAAATCTTAAGCATATTGTTAGAAACATTTTCTTCTAGAAAACCTTTTTTTTTTCCCCATAACTAAATTATTAGTAAAAGTCTTTACATTTAAACACTCCTATGTTGTCATAGTCTCTTCTTAGCCACTTCACCATTGCACAAGCCTGGGGAGTACAAACAACAGTGTCAGAGCCTATGCAATCTGCTGTCGCAGGGACTGTGTGCAAGGTTGCCTCTTTAGGAGTCCCCAGTACTGCAGTGACACATGTTGATGTGGTGAGTGCATGAATAATGCTGACCTGATAAATGCATGAGTGATGTGCTGGTGTTTATGGAGGTACAGGGCTGAGTCATTGCTCTTCTTGTTAGACTCCTCCTCAGGAGAGTGTCAACTTTCTGGAAGGTTCTTCATGGAGCTGAGAGAATGAACTTGAAAATGCTCAGTAGAGCATGGTTCTCAGAAAACTGCAAATACTCCAGAACTACCTTTTAGTCTTTGTGAAATGATTGTTCAAAGTCATATACACTATAGTGTTTATTCCTGAGTAGAGGAACCTATGTGGAACCTTTGTTTGTTTGTGGTTTTAGTTGTTTCTTTTTTACATGTAAGTTAAAATTTTTGTGTTACAGACTGGAGAAGTGAGTAACCTTTGTATAATTTTTACCTCAGTTTGCCTTCAGTTCTATTATTTGTTTGAATGTAAAACAGAAAGTAACCCATCATCACAGCCTGCCCTCACTCAAGTCCCTCCCACCTTCAACTGCCAAAGAAAGTGAGGCAGAAATTATGCAACACTTATCAAAAGATAACTGAATCAAAAGATTGAGATTGAGATTTTACGTTCTTTCCTCCTAGTTTTAGCTCCTTGTTATAGGAATAAAATGCACACAATCCTACCAAGCACCTGAGATAGGTCCTAGCATTTAAATGAAGTGTTGCAAACGAATGTCAATGATCTGTGCTGATGAGAAGATTTATGTTAAGAAAGTGTCTTAATCACCAAATGGTTCTACATTCTGGGATTTTAAATCCCCAGCCACTTAGAATTTTATTGGAAAGAATGTAATTTTTACAGACTTGAAAGCTTACTAATACCTTTTACTATTCTCATAATTAAATTATGCTCCATTCACTACTGTTGAATGTCTTGACATACAAAAAGAAGAAACAGTCTCACGCTCCTAAAACCTGAATTTCTGGATTAATTGCTAACTGGAAAGAGCTATATCCATCAAGTCAGCCAAACATTAAAGTGGAGCATGGCAAAATTCAATGATATCACCATCCAAGGATACATGAGACAGACAACAAAAAAATTGTGTCATGTACTAATGAAAAATTCCTAGGAATCCGAAGACCTGTGTGATGAGTGAGTAGCAAGGGAAAAAGGATTCCTACCTATTGTTGTACCACACATTTTACCTTCTGGACACTCACTGACTTATGCCAGTAGAAGATGTCCATCAGCAGATCACAGATTACTCCAACTCTTAACATGATTTTGTAGTAACTTGTAGTTGCTACTTGTTGAAATTCTTGTAGTCCTTGTGTACTTGGTATGAAAGCCTTTAAAATGAGGCTAGCTGTAAAGTACTTACTTTGTAATTCCAGCCCAGGCTACTGTGTCTGAGCTTCTAATATTGGTGTCCTGTTTGCATTGACTCATAGTTCTATATGGTAAAACAGCAGGATTATTTTGTTATGCTTTTACTGTAATTTCTGACACAGTGTTGTATTCTTATACCATAAATCATTAGGTCATTTGTTGTCTGCATACATTTCTTTGTAAACACAGATCTCGGTGGACACAGCTAACTTACTGAATGACTGAATATTGTGCTTGGAGCCTGCATCAAAACAAGAATTTGCCTGAGTTTTTTTTTCATACAGTGTCAGTCTTAAAATCAGCAAACCAAGTTATCAGCAAATGCCATTCTACTGAAGTTGACAAGGCCTCGCCAGTTTGGGCCAGTAGGCAGCTTGGCTCAAATCCTAGCATTTATTATAATAGTTTAGCTAAACTGACTCTCAAGAAATACAATGTGTGTGCAAGATTCTTAGCTAGACTGACATTTTAAGGTGAGGCCTTGAAGCACTTTAATTGGGCATTTTGTTTCAGCAAAACAGTTGTTCACTGGAGTCGATGTCACATGGTAACCCTTGAATCAAGAATACAGCTCTGTTCTCTAGAATTAAATTCAGCCATTAAAGAGTACAAAGAGATGGTAAATGTATTTGTAGACTTTCTGCTCATGTTTCAGTGAGAAGAAACATTAAGATTGCTAGCTGATTTTTAGGGAGCATAAGAGTTATTTTGATAGAGAAGTGTTACCTTCTTACACTGTGTTCCTGTATTAAGTGTTGCGCTGTACTGATGGTGTCAGCAATGAATGTTAGTACAAATATTTATGTCATTTTTGCAGTAACATTTCATGTGCAGTTATGTTTGTATGGCCTTACAGCTCCCTGACTATAACAATTAGTCTGTGATCCTGAAAAGGAGTAGCCTAGGGGTGCTAAACACCCCAGGCATGACCGATGCCAGTGATCCCCAAGTATTTCATAGTGGAGAGTCAGTGACTTTGGGAGGAATTTTTGATAGAGAACTATTGAAGGGTCTCAGGTGAGATGCAGGCCTCGTTGTGCATGGGTAATGAAAGAAATCTCTACCTCAGAGTTTACAGTTAAACAGAAAATTCAGACAAAGGCTGCAAAAGAGAGAACATAGAATCATGGAATGGTTTGAGTTGGAAGGGACCTCCAAAGGTCATCTAGTCCAACCCCCAGCATAGTCAGTACTGCAAGTTTGACTCTGAAGTCCCATAGCCTCACTTCCATTTGTTAGTGGCCTCCCAGATACAAAGAAGAGCTAACTTTTCTTTGTGCAAAGACAGCCAAGAGGGGACCAGAAGCTATTCTATATTTCCAGTCCATACTGGTCATGGCTGCAAGGTAGCATGTATCTCCTGGCACTGGGAGTGACCCTCTGAGAGTGGGAAGATGCACACACAGGGAAGGATTCTGTCCTGGCACTGGAAAGAAAGGGAGCACAGCTAGAAGGGAGGTGAGGTACCAGCGCCACACCAACTCGAAGATTCTTTCCCTGTTGAGAAACTCAGATAATAAATCAAAGGCAGAGTAGAGCCCCATCTCATGGGCAAGGCTGGTGCCTCTTGCACTGTAAAGTTACCCAACATTTAGCATTACTGGTAATTCAGTGGGGAAGTAATAAGCAGTGTTGTGAGAAAAACAACTGATTAGTGGCCACAGCAGTCATATGCAAATATTTTTTCAAGTTATCTCAGGCAGGTAATCTCAGGAAGCAGTCTTCAGACAGACATTGAGACGTAAATTGTGCCCTCCATCACAATGTTGTACCACCATCCCCAAATGTATGAAATTCAGGTTAAATAAATAGGTGTTTAGCCCAAAAGCATATTTCAAAGTCAAAAGATTTTCTCCCATGATGTTAAGCCAATGGTGTGCTATGATAAATACGTGAGAAAATGTAAAAAGATGAAGTTAATCTCATAATCACCCTTTAATGAAACTATCCCATTTGTCTTCCTGATTCTAAAGTATTTTGAATGAGAAGGGGAGTAGTCTGATTTTAGAGTAGAAACAACTCAGGAAAACAAGCTTGTTTTCCAAATTTACAAGTCATGTTTTCAATTTGTTAAATTGTGGGAGCTTTCCAGTGATGTTTTCAGAATACTGTTACTCACCTGTTCTAGCGATCTAGTTAGTAGACCAAGAGTCAACAGTGACTGAATTGTAATTCAGCTAAGAAATGGGATAACATTTAAAAGCCCAACCACTTCACAATCATCTGTTCTGGAACAACTGTTAGCAAGGATAATTCACTGGCATTGCTGTAGCTGTGAATGAATTCAGAGGCTTTGATTTCTAGAGAGCATTTGCTGCAGTTCAACGATTGGGACTTCATGACCAGATAATCTGGCCGCAGGTACTTTATTTGCATGACAGTAGTCCAAGTAGCCTCAGTATATTTCTATCAAGGTCGATAAAAATACCACTCTGTGAATAATTAGACCCCCTCAGGTGATGTTGGGGTGGGAGGGACAAAGAAGAGCATGGCAATATTCATCCTTCACAGACTGTTTTTTCTGGCACCTCCAAGATTTGTTTCCATTTCCCCTCCCCAAAAGGGCAACAAGCACATCTATTTGTGCTTTTGAAAATTAGTTCCCTTCTCAGATCCTGCTTTGTGTAAACTATGTTATCAGCATCTTCCATTTTTTCAGAACTGGGGAGTAAGACCAAGCTATGATTAAAGGCTGAAGGTGTTTACCCTCTCTTCCCTGACCTGAAGGAACAAAGCTGCTGCCAGCAATTACAGGCAGTTGGAAGTTCCCTAGGATCACAATAGCCAGAAACCAGTTAAGTGCATTCTGGTCCACCTACTGCCCCAGAAAAACTCATCTAACAATGACCATGACAAACACTTCCCAACTCTCTCTGCATTCTTTCTGGCCTTTGAACACCCTCCAGTGTTCTTGATTTTGAAAGACCCACTGGTTTAGGTCAAAATCCTAATCTGAGAACAGTAGTGAAAATCTTGCTATTGAAGTAACTCCATATAAGTAATTTCAAAACCTTTTACTGAAAATATGCAAAGTGTGTATGCAGGGGTGTTGTAACCAGCATTGACAGGACAGCACAAAGTAGAGCCTGTGTCTACTGTTGCAGTTGATGAGTTACATAATTTCAAGCTTGTCTTATTCATTTGCATACTGCTTAACCATTTTCACCATTGTGTGTGTGTGTGTAGAGCAACTCATGCTGATGAAGCTTATGTCACCGTGATGACTGTTTCCATGCTTTACTTGGAGACCATACAGTATGTGATGCAGTCGTGGCTGCACTGCCTATTTTGTTAACAAGTGCAGAGTCCCAGTATTGCATGCAAGTGACTTTACATTCCTTTTTATAGTTATGTCATTAACTTGTTTTGTCCTCTGCTGCCAGTACAAAGTGTTTTGCTTTTCTTTATGTGGATGGTTGGCAGCCTTTATACTTGCCATCAGGAACACACACATACAAAAAAGGGGGTGGGGCAGTACAAAAGAGAACAAGCAAAGATAATGTGTCGTAAAACGTTGGGAACTTTGCAAGTCAGAGGAGTTTACTCTGTAAAATATTTCATAGGATTTCAGTCAGCAGTTAAACTTTGGTATCTCACACAGGCCCTTTTGAAGCAATGAGTCAACCAGGTAACTAGTTAAATTAAATTCCTTCTATCCACGTACATGCCTGTCATTCTACTTCCCGTTCTTTTCTGTTCTGTCCTAATCCTTCATCTTTTGTTTGATTAAATAAACCAAATAATCTCTTGTTGTTTTCTCTGCAGCCTTTTAAAAAATGTACTTATTTCCTGCTGCTTTTTGCCCTCTAACACTTGTATCCAGCAGAAGTCACTTGGCAAGTCCTGGCTGGGTGTTGGCTATCTGAACAGAAGGCAAACAACCACAAAAGAGCTTTATCACCCAGCGCTTTGGCTCTGTGGCTGCAGTCGTTACACGGCAGGGAGCTGACCTGTCCGTCTTCCTTGTGTCTGTGGACCGACCAGATGCAGGCTTCTTGTCCTCCATCTGCAGAGCCGTGAACCCCTGCTGCAGGGTCACCCCAGGCTTTGATGGAGGTTTCTTCCCAAGAGTTCTAGCCCTTGTGATTTGCCATTCCCCACCTTCGCTGGCTTTCCCTGTTTCTGACGGGCTGGGGCGGGGGGTGGTGGTTTGGGCTGTTTGGCCACGGACCCTGGCTTCAGTGCAGACCACTTGAATGTAGTTGTCTGTCTCCATTTCTGTCTCGCTCATACTACTCAACCTTGACTGTCTCCTGTGTAGCTCAGCCACCTGCTGCAGAAGGTCCTCCACTTGAGCCCAACTTTTGCTGGGAGAGACTTCAATGTGCTTGAGCACCTTATCTAGTAATGCTCCCTGGGGGCATTTAAAGAGCCCACACATAAGTATATAAAAAGTATACATACATATATGTAAGATTAGGCATAAGCAGACTTTTTGGTCACAGAAAAGTGTTAAAACTTTTTAAATAGACAATGTAAACATGCAAAGTAAAGGTGCATGCAGGCCACATGCTTCATTGTGAAAGACAATTCACTGGTAGAACATCTGCTGGTGCTCGTAGAGAACTGGCAAGAAAATAATCAGGAAGGAGGCATGGGACACAGGAAGGAGGAGTGGGAAAAGTCTTTGGTTTACGGTTAAATATGTTTGTCTTTTTTGTTTGGCTAAACATAACAGAAGCTTGAATGCCAAGAAGAGTGGAATTAAAAATCCAAACTGGTTTGTGGTCTTATTTCTTCAAGAAAAAAAAATTAATACAAAGTCCTTGTAAATAAAGTATCAGGACCTTGTAAGCTGAGCCAACTCTGGACAGCAGGGGGAGGTTGTACTAAAATTCCCTTAGGAGTAAACTAAAGCAAGCTAACACCAAACTGCTGATGAATTGGGTTTGTTAAAGCCAGTGAAAACTGATGGTAATGGACCGGAGCAGAGAGAAAATGGGAAGAATAAGGAATGGAAAAAAAGAGAAATGTCACAGAAAAAGAAAGATATCAGCACTCTTTGGGTCCAGTGGCGTTTTCACAGGTATAATCCAAGTTCTTCAGTGGTAGGTGTGCATCCCAGCAGTGTTTTCTATGATAGATGTAACACATAGACCCTGAAAGTAGTGGTCCTTTTGGCTGAGTGGGGAGGGCAGTATCTCCAAATGAGAGAGCCGTGCCCTACTTTGGTTATACTGTCCAGTGCAATGTCTCCATTAGCCTTCCAGTAACCTGTTGCAGTGGTTGTGCTGTCCAGTGTAATGTCTCCATTAGCCTTCCAGTAACCTGTCGCAGTGGTTTTAAAGAGGAAATTCCCATATCCTCCACAGGAGTTCTTTTCATTATTAATCCAGCAGCTCTTCACACCAATTAAGGCCCTCTGTTCAAGATCAGGTTTGTCACACTTCGTTTGAGACAAGAGTCATTAAGGGCTATCAGCCCTGCCCTGCCACAGCATTGGTTTGAGAAAGTAGACGACTGAGCTATCATATAAAGACTAAAGAAAATCTGCATCTGATATCTAAAAGCCAAATCCTTTTTATAACTATAAGAAGCTTCTATCTGTAAAATTTATCTAAAATTTTAACGAGTGGTTTTACTCAAGATTTGCAACTTAGGGCACAGATATTTTCACCATGTGGATAAATTAATTACCTGGATAAATTAAGGTCACATATTGTTTCCTAACTTACAGTAGACAATAAAAATGAGCAGTGGTTCTCTTTATTGAATAATGTTTGCCTCTGCAGTCACAGATGTGTTGAAAGTCATGCTTTTGCACAGGACTTGACCAAGAAACATGAAAATGCATAATTACAACACTTGTCAGTGACTGAGTTGTGAATCTTCTATGCAATCCAGGACTAAGTTCTTCTAAACTTTAATTTTTGGCTTTTCACAGCCTGCTTGGTGCTTATGCAATTAGAGCAGGCTTCTTAAAAGTTTTTGAGCAAACTAAGGTATAATTAGACTGTAGTAACACTAAAAATGTTAATTAAAAAAAAGTTAATGCTTTTTTTACACATTACAGAAAATGAGAAGTAGCAGCCACAGATACTTATCTTAGCAACCAACTTTCTCAGCAATATTTTTGGTGGCTCTGATAGTCATGACATGAGTTTAATATTTCAAGTCCTGTAAGAACCTCTATGAAGAGAGACTAAGAGAACAGAGACTGTTTAGTTTGGAGAAGAGAAAGTTGAGAGATGATCTTATTAATGCCACAGAACATCTGAAAGGTGGGGGTCAAGGAAGTGGGACAGGCTCTTTTCAGTGGCACCCAGTAATAGGACAAGGAATAATGGACATAAGCTAGAACACAGGAAGTTCCACCTCAAGATGGGGAGAAACTTCTTTACTGTGAGGGTGACAGAGCACTGGAAAAGGCTGCACAGACAGGTTGTGGAGACTCCTTCTCTGGAGACTTTCAAAACCAACCTGGACCTGTTCCCATGCAGCCTGCCCTAGGTGATCCTGCTTTGGCAGTGGGGGTGCACTGGATGATCCCTGAAGGCCCGTTCCAACCCCTAACATTCTATGATTCTGTGATTCTTAATGATTTTCCAGAAACAGCTTTGAGGGAAAAAAACCACAAACCAAAACCATACATAAACAAAAAAACAAACAAAACAAAACAAAAAACCCAACCAACAACAAAAAAAAAATCCAACAGTGAATTATTAAGGGAAAATTGAGATTAAGAAATTACTACTGAGACAAAGATGAGTAACTGCCAAATTTAATAGAACTTCCTTTCAACACAGCCAACAACTACAGATTTGACTGCAATGAAAAGGTGAAACAGAGACCTTATGGTTCTCTGGGGAAAGACTGATGGCATCTTAACCATCTTCCCACAGTTCAAACATTTCAACAGTTGGCACAGACACATCTCCCTGATCCCACTTATTTACCTACCCCTTGAGCTATGCAGAACAGAGTAAGACCTGCAATGTCAAGTCACAGACACTGGTACAGGCAGCCCAAACAGTTCTTAGGAGGTTCCTTCTGGCAGCACATAACCCTTTGCTCTCTGTTACCAAAGTCCTTAGAGCTCCTGTGCTATTGGGTAAAAGGAGTAGGACAAATCTCAAGTGAAGAAAATTAGCTTTATTTCTGTAAATTAGAAAAATGAGTTGTTAGAACTTTGGTCAAATGGTTAATTCTGTACAATTTACAGTTATATCTATATACAAAACTTATAATAAAATACAGTACATCACACCACACTTTTCCTGAGTCACAGTGTGTTTCTCAGATCTGGAAATTTCTGTTGTGTTTTTTTTTCTTCTTTCTTTTGAAGTAACTAGTTTACAGAAGGAAATACTACCCACAGTGTAGCATTTGGTTTAGGTAATACTGCTATTAAGAAAGTCAATATAGGTAGAAAATTCTTTACAGTCATTGCAATTCTAATATTTCTTCTATATTAAAATATGTTCCTTGATAAAAATGTTAATTAAATACTCCTTCCTATGAGTTTGTTGCACTTTGTTTGACACGAGACAAGCTATCTTCAAATATGTCCCACTCCCATTGCAGAGAGACATAAATTTAGGTGAGTTGGGTGTAGATATAACTGATCATTTAAAGATCAGGAGATGTACATCCAGATAGAGCAGAAGTCTGAATCGAGGCACAGTGTATTTAAATTGCTGTCCTAGCCTGGACAAGATATGTAAGCTTCAACTGCCTAGCTGGCTTAATACAAGATTTACACGAGTATCGATCCTGAAAAGTGAGACTGTCAAGCAGCAAGGCACCCAGCCTGCAAATGCTTACTGTGCACAACAGTCCCACTGGGTAAAGCACTACAAAGTCCTCAGTGAAGAAGCAGCAGAGTAGAGCTGCATTTAACTGTGTCTGTTAAATCCCAGCTAGCTCTAGAAGTTGTTAAGATTAAAGCCGTCAATATTGCCTTTATTGAGTTGGAGTTTATAAGACTGACAATAATCTATTGTAAGGCTTACAAGGATATTTAATCTGTTTACTTAACGATACAGTGTGTTAAATTAGTAATTAGGATAGATTACAACCTGGAAGTAAATTTATGTCCTACTTAAATACAAAACCCACTTTGGTCCAGTTCTGGTGTCCCCACCGTAAGGGCACAGAGCTGTTAGAGCGAGTCCACAGGAGGGCTACAAAGATGATCCAAGGACTGCAACACCTCTGCTATGAGATAGGCTGAGGGAGCAGGGCTTCTTCAGCCTAGAGAAGACTCCAGCGGGGACCTCAAGAGCTGCCTTCCAGTACCTGAAGAGATCCTACAGGAAGGTTGGAGAGGACTTTTCAGAAGAGTGTCTGACAACAGGACAAGGGGAATGGTTTGAAGCTGAGGGAGAGTAGGTTTAGACTGGATCTTGGGAAGAAAGTCTTCAGTATGAAGGTAGTGAAACTCTGGAATAGGCTGTCCATGGAGGTTGTGGATGCCTCCTCCCTGGGACTGTTCAAGGTCAGGTTGGATGAGACCTTGAGCAGCTGAGTCTAGTTGAGAGGTGCCCAGGCTCATGGTGTGGAGGTTGGAGTAGATGAACTCTAAGGTCCCTTCCAACCTAAGCCATTCTATGATTTTATGAACTTATTTTGACACACACTGATTGGAAACAAATGTAATTTTACTTGCTGGCTTAGTGTGGCCTGCTCCTAAATGTATCTGTGGTAAAGTTCACTGTAATTTTTAACATAAGCATGTGCATTTGTAGTATTTCACTCCAAAATAATTTTTTAAAATGCACATTAGATGATGCCTAATAGATTTATTCATAGTGTTTAGAGATGTTTAAGAAGTCTTACACTAACAGAAAGTTATGTAGAGATTTTCTGTCTCTTTAAAAAAAAAATCTGTAATACTTCAGTGCAAAGGTGGCCCCAACTCTGGAGATACCCAAGGTCAGGCTTGATGGGGCTCTGAGCCACCTGATTGAGTTGGGGATGTCCCTGCTTACTGCAGGTCAGTTGGGTTAGTTGACCTCTAGAGGACTCTTCCAACCCAGGGTGTTCTATGATTCTACAGAATATATGAGATCAAGTCCCAGCAATCCTCCTGATTAGAAGGGACCTGTTGATATCAAAGTGCAAAAAATGACAATATGAGACTTCAAAAAAAATTGGTCTTTAGCTGAATGCTTGGACTTTTCCCTGGATTCTTTGCATGTTTAGCAGTCTTCACTTTGAGACTTTCTTGATTGCCTTTTACAGCTGACTCCAGCCTGGCCTTCATAGTGGGAGAGGAAGCCATTAGCTTTTTAAAAACTGATGAGTACTGTGGACCAATCTGCATCAGATTCTGCAAAGCAAACTCATGTAGATGTTTTGCTGAGTTTGTAGCAGAAACCAGGGCATTTTCATCCAAAAGAAATGAAATAAGGATGGGAAGAAGGCAGGCCACCAAATGAGCACCTATAAAGATGGAAAACACAACTTAAGCATATACTTTTAAAAAACAGCTTCAAATCCTATCTAGAAGTATTTAAGTTAACATTGAACACAAACTATAAAGCTGAAAATGTTATCTGAACTGTAGAGAACCGAGATTCTTCTTATCAATGTTAGCAATTAGTGTTCAAGACCAGATTCCTAGTGGGTGCTTTGTTTTAATTTGTTAATTATGGTAACTTTCAGCCCGTGTAACACTTTGGATAATTGTAGTAAAAGTAACTCACGGTGCTCTTCCTCAGCAGTGGCTGTAAGAGCTGTAATCATCTTGATTCCCTCCTGAACGACCTGAAGTTCAGCAGCATTCTCAGGCTTTGCTTTTTCTGTTTCCTGCAGTTTTCCCACAATGGATGGTGCTAGAGAATGAATGTAAGGATATGACACAGTTTTGTTTGGATGCTGAAAGATGGAGTGCAGAAGCTGGTAGCACTTGTACTGTACCTAAATGGGAAAACGAAATTTGCAGTTACGAATGCTTGTATTTAAAAATACACGGCAGGGCATTTTAATATCTCAGAACTTGTCAGAGAAAAATTTAAGGAAGGGTAAAAATGTCTCTTACAGCTTGAAAATTTATCAAGTATCACGCTGCTAATGCATTATACTTTATAGATCACAGAATCACAATTAATCAGGTTGGAAAAGACCTTTGAGATCATCGAATCCAACCTACTACCTAATGCCTTCTAATTAACTAAACTGTGGCACTAAGTGCCTCATCCAGCCTCCTTTTAAACACCTCCAGGGATGGTGACTCCACCACCTCCCTGGGCTGCCCCTTCCAATGCCAGTCACTCTTTCTGTGAAGAACTTCTTCCTAACATCCAGCCTAAACCTGCCCTGGCACAGTTGGAGGCTGTGTCCTCTTGTTCTGTCACTGGGTGCCTGAGTGAAGAGACCAACCCCCACCTGGCTACAACCTCTTTTCAGGTCATTGTAGAGAGCAATAAGGTCTCCCCTGAGCCTCCTTTTCTCCAGGCTGAACAACCCCAGCTCCCTCAGCCGCTCCTCGTAGGGCTGTGCTCCAGCCCCTTCAAGCACCTCAACATATTTCTTAAATTGAGGGGCCCAGAACTAGACACAGTACTCAAGGTGTGTCTTAACCAGCACTGAGTACAGTGGCAGGACTTCCCTGGTCCTGATGGCCAAACTATTCCTGATACAGGCCAGGATGCCATTGGCATTCTTGGCCACCTGGGCACACTGCTGGCTCATGTTCAGCTGCTATCCATCAGGACCCCCAGGTCCCTCTCTGTTCCCAGCCTGTGGTGCTGCAAGAGGTTGATGTTGCCAAAGTGCAGAACCTGGCACTTGGACTTGTTAAAAGTCATGGCATTGGACTGTGCCCATCTATCCAGCCTGTTCAGGTCCCTCTGCAGATCTCTCCTACCCTCAAACAGATCAATAGGAGATTATAGGACCATTATAAGTTGTAATCAGATTATCAAGAGAATCTAGATCATGCTTTCTGTTTCTTTCTGCTAAGTCACAGAATCACAGAATGTGTCTGGTTGGAAGACACCTCAAAGATCATCCAGTTCAACCCTCAACCCAGCTCTGAAGGGTCAACACTAAACATGTCCCTAAGCACCGGATCCACATGCTGCTTGAACTCCTCCAGGGAAGGTGACTCCACCATTGCCCTGGGCAGACAATTCCAGTGTTTGAGAACCCTTTCAGGAAAGAAATATTTCCTAACATCCATCCTGAACCTCGCCTGGTGCAGCTTGGAACCATTTCCTCTTGCTCCTGTTGCTTGCCATCAAGGAGAAGAGGCTGCCCCCTCTTCACTCCAACCTTCCTTCAGGTAGTTGTAGAGAGCAATGAGGTCTCCCCTCAGCCTCCTCTTCTCCAGCCTGAACAATCCCAGCCCCCTCAGATGCTCCTTGTAGGTCCTACATCTTCCTGCACTTTTGAGCTAAGGGAAAAACATTTGTGTGTGAAGATTATGCTTAGTATTATTCTGAAAATACCTAAGAAGTAAGCATTGCCCCTGCCCAAGTGTAGGCAGTTTTAAGAAGCCTCAAATGGTGCAGTAGCTTGCATGGCATTGGAAGGAAACAGGACTGAAGCTGTCAGGTTCCAAGATTTCTGAAAGGCTCAGATGCTGAAACACTTGAGATAAAATCGGCAAATGCACACTAACATTTTGCTGCAGCTATATTTGGCATCCCAAGTTTTATATCAGTGGAAACCAATGTTTGTAATATTAGATATCACAGAGTCACAGAACCTTAGGGGTTGGAAGGGACCTCCAGGGATCATTGAGCCAAAGCAGGATCACCTAGAGCAGGCTGCACAGGAATGCATCCAGGTGGGTTTTGAATGTTTCCAGAGAAAGAGACTCCATAACCTCTCTGGGCAGCCTGTTTTGGTGCTCTCATTAATATATAAAAAAGTACTCTCCTGTACTTTCTTGCAGCTTTTTCTTAAGGAAAGGTAACTTCATTGAGTTTTTGCTTCTAAGGCAAGAAGATGCAAGAAAACCAATTTAGAGAAATTCTCACAGTGAAGTTCGAAATCTAATGCATGTCGTTATCAGAGCTGGTTCTCTTCAGAGTGAGAAATTCCCAGCTCCTGGAAAAGCCATTTTTATTTGCAAGGGTAATAAATACAATCTCATTAGTTTTCCCAATATATTTTTTGAGATGAGGAGTAAAGGATGAACTGTCACATTACAATCTGAAGCATCTTTGTAGAAGTATTTCTACTAGGTGAGAACAAAGCATTTAATGTAGGTCAGGATGCTGCCTCCAGCAGTGGTCAGGAGCTGATGCTTATAGGACAATAACAGTTATGCAGTAGCACTTGCTCCAGCACCCAAAGATCTGTATCTGAGGGATTTCCTGTGCAAAAAACCCCAGCATCTCTCTGATGATGATAAAATTAACTAAAAATTGAAATGAGTGTCTGAAAAACTACCCAACTACCATGCACTTATCAACAGGTAAAGGTCTGAGTGTGATGTAGTAACAAAAAATGGTAGGAGTATAGGAGAGTATTCAGAATAAAGACAAGAAAATGCACTGCTGGGCACATTCTTGATAACTTGTTCCAGCTGTATATTGTAATACAACAGATACAGTCAGGACAGTATTAACTAGCATCAATAGAGAGGACAAGTGAAACAACTGAAAGTAAGCTAAAATCCATTTAGCGTGATAGTTACAACTTCACCAGTACTTACAAGAGGGTCTTTTGAGTCAGCTGTTACTTGAAACTTCTCAATACAACGCTTCTGAAGGCACTCTACAGTAGTCACTTCTGGACTGGTAGACATCACAAATACTGTAATAGCAGTAAGCAGGCTAACTTCATCAAGTTCTTGGTGATGCCCATCTACTATCAATAAAGCGAGCACTCTGTTAGGTTTGCATTGAAAAGTAATTCCACAAATTCCATTAATTCCAGTGTTACAAAGCGGAACAGAAACATCAGTGTCTGTGTTTCTTTAGGAATCTCTCTGTTCAAAACCATAACATACTCTAATCACTTATATGGACTTCTTTACTGTAATAAAAGCCAAGGCCAAGATGGGAATTCAGGGGTGGTTATATAGAATCATAGAATGGTTTGGATTGGAAGGTCATCAAGTCCAACTCCCTCTGCAGTCAGCAGGGACATCCTCCATTAGATTAGGTAGCTTCACCTTTAATATCTCCAGGGATGGGGCCTCAACCACCTCCCTGAGTAAACTGTTCCATTGTTCCACCACCCTCATGGTAAAGAACTTCCTCCTAACATCCAATCTAAATCTGCTCTTCTCTAGTTTGAAGCCATTCGCCATGGTCCTATCACTAAAGGCCTTTGTACAAATCTCTTGTAGAACCCCTATAGGTCACCCCAGAGCCTCTCTTCTGCAGGCTAGAAAACCCTAGCTCCCTTAGCCTGTCCTTGTACAAGAGGTGTCCCAGTCCCTTGATAATTTTCATGGCCCTCCTCTGGACCTGCTCTATCAGGTCCACATCCTTCCTATTGAGAGCTTCCAGAACTGGACACAGCACTCCAGGTGAGGTCCCACGAGAGCAGAGTAAGGTGGCATATTTAGACATAATAGCATACTCCTATCCCATTCTTCCTTTGTTAAAGCACAATAAATGCCTCTGAAGAGCTGGTATGATGTAGAAGGGTACAATCTATTTTGAGAATACAAAATCTGCATCCAGAACAAATTTTTGTTTGGTGTAACTTAAAAACCTCCACAACCCAGCACTGTAAAAGGAAGTTCCAACAACAAATTACAACTTAGGGATTAAACGTAAGGAACACTAAAAATACTACAAACTTGGGAAGCTGAAGAAGCAGCACACAGAAAACCAGGACATTTTTTCTTGAACTTCTGTTTTTATAACTTCAGTACAGATATTAATTCCTTGTGGAGAACCTGCATGCAATACAGTTCAATTCTACACTGAAGTCCTAACTCCTGTTTATGTGATTGCACCATGTAACTATGTTGTGACTCTGCACAACACAGGGGTAAGCCTGCAATTCCCACATTCATATCTTTACAGATGATGGCTTCTTGTAGGAGCTGTAGGCACAAGACTGCAGGTCAAGTAATTCCAACTAAATCTCCTGTGACTAAGATTTTTTTTTTTTTCATCTAATCTGAATAAAACCAAACAACTCTTCAACCAAACTTTTAGTTCTTCTTGTTGTTTTCTAAACATACAAACTCCAAAGTTGTGCTTACCTTGATCCCAGCAGTCAAGCACAGTGACCAAAGCACTGCGTAGAAGATCTGTCCAAGCAGTTCGACTCTTCTCTGCTCGAGCCATTGGAGAAGACAGGAGTCCTTTTAGAGCTTGAAGAGACGCAGCAACAGTCAAAGGTAACTGCCCACCTGGCATTTTCACAGCAGTTTCTTTAAGAACTCCAATAATTAAGTACAAGATAGTAGGAAGGACTGAAACACTTCCTGTAAAACAGGAAATTAATTTCACAGAAGTGAAAAAAAAATTCAGCTACATTTTACATGAGAAAAAAAAAAAGAGGCAGTTTTCTTGGATTCTCTTCTTTATAATTATAATTTTTAATCACTTATGTGAATGGAGGCACTGGTAGTTTGGAGAGAGATCTGAAACACCATGTAAATTGCTAGGGCAAACGTGGAGTCTACTTAAGTGAAGTTAAAACTTTTCCCCTTTTAAACTAGCATTTTGTATCTTTTCCTTGATGATTTTGTTTTGTGAAGTGTGGAATTTTGTCATGTTCAGAGAACAGCAAGAACAGAAAGATTAAACCCATTGAGGAGCAGGAGAAGTTATGGGAGTATACAAAGTAGTTTTTACCATGAGAGTAGTGGAACACTGGAACAGGTTGCTGAGGGAATTAGTTGAGGCCCCATCCCTGGGCATATTCAGGGTGAGGCTCAACAAGGCACTGGGCAGCCTGATATATTTCAGGGTGCCCCTGCTGACTGCAGATAAGGTTGGACTAGATGACCTTTGGAGGTCCCTTCTGACTCAAACCATTCTATGATTATGAATAGCAAAAAAAACATATTCATTGCATATTTTGCAATGAAGACAGTATGGTGACGAAAATTAACAGGGGCAAATGTTACAAATGGTAAGAGGAAATCCTTCTTGCACATGATAGGTAGTTAGCCACAGGTGTCATCACTCCAGGAAATAACTAACATAAAGAATTTAGTAAGATTAATAAAAGGCAGATTTCAGACTAAGAATGCATAACAAAAATTCCTACAATTGTTAAAAAAATTCTTAACAAATGCTTTGGAAAAGAGGAGACCTGAGGATAGAAACAGATTGTCCCAGTGCCTACTGAACAGATTTTCATCTGGGCCTGAAAATTTGGTAGTTGACCTGTCAGAGACTAATAATTAAATAAATACATCACAGCAGTAACTTGGCATAGTAGTTTTGCATATTATGTCTTTGAATCTAGCAACAAGAATTCTGTGCGTATTTGAGACAATCTAGAAACTTGTATAATTGTGCATTGCTCCTACCTTGAATTCTGATGCAGCAAAGCAGAGCAAAGCCTATGGCTTAATATCACAGAATCATTTCAGTTGGGAAAGGTCTTTAAGATTGAGTCCAGCCATTACCTAACCCTATCAAGTCTTTCACTAAGCTGTGTCCCTTAGCACCATATCTGTGTGTCTTTTAAGCACCTCCAGGGGTGCAGATTCAACCACCTTCCTTGGGACCCTGTTCCACTGTTTGAAAATCCTTTCAGTGAAGAAGTTTCTCCTAGTATCCAACCTAAACCTCCTCTGATGCAACTTGAGGCCATTTCCACTCATCCTATCACTTCTTAATAGGGAGAAGAGATCAACACCCACCTCACTACAACCTCCTTTCAGGGAGCTGTAGGGAGCAAGAAGGTCTCCCCATAATATAGTTATGCCCTTCCCTAATCAGCAAAAGGCTCTGTTGCCCTATCAGTAAAAGGCTTGTGTTTTAAGAATTAGATTTTCTGATGTTTGTGAGAGACTTGTTGAATATTGAGGATCTTTGACATACACACATGTAATTCCACATAGGAATTTTCTTCTGATTATAAATTGACTTTTGGAGATGCTTCATTATTCAACTGACTGTATAAGCAAGTTTAAGCTCCTCATTTTAGTCACCTGACTTAAATACTTAAGTTCTCCAGTGTAGACATCCCATCAGGTCTGATGCTGCAAGCTGTTCATTCATGGACTACATTGAACAGCTAAAGACATAAACAACTACAGGCAGAAAAGCAAAATCAGACATTATTTTTCATACCACATAGTTGACCTCAGGTCTCAGTGGTGCTATGTATGTTTCCTTTTGCTTTGAACTGATAAATAATGAGCTGCAGATGGAAAAGAGAAATCATATCACCACCTCACAATGGCAGCAAGAACTGCTATTTGCAGTCTGCTAATCCCCAAAGAAGAATCTTGTGACAGAGAACAAAATAAGAAAAAAGAAGATATTTCCAGTCTGGTAAATGCAAAAAAATTGCATAAGGTGTAGCACAGATATCCAAGGTGGCAACAGAGGAGTAGGCAAAAATGGTTTATAAGTGTGGCTTAACAGTATTGGAAGATCACAGAATGACTTAGGCTGGAAGGGACCTTAAAGGTCATCTACTTTAACCTCTCCCCACCATAAGCAGGGATGCCTCTCAACTAGGCTCAGCTGCTCAAGGCCTCATCCAGCCTGGCCTTGAACATCTCCAGGGAGGAGGCATCCAGAGCCTCCCTGAGCAGCCTGTTCCATTGTCCCAGCATCTTCATCCCTGCATTTCTAAAATGCAGTCTAAACCTACCCTCCCTCAGATTCAAACCATTCCCCCTTTTCCTATTGCTAGAACCCTTCTGAAATGTCCCTCTCCAGCCTTCCTGTAGGATTCCATCAGGTACTGGAAGGCAGCTCTAAGATCACCCCCAGATCATACACAGGATTATAACATTGGGAGGTAGCAGGAGTGGATCATCTTAAAATTTGGAGCAAATACAAAATGAACCATAAGTAAAAGTCAACTAATCTAAGAAATCAACCCCAACTCCTATAGCGGATTTCTGATGTTCAAATGATGACTTTTAGTGAAAGGTAACATAATAAATCCCTACCTAATCTATGTCTGCATTATAAATTCCAAAATACACAATTCAAGCAGAAGATAATCAGGTAACTATTGTGTACTTCCATGTACAAAATGGATCTATCAATTGTAGTGCTACCCATGGGAAGGCAAGAAAAACTACTCCTTTAATTGCTTCAGTTTTGCAGCTGGGTTTGTAATCTGACAGTCAAAATTATAATTAGAACAGGAAATTGTGACAAACAAATCACAAAACTTGCTGTCAGACTTATCCAGCTGAGAGAATTAAGTAACAACAAGGTGGCTCAGAAGAGCCCAATATTTTTTCACAAATCTTTTCCTGTGATGAAACAGCATACCTTCAGGAGAGCAGATTGCAGGAACATCAGAGAGAATAACTAAAGCTGCTGCCACCAGTCTACTTCCATCTTCTGACAGTAACAGATGCTTTCCAGATTGAACTGCAGGGCTACAAGTTAATTTAGGGTTGAGCTGGGGAAGCTGCCTGACAAGAATACAAACACACAACTCCAGTGTTGCAAAGACTAATGACTTCCCAGGTACCAATCCTCCTGTGTCTTTGCCTTCTCCAAATTCTGGTAATGTTTCCTTTTCTGCAGCACCATCATCAACTAAAACAAAAAGAAGAAATGTTACAAAAATCTGTAGGCTGTACCTTCCAAAAACTTTACTTCTTAAAACTGTTCCATCATGAAGTAATAATCTTGACATACATGTGCAATGCTTCTGCATAAATACTATATGCACTGATGGTCAAAGGGTAAAAGTGTGTAGCAGATTTAGACACACAATGTATTGGAGCACCATGCTGACACCATGTCACCTGATCAAAGTGTTTTGATTCTTCTCCTAGGGTTTTTCTGGTGGTCTTTATTTGGGTTGGGTTCTTTTTGTTTGTTTTTTTTTTTTTTTCTCTTTCTGTTTTAGAAAATGAACTTTGAGAAGTTGCAGTCAGAGTAACTGCTGCATATGTTTGAGTAAGCTGCAAACTCTGTGTGCTCCCTGATGCTCTGCTGCAGCTGATCCCAGCTTTCCACAGATTCCTCCCTTCCTGATACCACACCATACTATCCCAACTGCATTCTCTCCAGTTATCTTCTCACTTGATGCTCTCTAGTCACCACCAAAGCCACTTGCTATCTGTCACACCACCCCAGTTTCCTATGTCAAGAACCTGGACTGACTTAAGTAAACTAGGATTAGTCACCAATTGCAAAACACTTCAACTAAGATACACATTTGAATATCCCCTTCAAGACTGCAGTTTTGCAAGTGAGAATTGCTTTAACCCCGACAGTAAGCATTCAGTATCTCCTAGATTCCTGTACCTTCAGCACTTCTCCGCTTTTCCTTCACGTGCTCCTGAGCTGCGAAAAGGATCAGCCGAACCACTTCGAGGGCAGCAAGCTGAATATCAGGTGACTCTCTCGTCAGTATCAGCCGATGCAAAACATTCAGCAGCTCTACACCCAGCTCCTACAGGAAGAAAAATGCTTCATATATCCCCACTTAAACTTCATATGTTTCCAAGCCAACAGCACTGCTATTGTTAATCTCACTAAGGACACATTGAGGGATACAATTGCAGGATTTGGGAAGTTCTTCAACATCCAGCTCCTACCTCTCAGTTCAGTTCTCTTAACAAAACAATAATCACAATAACTGAGAGATGAAGGACTTAAAGCTACTAAAAACTCTCAAGTAATCTTTTTCTTATGGTTTTTTAACCCTTAGAAGTGAGGGTATCAGATTGTATCCCTTCTACGCTATTTGCTTGGAGAGAGCAATCATAGTCAGCAGAACCTGGGCACTGTCCTCAGGCTTTACCAGTTTTGCTGTGATAGACAACTGCGTATCACAAAGGATGGTAGAGAGCTTAATTTAAAGACAATAAAGAAGGAATTTTGAAATTACTGCTTCTTTCTGGGATCATAAGCATGGTGTGGTTTGCTTGATTTTACTCTTTTTTTTTTTTTTTTTTTTTTTAAACTACCTCTGCTTTTGTCCAGTTTCCTTTTATCGTCTTCAAGAACTATAACAGAATTAATTGAACTATCCTTTGACAGAAAGTGTCAGAGATTTTTTTCCTTGAAATTCTGTCTTCAACAGGCTCTCATCCTACTCATCTAACCAACCCTACCTGGCAAAGGCTCCTCAAATTCTCTGCCCCTTGTTGGTTATAGGTTCCATGTCATGCTTTTCTCTGCCCCTTGCTGTTTCCTTACAGGTTTCCTGTTGTGCTCTTTTCTTCTCCTCCCTCTACAACTTTTTGTAAAGCACATAATTAATCTACTACTTATGTACTGAATGCAATAGAGAGTAGGGACACAGTTCAAACTAAAATTGTGCCTTAATTTTGTGGGGGGGTTTAATCATTGAGACATTACCTGATCACCGCCTATTTTAGATCTTGGCCATGGAATATCAAAGAGTGCCTGCAGGGCACGTAAGCAGGCAACTATGTTCTCCATTGCTGCATCTGATCCAGGAGAACACAGAAATTCCACACTAATTCCTGAAAGCATCAGAAGAAAAACACTCATATGTACTTGAAACTTTAAGAAGTAATGTTGTCAGTTACTAAATACCCTAACAGTAGGCTGAGCATTTTCATTTTGTATTAAGTGAAGTCATTTTCTGTTGCTAATATCGTGCGGCAAGAACTTATGTTTCCCTCAAAACAATGAAAGAATTTCAGCTTCTAGAAAGGACAAGGCATTGGATATTAAAACAGTGGCTATTAATGTAAATTAAAAATAGAGGAATTTATGAGTATATTGTTGAATTCTAAGTCCAATGAATAGGCACAGTGAGTACACAGCAGAACATTTGACTAATCATGCTGATTTATGGAATAGAAGGAATGGAAATCTATCTGATGGAAAGGGACCTGGGGGTTGTAATTGAGAAGCAACTGAATATGAGGAAGCAGCGTGCTCAGGTGGCAAAGAAAGCCAATGGCATCCTGGCTTCTATTACAAATGCTGTGTCCAGCGGGACTAGGGAAGTGATTGTCCCCTTGTACTCTGCTCTGATGAGGCCACACCTCAAGTATTGTGTTCAGTTTTGAGTATCTCAATACAAGAGGAACGTGGAGAGATGCTGGAGTGAGTGCAGAAAAGGGCAACAGAGATAAGGAAAAGCCTGGAGAATAAATCTTACAAGGAGTGACTGCAGGAGTTGGGGCTGTTTAGTTTAAAAAGGAGGAGGCTAAGGGGAGACCTCATGGCTGTCTACAGCTACCTGAAAGGATGTTGTGGAGAGGCTGCTGCTGGTCTCTTCTCAGAGGTAATTAGTGATAGAACAAGAGGGAATGGCCTCAAGCTGCAACTGGGTAGATTTAGATTGGACATTAGGAAAAAAAAATTCCCAGCAAGAGTGGTCAGGCATTGTAATGTGCTGCCCAGGGAGGTGGTTGAGTCACCAACCCTGGCTGTGTTTAAAAGTCATTTGGATGTGGTGCTTGAGGATATGGTTTAGGGTGAACCTTGCAGAGTAGCTATATTGGTTGGACTTGGTAATCCTGAGGGTCTTTTCCAACCTGAATATTTCTGTGATTTCTGTGAAATAACACTGAAAGTAATAACATTTCACTAAGGCTGAGGTTTTGCCTTCTCATTTTGCAAAAACTGTAAAGATTGCAGCCACCACAACTGGATCACCAAAATAAGTGAAGTACACAAAGTCTAAGCTTCCAAATCCTAGACCAGATAAAAACAATTACTTCTGTCTGGACTATCAGAACTCTTTTGTTTATTACACTGGAGATAAACTTCACATCAACTGTGATCCATGTTCTCATACCAGCTGTAATTCCAGAATGTGTGGTAACTTGGGAAACTGATCAATGTACACTTAAAAACAGATGTCAACAGAAAATGTTCCTGTTTCACAGGTTGTTCATCTTCCCTGAAGGAAGTGAAAATGAACAAGTGGAACACGTTTAGATGCAGAATAAACAACCCAGGTGTCTGAGCTGAAGTATATGAAATTTGAAGCACTAATCATGTAGTATAGGAAGCTTTTGTATCAGAGGGCCTGCTTTTCACTGGAGCCAGGAGTTCCAAAGGAAGTGGGCTGAGAGCAGAAGGACTGGGATTCAAAAGAAGTCCAATGCATCTGGGTCATACAAACCCAATTCCAAAAATGTATTGCATAACAAGGAGACAAAGAGAGACCAAAGCAAAAACAACCAAAGAAAACACCAAACAACCATAAATGCCAAATTGTGTTAATTTAGAGAACTGGGACTGAAATCAACTGCCTGACTATCCTCTGCAGCAGTGGAAGCTTACACAGAGCTTTATGTGAACTCCAGGAAGCACTTATTTACTGTCATGATGATCAAGCACAAGCACAGGTTGTCTAGAGAGGTGGAGTTTCTGCCAGTGGTGATATTCAAAAGCTGTCTGTACATGGGCCTGTGCAATGATCTTTACATGGTCCTGCTTGAGCACAGAGTAGTGGACATGACGACCTGCACAAGTGCCCAGTGCACTATTCTGTGATGTAAAGTTGTACTTCAGTGATGCTAAATGGTACACTCCGTGATAACTGCAGTGCTACCACTGCCATAAAATCCACCCTTGAACCTGCATGTTTACGAGCACAGCAGTAACTGACTTAGCTCACCCTCAGTGGTTTTTCTACCATCTTAAGGAAAATGCTCTACAATTTTCTCACTAGGACTTTAAATTCTTCTGATTTTAATTTTTTCTAAGAAATTCAATATTCAATGATGCACTTAAATGTGAATAATTAAATCTTTGCTTGCTAACAGTTTTACCTATTACCACTTTGAGTTAAGTGTCTAGACAGATTATGTACTTACGAACCCAAGATCAGATGAAATCTGTCAGTATTCACATCCTCAGGAGATTTCACCAAGGGCCTGGTAGAAGAATCTTGACACATTGTGGTTGGGGTGACAGGTCTAGAGAGATTAGTAACTCCTTCATCAGGATCAACAACGATGAAACCTGTGCTAGTAAGCCATAATGCTGTAGCATAAAGTATCAGTGCCCAGGAGCTGTAGTAGTGAGGTCTGGCATTTTCAATTGTCTCTGCTGTGTAAAATGTACCACCTACAAGAAAAGAAGTTGCAGATGTCATTTATTTTCAACTGCCATATTGCCTTAGTCTTACAAAGAGATATTCTTCTTTTATTTGAAATTACTTTTACCTTAAAAAAATCATACATGAAGTTTCAATATTCAGGCTAATGAGGGCACTTCATGTAGGCTTATTTGGATAGAATCTAATATAATTAACCTTTCCCATAGAACAGCTTAGGTTGGAAGGGACCTTAGAGGTCACCTACTCCAACCTCCCCACCATGGGCAGGGACACCGCTCAACTACACTTGGCTGCTGAAGGCCTCATCCAACAACAAGGGTCAATCTCAAAATTAACCAACAAACAAGAATACCAAGCAAACTGCTTTTCACATCTGTTCTGAAGAGCAGTCTTTAGACAGGTACACAAGTATGCATATTCTTAACATAGTTCAGTTTTGCTGTGATCTTAACACAAGTCAGCTAGGACGTGAATGATCACAGAATCACAGAATGTTAGGGGTTGGAAGGGACCTACAGAAATCATCAGGTCCAACCCCCTTGCCAAAGTAGGTTCACCTGGGACGGGCTGCACAGGAACATGTCTAGGTTGGCTTTGAAAGTCTCCAGAGAAGGACATTCCACAGCCTCTCTGTGCAGCCTGTTCCAGTGCTCTGTCACCGTCACGGTAAAGATGTTTCTCCTCATGTTGAGGTGGAACTTCCTGCGTTCTAGCTTATGTCCATTATCCCTTGTTCTATTATTGGGTGCCCTTGAACAGAGCCTGTCCCTTTCATCTTGTGTAGTTATAAGTGACCTGTAAAAATATAAATGCCTTCTTACCTTCAGCAGGGAGTTGTGATGCATATTCTGAAGGCAAAATTAAGAGAGCAAAATCCTGGAGTGCAGCAAGCCAGAGCTTGCTTAGTGTTCCAAGATCTGCTTGTACTAAATCCAGTAGTCCACTGGCTGAAGATGCCATGTTTCTGTAGCTTTCTTCTGCAGAGTTTGCAATTTTTAAACAGTGGTTGTGTGCCTCATTTTGATTTTTCTGCTTTTCAACTGCAACTATGTAAACCTGGTTATAAATTTGGAGAGAGATTTACAAATGTTTACACTCAAAACTACTGCAAGCTGACTTTAGGAAGTTAGCCAATGCATTATGGAACTGACACTGTTAACTTACAGGAACTACCTGTAAGAAATCAAATGCCAACAGACAATGAAAAAAATGATTGCCTAATTAAAATGGTACATGGGATTAGCGGACTGTGATCATAGCCATTTACATGCCAATTAAAAATGAATATTGAAATATTAGCATATATGATGAAATTCTTATTTCTTCAGCACTAGACACACTTCTTAATGTACAGTATGATGAAACCAGTTCAACTAGCAGTGTTTTTGTCAGGTTTATAAAGTTCATGTACGGTTCAGAAGCATCAAAGCAGAGCAAGGGGACTTCTGTTTAATGAAGCAGTTAAGAAATTCCTGAAACTACTCTGTGTGAAAGGTTCCAACTCACTTCACCAGATATCAAGACTCTCATTACAGAGCTGTTATACTGACCTCTGCCCAAGCCTTAAGTACAGCCACTATCTCCATAGTTGAGGTGCTTTCATTATATTGTTGACTTTGTGCTTCTTTCCAGGCCTGCACTTTGACCAAAGAGGAAACAAGTAGCTGGTGAACCCTTCGAAGGTCATTGAGATCACTGACTACACCACTTGCTATCCAGGCACTGCACACCTAGTGTGGTAAAAAAAATAAATAAGTAATGAGAAACAAGAGCCATACAATACTGGATACTCTTTTTTCCCATCTGTAAAGTTATGAAAACAAGATTTAATTTCTACTGAGATAAAGTTACTCTCAGATAATAATCAATGTTAAATGACACTAAAGTCCAGAATGTATAAGTAATGAAAGCCAAAAACATTAGAGATATGTCACACTACAAAATTTCTCAGGAGATTGTAAAGCATGTAAAATCTTTGACTTGTTACAATACAGTGGTAACATGGGTGACATTATTTTGTGTGCTAGATGATTTATTTCCCTTTTCTTATTGAAAGTATCAAGCCAAAAGAAAATTTCAGAGGGTCTGTTACCTAAGGATTCTGACTTTAAACACTTGCCTGACATGCTTTTGCTGTGACATCAGGAGGAGTTTCAGGAGCAAAGGCAGGCCTAAGTGCTGCTCCAACCTGCAGAGAAGTTATCCAACATTTAATAAATGGTGAACAATTAACTAAAATATTATTTTTTCATAAGCAGCTTTGTTGCATAAACCATAGTTTATAAACATAGTTTCCTTTTAATTTTTCCACAGACTGTCTCAATGAGGCTGAAGAGCAGGAAGAGAGTTGCAGTCATACTTTTATTGTTTTGTTTTGCTTACATGTTTCTCTTTGAGAAGGGTCTTCAAAGCTGATTCTATATTTTGCACAGCCTAAAACTGAAACAGAAGCCTTTTCCTTCCTGAACTCTAGACTTGATGAACAGCCCTCAAAAGAAAAAGCTATGTTCCAAACCATGAAAGGCTTGCAAGACATCTAATGAGTGACATTTCCTTCCTCAGACAGAAAGCAGACTTAAGAAAAAAAAAAATCCTGAAGTTGGTCAGTTTTGTAAAGTGAGCCAAGGGTAGACCACAAACCCCATTTGCTTAATAAAGAACATACAAACTTATACTTACCAGGTTGCAAAGATTTTACCTGCTCTCACTATTGAAAATTATTTCACTAAATGCTAATGAAAATTTCACTGATACTTCAGATGATATCTGAAAACTCAGACTTACATCTGATGCTCTTTGGGATCAAAGTGCAAAGGGTAGTAACAAGAACCACAAATGCAAGTTTGTGAAAAGGATTTGTTTTTAATGACAATTCCTTAAGATCCCTTAAAGCACAGACTTCATTTAAAGAACTTCTAAATAAGATTTTAGGAAACCATTGCTGGATTCCAGATCTGTGTTCTATTTCTGGAGAAAAACTACAAGAAAAGACTAAAAATGTTGAACTACTTCATATCACTTCATCTTCTATTGAAATCTATGCATAGCATTGGCAAAACCCACTTTAAGGATAGTGAATGTTTAAAGAAGAAGTATTAGCTCTGCTTGTGAGCTGCTTGTTCATTTTGAATAGCTACGACAGACGGGTTTTTTTCTCTGGGTAGTTCCAAACTAGATCAAGGCACTTCTTTCCTACAAGGGAATGTCAGTAGAACAGAATTCTAATGGCAAAAGGAAGATCAAAGTGGGTTAGTATGACTTCAGTGTCAGGATGTCTCCATTTATATGAGAGAAAGTGATCTGACACTCAATGCCTGCTGGAAATGGAAGAATGGAAGCCAGATGAGGCCTTGCATATTGAACTCAAGAGCAGCCTGCAATGCAAAAATATAAGGACAACTTTTCTCTAAGACTCAGCAAAGACTTCACTGAAATAGACCTTGTGAGTATAATTTGTGCTTTTATCTCCTATAGCTATTATGGAACCATAGATTTGTCAGGGTTGGAAGGACCCCAAGGTTCATCTAGCTCCAACGCCCCTGCCATGGGCAGGGACAGCTCACACTAGGTCAGGCTGCCCAGAGTCCCATCCAGCCTGGCCTTAAAGACCTCCAGGGATGAGGCTTCCACCACCTTCCTGGGCAACATGTTCCAGTGTCTCAGCACCCTCATGGTGAAGAAATTATTCCTAACATCCAATCTGAATCTACCCACTTCTAGTTTTGCTCCCTAGTCCTATTACTACCTGACATCCTAAAAAGTCTAAGATCTGATGTGATCTCTAGTGTGCAAAGGCTACTTATTTTTAAGCAGAGTTTTAAATGATAGCTGCTCCTTACTTCTTGGAAAACTTCCCCATGTTCAAATCAATGCTTTAAGAAAAAAATAAAAAAGCACCACTCACTGAAAAAAAAACAACAACCAAAAAAACAACCCCCCAAAAAAAACCCCAAAACCCAAACCCACCAAAACCAAACCCTAAATTTTCTATAGTGATTAACTGTAAACTTTTCTAAGTGATTAACAATGGTGCTTACATTGGCTTGATATTGCTCCAGAATAACATGGCCTGGAAACTCTGGTTCTGGAACAGCTGCAAACTTCCGAACAACAATCAACAACATTTGAAGGCCAGAAAGACGAAGCTGATCGCTGTGATCTGTGGCAGCCATAAAAGCCATGCGGATCAAGTCAGCTAAATGCAGCACCAAAAAGTCATCTGAAGAGAAGACAGAAATTAAAAAAGGAAATGGTTTCATTACATTTAGGCATAATATATTTTATAAGACTGCTCCCAGTGTTTCCAGAATGTCTTATCTTACATTTTACCATATCACAAATCAAGGATTCACTTAAGGCAGCTTACACATACAACAATCTTAGATGGACACTTTATGTTAGCTGATCTAGGCTCCTTTACATTTGAACGTAAAGAAAAGGTACTTAGAAGAGCGCACAAATATCTTTATTTGTGAGGCAAATTTAATAAATAATAAAAAAGAGAGTTTTGAGGAAAACACATCCCGATAAACATAGCAAGACACTAAAAATTTGCAGTGTTTCTAGTAGTAATTCTGCATGTTACAGAAAGAAAAAAATGTGGAGTTTTGTAGTCACACTCACAGACACCAAGCTGTGATGCTGTAGGCTGATGCCAGGTACCACTTGCCAGCACAGATTGCCAATGCTTATGCAGAAACAATGGTTTCCTAGGCATATACCATAGTACTATAGAGGGAAAATATGTGTAAATGCTACAGTGATATGCCAATATTTTGGCAGATGAAAACTGCTCTACACTATAATAAATACAGACTTCTAATCAGAGTAATTAAAAGTTTGACTAGTCACAAACCACTAACTTATGATTAATCCAATTAAGATGCAAACAGCTAATATTTATTTTAAGCATGCTTTGTGTTCTGTGAAATTCTCCCAGTGGTTAGCACATACCTCTGGAATCACGTTGTTTTCGTTCCTGAGCCAGGGTTATGTCAAAATGTGCACTGCCTGCATTTTCACACTGGCTTATAATTTTACAAACACACTCTGCAGCAAAAACTCTGGTAGACCATCGTGGGTTACTGAAAGGGTGGAACCTCTCATCGCTGTCAGATGTTAATATTGAAGCATCATCCACTTTGGCAGTTTCCTCTTCTTGAGTGGTATCTACTGAAGCTACAGTATTGAAATCTGTATTTAAGACATGTTGGGGGAAAGAAAAAAAAGTAAAATATTCTTTCTTAGTGTAATGGAAAATAACAGAAGGACTCGAAATCTCTTCAAAGCCCAACTCACACAGATTCACAGGATCAATGTTAAGGGATGGAAGGGACCTCCACAGATTGACTCCAACTCTCCTGCTAGAGCAAGATCGCCCAGAGTAGGTCACACAGGAACGCATCTAGGCAAGTTTGGAATATTTCCAGAGACGGAGACTCCACAACCTCTCTGGGCAGCCTGTTCCTGACTCTTTCACTGTCACAGCGAAAAAGTTTTCCCTTGTGTTCACATGGAGCCTCCTCTGCTCCAGCTTGCACCCATTGCCCCTTGTCCTGTCATTCGACATCACTGAGCAGAGCCTGGCTCCATCCTCCTGATACTCACCCTTCACAAGTTTATAAACATAAATGAGGTCACCCTCCCTCTCCTCTTTTCCAAGCTAAAGAGCCATGGCTTCCTCAGCCTTTCCTCAGAAGGGAGAAGTTCCACTCCACTCAGCATCTTTGTGTCTCTGTCCTGGACTCTCTCAAGCAGTTCCCTGAGGTCCTTCTTGAACTGAGAGGTTGAGAACTGGACACAATGTTCCCAATGTGGCCTCACCAGAGCAGGGTACAGGGGGAGAATGACCTCTCTCCACCTACTAACCACTCCCCTTCTAATAGGCCCCTGGACACCACTGGCCTCACTATAACTCTCCAATTCAAATTCGGTGCTACAATTAAAGACAAAGTGTAACAAAACTGTCTGCATTTGATTGATATTACTTGCCAGAAGACTAGATCAATACCATGAAAGTAAATGAACAATGGCAGTGAAAAGAGTGAAAGAAAAAAACACTTTTAAAACAAGTGTGACAAAGGCTAGTACCTTTCCAAACAATATATTAAAAAAATCCAAACCAAAGTAGTTTTCCTCCTGTGCCACAGGTAAAAAGAAAAGATTTTTCTTCCTCCCATAATATCCAGTATTAATTTTATCTGGTCAGGAGATTTGCTATGATGTATTAGGTCAGCATAATTGCCATTATTAATAGAAAATAGGGTCTGAATATGTTTTTTCTTGTTGATAATTGCACAGGACCCACAAGGTCAAATGTATTCTGCATTTCTATGTCTGATGAGAAAATAAATTAACATTAGGATTATAAATCAACAGGAATATGAACAGGTAAGACATACTGAAATGCTTACAAACACTTGTTGAGGAGGGGAAAGGCAATCAGAAGGGGAGTAAGTTATATTCTTTCTGAAGGAACTAAGTGCCCAGTGTTTCAGTAGGAAGGACAAAGACAAATTCCATAAATGTCCATCAAATCAAGTAATATCAATGCTTCCCCCCTCAGTGCTGCCCAGTGCTGCTGCATGCCTTACTTTGTGTGCTCAATTGCAGTGTGTTAGGACTTACCAGCTGAGGCAGCAAGGACATCTTTACAAAGCTTCAGCCAAAAGGAAAGCTTTTCAACTGCCATTGAGGTAAGCATATGAGTCAGAGTTTCTTTGATATCTTGGCACAATCTTTGATCCAGTTCTTTGTCCAGCAAGCCCAGCAATGCCCCCTCCAGGCCTATTTCTCTGATGTTAACGTCTGTTAAGAACAAAGTCTGTGAGCTGAGTCCTGTATATCACAGAAGTGCAGTGATGACAACACAAATCTCCCTGCAGACTACACACAGACTATCTTGTGAACAAGTATCTAGCTCTGAAATATTACTGAAATTATATTATTAATTCCTTTAATATAACATCTAAATAATTTGAGTACAAAACAAACTTTGAACTTCTACAGAAACATACTAACAGCAGGAAGAAAGCTACCTCTGGGAAAAAAAAAAAAAACAAAACAAAACAAAACCAAAACCAAAAAACATCCTACTCTGAATTTCACAGCATTGCCAACACCACAGCATCTGAGCTCCTGAAAAAAAATTATTTGGCTCTTTGACTCTTCACACTGACTCATAAGGTAATTCTAAATGAACATTTTTTGCTTGAGAGGGAAGTTAGAATTACTCTCCAACAAAGCTCAGCACCAGATACATAGAAATAATTTGTTAAATGAATATGACCAATTTTTCTTCGCCCAATATTACCAATTATAGAACCCAGCAGTTTCACTGCATGACTGTAGCCTACTATCATATCTAAAAAGTTATAAATAAGCCCGGATTTAAATCAAAAGTGAAATAATCTATTACCACTGTCGCCTCGCACAAAGACACAAGAGGTTGAACTAGTAATCATTCTCAGGCCTTTTAGCAAAAACCCCAAACCTTTAGGAAGTTAAAAATTCCAGGACTCCAGCTGATCACTGCCTCTTTGGAGAACTAGTTAAGTAAACAGAAACGTTTTTCAACAGGCTTTGTACACCTCCCCACAATGACAGGTTTTTAATTTCTCATGTAGTGACACCCCTCCCTCCCTCCCCAATACCTACAGTGGATAAAATGCAATATCATCTTCATTTTATCACAAAGAAAGGGGTTAGATAATAATAATTCATTATTATAGAGAAGTGAAACCTTTTTGAGTTCAAGATTCCAAGAATGTAGCAAAGTTTTCAAGCCCATAGAAAAGTGTGCTTAAAATTAGCTAGCAATCCGTCAGGCTCTTAGATCTCAAATCTTTAATACATTACCTGGAGTGAAGTCTTCTCTGCTCTCTTTAACCAATGCAACAGCATATTCTGAGACCTCAGCAGCTTCTCTTTGCACAAGCTGACGTAAGCAAGCTACCACTGCACGTCTCAGTAGCAAGTATGAGCTACAGAGATTCACCTGAAACATGCAAGAAGAAACAGTGAGATGGCTTAAGCAACCTTTATAGCAATAACTCAGCAGGGCTGTATTTTCTGAACAATTGCAGTTATGCAAATTTGTGAAGTCAGTAAGCAGGTCATCAATGCTATTTTTGCTCAGCAGCTTTTTTTTATTATTATTTTTTCTGTTTCTGAATGAAAAGTGCTGCAACTCCTGCAATCAGTTTTAACATACCAGTACTTCTAACATTTTCTCTCCAAAGACTGGTTTGGGGCTGGATCCAGCACCCACCAGTATCAGTAGAAAGACCAATAACTTCTGTGACAGCTGAACTGTGGTCTTAGTGGACAATTAACTCTATTATTTGGCTACAGGGTGTATATATAATGGGCTTTAAAACTCAGTGCAAGAGAAAATTACTCAAATCATCCTCAGCATTAACTAAAGAAATACCAGTGTAAGCATGGGTGAGATAGTCAGTTGGGCTTTAGTAAAAACGGAACACCATGCATTAAAGGCAAAAAGAACACCAGGCATTAAGGGCAAAAAGAACAGTGCTGCAATTTCATCCCCCCCCAATATCATATATTCAGATTATATTAAATTATATTTTAGAGAGGAAAGGTGAGAATTACTGAGGAATGTATCACACTGAGACAAGTCAGCTCTTCTGACCAGTTTCTAACAAAAAAAGTTTTATAGCATCATCATATTTCAACAGTACTAGGCCAGTGTTTGTTTTTTAACTGGAAAATACATAACGGATTCAGTATTACAGGAAGAAATAAAAAACACTTACAAAACCCAAGACATAGCCTCAAGGATTTTTTGTTAAAGTGAAACTTTATGATTTTTATTTGCTTGCTTTCAATTTTAAGAAGAGGACCCCAAAGACACAATGAACCTACTGTGTGGCCCAGGCAAGATGGCTACAGCAATATTCATGCAGCTTCCTTTAAATTAAGCTTAGGTAATCATCAAAACGTTGCCATCTACAACTAAACAACTGTGTACCCTTAAGCTGTCATCATTCCTAAAATAGACAGAGCTGAGTGTCTGCTGCAGGGAAACCTTGCAGAAAGGTCATGGCCCTTTTTTGTCAGCCACAGGTCAACATGTGTTAGTCAAAACGACTTAAGTATCAGTTAGCACACACAGGTAAAAAGAACAAGATAAGGGCAAAAAGAGTGATCCAGAATTTCAGCTTTGTTATATTAACAAAACTAAGCTTTGTCTTCTGAATTTCTGTGCATGGAGGTGGATCTACAGGACTCACAATTACATGTTTAATACACACAAAGATACACTCTCTGCATAATTCTTTTAAAAGAAGCCTAACTCAGTAAGTATGTCTGCAAGACACTTCACTTGAAACTTCAACAACAAGTGAGGCTTTTAATGCAACATTTATGCAAGCAGGCTACACATTCTACTTCAAATTGGACATGCATAAATTTTGTGCTCATTTTTAATAGGGGAAAAAAAACACCAAAGGATCCAATTCAGGCTACTGAATAATGTAAGATGCACATTTTTCATCTCTCTCATTCTCCCACATTCTAAGCAGAAGACAGGACTAAATAACAGACACAAAATGCAGGCATCACATACAAGCTTAAATGAATGAACAGATTCTTGTCTGTGCTCAACACATGAAAACCAAAATTATGCCTCACTAAGCCACATAAATGAAATGCATGTCTGCCATCTGCAGAAAGTTATGAAGGGTCTGGTTAGCATGACAATCAAATGTCACTTGACATGCTAAAATAAATGGCATTAAAATGGTTAAAAGGAAAAGGTAGAAAGATGAAATTAAAAACATCACTGCAAACTGCAAAAGGTTAGCATAAATAAGGCACAGGGACCTACCAACACAGAATTATCCAACAAGATTTCCTGCACAAAAACAAATGACAAACCAGTCACCACAAAAACAAAATATAGATATCACAGTGGTACCAATCACACATGAAAACTCTTACATGTAAATTCAGCATAGATGTAAATTCAGAATCTTATCTCAAACATACCAAAACTCCAGTTTGATAGTTTGTTTACCTTACATTTCATATCAGACACACTTCACTTGCAAGCCAGCCATCTTTAAAATTAGTACTTAAACAGTACCAAGACAATAGCACAGCATAGTTATTGATAATGTATACTTAATCTTG
This sequence comes from Psilopogon haemacephalus, assembly GCA_013396835.1. Classification (NCBI taxonomy): domain Eukaryota; kingdom Metazoa; phylum Chordata; class Aves; order Piciformes; family Megalaimidae; genus Psilopogon; species Psilopogon haemacephalus. The sequence continues at coordinate 42,451 of VWZI01000238.1, read as the reverse complement.
TTTCAATGTATCTTTCATGTCTTGCAGGATTAAACTGGTGTCAACCACATCATAAGCTAACACAGCTCTTTAGAAACCTGTGCTCACCTAAGTTAGCCTTAGAGCTAATGTCAGATATGATTAAAAACATATGATTTATCTTCTGCTGTATCTGACAGGATCATTACCATTAGATGCAAAGCCCTGTTTAAAAAGATCCAACTAACAAACAGGAATACAAGAGTAAGAATTCATGTTTCTATGGACAGAAGTGGAAAAGATTACTTATCTGACCACGGTTGGGCTCTTCACCCAGGCACTCAGTGACAGAACAAGAGAACACATTCTCAAACTATGCCAAGGCAGCTTTAGGCTGGACATTAAGAAGCTCTACACAGAAAGAGTGATTGCCCATTGGCATGGGTTGCCCAGGGAGGTGGTGGAGACACCATGTCTGATGGTGTTTAAAAGGAGACTGGATGAGGCACTTAGTGCCATGGTTTACTTAATTAGAAGGGTTAGGTGATAGGTTGGACTGGATGATCCTAGAGGTCTTTTCCAACTTGCTTAATTCTGTGTGTAATTCTTAGCTTCTCCTGGTTTTATGCCTTAAATAAAAAGTGCAGTGGTGTATATCCACAATATTTAGTGCTCTGCTTTCAGACTTTACTTCCCCTTAAGACTTGAAAATATATTGCAAAGGAAGACAACTACATTTTGTTTTCCACTTGCGGGAAATTTAAACTCATGGAGAGTTCAGACAACAATGTTAAGCGCAGGTTTAAGGCTCAGACCAGTAGTTTTTTCTGCTTCCCTGGTGAGACAGTGATTTAGTGGGTGGAAGCTACATGGATAGAGGGTGAGTTTTACAAACACAGAATCCTGCATGTACAAAGATTTTCTCACACACCTCCAAAGCACACACTCGAACCTTCTTTGTTTATTATACTCTAGAGAGATGTGTTGATATTTACTGAATTATAAATATCAGCAGCATTGGCCAAATTTCTGCAACAAGTTCATGAGAAAAGTACATCTATCTAAGGCCACTGACTTCAGTGAATTCCTTCCCTCTGAAGCTCACAATGGTTTCTGGGGTAGAGGCAAACACACACTCCTATATAGATGCACAAACACACACACACTCAAGTCATGAACTATGCTTCTTATTAACTGAGTCATTTAATATTGTAAAGCTCATAAAGTATTGTATAAAGTACTTTGAGACAATTTGTAAAACAATAAAAATCAGTGATACTATATAGACAAGACAGCTTTATCTCTTCTTCCTCTTTATTAACAGATACATACTAGTAGTTAGTGTACATGCAAGCAGACTCTCTATGGATTTATGTATGATCCCAAATGCTAATATAGCCTCTGATCAAGAGAATGACTTATTTGACCCAGGGAAGAGAAAATCATAGCTGGTTTATGTTGAAAGAAAGAACACTTCTCATGAGCTTCACTTCTTTAGTTTGTATATACATGCATAATATGGTGTGGGGTTGGAAGACCTTTTCCTTCCATTTCTCCTGTCTCCTACAACCATGTTTCTAGTAAAACTGAATAAAGATAAATTTAAGTCATCTAAACTTTATATAAAATCAGTATATGGTTCTTATCAGTAACCATATACTATCAGTACACATGTGAATAAGTGAATCAGAGCTGTGTAAATAGACAAGAGAGATTTAAAAAAAACACACCATACTTCATTGTCTGTGGCTTGTTTCTCTGTGATTTGTAGAGAGATTAGACAGTCTTACTTAAAAAAAAACCAAAAAACCTAAGCAAATAACCTCCCTAACTAGCCTCTGAAAACCCACCAAGGGCTTTGATTGTAGTAGTAAGTGGTTCAGAATAGCATCAATTCCAAAACAGAGAGTGGAAAGAAATAAAAAAAAGGAAAAAAAAAAAAAAAAGAGAAAATAGAGAGGGGGCAGAGAGAAAAAGAAAAGAGGGTGGAAGAAAAGCACTGGAGCAAACAAGCAAAAACTTCCACCTATGAGTCAAAGAGGGCTGAAAAAGAGTTTTGTGTATTTCTGCCAAAGATTAGTTTGACTATTATTTGTGTGTTAGGAATTTTTATACTGACTGCCAAAAAGCATTGTTGCTACATAAATTACAAAACAGAGAGATCTAAAAACCCAAACAAAATAATTCTCTGCAATTAATTCAAACAGCTGGATTTTTTTTTCCCATCAAGTCTTCACCTAAGATATAAAAAGCAGCAAAAGGAAAAATAAATGACCAACATAAAATAGTTTGTAATAACCCAAGACAATGCTGTAATGGATGGTATGTCCTGCCAGACAGCTAGCCTTAATAAGAGCAGGAGAATGCACAAGAAAGCAGCTCTGAAGGCAGGGTTTCTACAGAATGTGCCCATCTTGTAAATGGGGAGGAAAAAACCCATAAAAATAGAGAAGGGTTGCCTGTAGGAGAGTATGGAACACCTCACTGCTACACAATGAGGTTAAAGAAGCATCTGCATTTGTACATGTTTCTGGACAAAAGGTTTTAAAAGACAAGGATATAGACTAACAAAAGGATACTCACACACAGGCAGCTTACGAGGCTAGACAAGTTTACGTGTCGAGGAGCAAACATGTGAAGCTGCTGAAGGCAGGAGATGGCCTGAGCCTGAACAAGGCAGTCGGGGTTATCCTGCATCACTGCACAACCCAGGAGGCAGGAAGTTCTTAAGGCTGAAACTGTTGTACTGCTGCCTATGTATTGAGAAGGGGAAAAAAAAAGCTGTTTGTTAATTGTTTTTAAAACACCCAACTTCACTGTTCAAAACAGGAAACCTGTCTTTTTCCAAAGCCACCCGTAACTCTTATCCTCTTGAAGAATACCTTCTATACCTGTGTTATACTCAGCTATCAATGAATTGATAGCAAGGGTCACATTTGTTCTCTGGAAATTTTGGTGTCCACTTATCTAAAACTTGATTTATATGCAAGTTTTAAATGTCTACATGACCATTAAGACACAGATTGGCTCCTAATTCTTGAAATATGAATACCTTCTGTTTTCATGCTAAATGTTAGAATTTTCAGCCCAAGGCAAGGCTTGGAGAACCAGCTCAAACATAGAGAAATATGTCAAAAAGAGACACTACTTTTGGAAAACTAGCAGTTCTGTAATCTTGACTGCATAAACTTGTGGCTTCCAAAATACTGTCTCCTGAGGAAGACAATTATTTGTTGATCAAATCTGAACTACATATTCAATGTTTAGTGATTTTGTTGCTAAACCAAAGAAGCTGATAATATTATCTGTGGCATACCTTGCAACTCAGGGCCCAGTGTGGTAATAAGTGCATTTAAGCATCGACCGAGGCTTTGGTGAACTTCAGCATAAGCAGGAGGCACAGTCAACAATAACATCAGAACAAGAGATAAAGTAGGTTCTACATGCACATGGTACAAGGGGCCAGCTAAATCTACTATTAGGGACAGAGAGTGTAGTGCCCATGCCTGTAAAATAATAAAAGCAGTTATGCAGTATCTATGTCCTAGAATAAAGTCAAGATAAATTTGATTGTTCTGGTGAAAGAGTAATAAAAGTGGTGTTTTTAAGTTCCAAAGCAACATTAATATCCTGATGCTTAATAAGCAATCCAATGAAAGAACCATTTAAAATGTGTCATTGTTAAACTAAAAAAAAAAACAAAAATCAGTCAATTAATTTAAAAGTGATTCTTAGTCCTCAGAAACATATTCTACTATTTGTTGTATTTCCATGTGCAAGAACAGGGGAATTATGAACAAATATTACAGAGCTGCTCAAGCAACATTTTGGTTTAGTCTCAGTTACTTAGCACCAATAACCGCATCTGTTTCATGTCAACATGCAGCTCTTCCCTGTGTAAAGACACTGCAGATAAAGCTTTAAAAAATCTAACTGAGGTTTAGACAATTACATGGAATAGAGGCAATGTCTCTTAAAGCTATTCTAATAGACAACAGACAAAAAATTTTGAATTATCTCCAAAACATCTTGCCTTATTCAAGAAAGTACATTGAACAATTTCTACACCAGTCAGTCTACAAATCCCTGTTATTGACTACATAAATGTTGCATGGTAACCATCACAGCAGAGACAAAAACTGAGATGAGCAAAAAAGAAATGTTTAGCACTGTCTAGTCAAGATATAAATGAATGTGAATTAATAAATTCCTAAAATATCAGGTTATAATTTTTGAAGTCAGAAGCTCTCATGTCTCATGGTAGTTCTTGCTTGGAAGATGGATTTTGAGCAAGGGCTGTGGTATTTACTGGCTATTACCTGCAAGGTATGCCTAAGAGGTTGTCAAGTGTTATTCTTACTAGAAAAAAATTATACTGCAGAATATAAATAAATTTATTTGTAACATAATGTATTTTTAGGCAAGTATCAAGTACCTGTACATCAGGAGAAGTACTGTCCTGAGATAACGTATATAGGATTCCAACACATGCATTTAGGTGTTGAGTAGAACTTATTCCTCCTAGGTACCTATACAGGCATCCCAGAGCCAAAGAATGACCTGTTCTTGATACCACATCTCTAGCAGACTTTAACCTATTAAATATGAGGAAATTAAGCTGTTAGTGTCATCACCAAGGATGATACTGTGTAACAAGTGCATATACAAGTAGTATTTCTAGTGTAGAATCAGCAAAATATTTTATTAGATGCTTATATTGTCGAAATTCTAAGTCTAAGATAACTTATCTGAAGGAAGGACTAAAAGTATTTTAGCTATAGTTAAATGATGTTGCTAAATAAAGCAGCCAATTTGACTTAGTTGAAAATCTCCAGGCTTATTTCAGCAACCCTCTCCTAGATCAGTAAAACTAAGAAATAAGTGCAGAAGTCAGGCAGTCGTTTTTTTCTGGTTATTTGAAGTGACATCAAATTAATGAAGCAAACAGGCTTTTAAAAGTCATCATCATCATCATCACCATAAAAGCCAGGTAGATTTCTCAAACATTTCTATGAAGTCAGGAACTTATCACACTTTTTTGAACTTACTTGTCAAAACTGACTTGTGCTAAGCCAGCAGTGAAGGCACTGTCGGAAACCACCTGTGCCAATCTGGCCAAACACTCTGCAGCAGCACATCTGAGGAGCTGATTATTGCTTTCCAAGGCACTCATTACCAATGTCAGGGCAGACCTTCGAACTTCTTCTGGACCTAAACTTCCCTTGCAGTTAGCCAAGTACTAAAAATATACATTAAATATATTTAGCAGCAAGACAGCGTAATAATCAGAATGTGCTTTTCTGTCAGTTGCGCTCAAATTACAAGACCTGAAGAGGGAAGTTGATTTTTATCGCCTTTTATATAAGGATTTTAATTTGCTGCTTTGAGAATCAGAAGCCTAACTCCACATGAGTATCACAGCATGACATCATAATATCAACAGTCTGATTTTAAGAAATACTGAATAGACTGCAGTAGAACCCAACAGACCACCACATTAGCACCAAATTCAGAAACTAGCAAGTAGAAGAAAACAGGTGAAAAGAGTAATGACAGACAAAAAAAAATCCCAGTCCAAAAAAGAGAGTATGAGAAAAAGTGACAGCAGTTATCTGGGTATCTTACATATGAAAAGTGCCCAAATATAAATGTTGTACATGGGAAGATCTTGTCTATTCTAAAAATATTTTGCCTTAGTCTGAAGAAAGCCTAAGAAAAGAAGAATGTAAGCTGCACATAAACAGAGAAAAATACAAATAAAGCATCAGAGAAAAGCAATATATGGCACATAGGTATGAGATTATTTTACCAATCATTACTTATTTATACGGTGAGAAATAGGAAAGAGAGATAATAAAGACAAAAATGATACAAACACAATTTCCCCATCTCCCTACTATTTGAAATACATACACTAGTATGGGTGGTAGTCTACTAGAATGGGTTTCTCTAACCCATTAACATTAAAAAAAGAGGAAAATTAAACTATGACAGCACCCAAGAAAAAATATAACATCACAAAACAGTATATTATCACAGAAAACAGGACTGATCTTCACCTTGACTGTTAATCAAAACAAGAAAAACTTCTATTAAGTCATATTTCACAGAAACACAGAACGTCAGGGGCTGAAAGGGACCTTGCAAGATTATCTAGTCCAATCCCCCTGCCAGAGCAGGATCATCTATACCAGATCACACAGAACCAACAGATGCCATGTGTTAGTAACAGAGAGGGAAACAGGGGAGAGATTTACCTTTAGGGAAATAGAAAAGGCTGACAAGACATTTAGTTGTACTGTTTGTTGCCGCGAGCCTTTTGTTTGCTTTATGGAATTCAACAACTGTTCCAACACTTGGAGCCTTAAACAAAAACAGAAAATAAACCATAGAATTAAGAACTAAGGAAACAGAGCTGGGCCAAGTCCATGCTCTAATTCTTGAGCATTTTCTTTCAACTCGCTTCTCTGTCTCCCACAAACCATTTTTGTATTCCTTTTGAGAAAAAGCGATTGTTCTGTGAACACAAACTTTTTGCTTTTGTTTCCTTATACATTCAGAGCTAAGTACAAGAGATGTTATTTTTAAAAAAGTAACTGTATGGGAACGATGCATTTTGACTGACAGTTGAAAAAGGAGGAAATAAAAGGAAAATGCAGCTATCTGCAGGAATTAGTTCAGGTTTTGAGAAACAAATGAGTCAAACCAACCAGCAACCTGGTGACAGCAGGGGCAAAGAGCGCAGGCAAACAGAACCACCACTCACTGAAGACAGAATAAGGAATTAAATATACATCAGAAGAGCATATCATAAAGCTTGTGGCAATTTTATTAGCAGGTATGTTCATATCAAAAAGCCTGAGTGTTCTAAGCGGCAAAGACATAAAAACTTAGAACTTGGATGCTAAGCACTCATCCCTCATAGGAAATGACAAAACCTTCACCATTGATACTGATCACAATCTGAGGTCTGACTACAGTTAGCTTTGAAAATATAAAGCTGTTTCATTTCAAAATAATTGATTTGCTGTAATACTGCACTGAAGAAAATTCCCAACAACACACAAAATAAGGAGCAGCGTGCAAAAAATCTTGAGGAATCTCACGTCTCAGCAATTGGCAGGCTGTGAAATGTGAAACAAACCAAAACGTCATTTGTGCAGCAGGAAGATGCACACACACATAAAAACCAAGAGGAGTCTGTGATCTCTTGCAAGCTCTCTTGTACCTGTTCAGATATACACTCTTGTTCCTTCCCATCTATTTTTTATACAGAGTGCAGCAGGATAAGGGTTGAATTTTACTGCAGCTTTCTAACCCCTCTGTCCTTTCTTGGTTCTAAGGCATTTAGTAATGAAGCATCATAATTGTGTAATATCTCTTTAAATTACTGCTATTCTGATATAGCTACTGAAATAAACCATTATTTTTCTTGCTCAACAGAATGTATGTGACAGTAGCCTCTTACCAGATGTGCCATTTCACTGTGAGCAACTAAAGTATGAGTAGTCTGGATTACATTATTGTTATTGATTATACTTGTGAGTAGCCTGAATTTTCTTATTGAGCTGGTTTATTTATACAATTCATTATCTCTTTCAGAATTGTTTACTTCTGTGTTCAAACACTGTGACCACAGTCCAGCATCTCTCAAATTTCCCAACAGTTACAGCTACTACTTTACCTGTGAGATTCTCCTACATGGGAAAACATAACTCCAAACAGACGAGTGGCTGCACTGATAACAGACAGTGCAGGAGGTAGTGGTTTAGGTACTGAATCACCTTTTGCAACTTTTTCATAAATTAAGTAAGGGTCATACTCCAGGCTGCCACCAGCTATGCTGTTACCTAAAAGGAGCTGTAAGAAGGAAAAAGTGATAGTAATATTTTTAGAAACTTTGGGTTGGAAGGCACCTTCAAAAGTCATCTAGTCCAACCCTTCTGCAGTGAGAAGGGACATGCTCCATTAGATCAGGTTGCTTGGAACGCTGTTGAGCTCAGCCTTGAATATTTCCAGGGATATATCCAGAGCCTCAACTACCTCCCTGGGCAACCCATTCCATTGTCTCACCACCCTCATGGTAAAGCACTTGTTCCTAACATTCAATCTAAATCTCTTACCACTGCAGGTCTTTGTAAACAGTCCCTCTCCAGCATTTTTGCAGGTACCATTCAGGTACTAGAAGGCCTCTCTTAGGTCTCCCTGGAGTCTCCTCTTCTCCATGCCGACCAACGCCATCTCCCTCAGCCTATCCTCGTAGCAGAGGTGCTCCAGCCCCCTGGTCATTTTGGTGTCCCTCCTCTGGTCTTGCTCCATTAGGTCCATATCCTTCCTGTGTTGGGGGCTCCAGACTTGGGTGCAGTACTCCAGGTGAGGTCTTACCAGAGCAGAGCAAAGTGGCAGAATCACCTCTCTCCATCTGCTGGCCACTCTTCTTTTGATGCAGCCCAGGATACCACTGGCTGCCTGGGCTGCAAGTGCACACTGTTGGCTCCTGTCCAGCTTGTCACTTCCCAGCACCCCCAAGTCCTCTCTGCAGGGCTGACCTAAATTCCATCATCCCCCAGTCGACATTGATATCTAGGACTACCCTAACCTAGGTCTTATTGAATCTCATGGGATGTTTGACCAAGTTGAACCAGCACCAACCCAAATAACTATAACTATGAAAATAAACCAAAATAGTTGAAAAACATACCTGCTCTTCAATAAATCGGTGGTCAGTCTCCTGCAGTAAGGGACCAAGTAAAAGGAGATCATTCTCATGACAAAGGGGTGGAAGCAAGAACGTGGAGGCATCGATTTGGCTATCTGGGACAGTCAAATCAGTCACTAACTCTTTCAGAACAGCACAGAAGCTTCCTTTAAATTGAAGAAAATAAACATATTCAAAATTTTCAGTTAATTCTTGCTACAAGCAACTCTAGGAGCAAGGTATTTATACCAAAATAGTAACACCCAGCTAACATTTTCTTAAGTCTTCAAATAGTTAATTGGAGAACACTCTTGCTGCAGGGGAATCAACAGAGCACTACCTATGATAAATAAACTAACCACTAGAGCAATTTCAAAGCTGGAAAAGAGACCTTTAGCTTTACAGAAGGCATACAATGTCATATAACTGCTAATCAGTAAGTTAATTATGTTTACAATTAAAGTAGAGGAAAAAGGCAGTTAAGGCACAGCCATATCTTCTTCTATTTCTTGAAAATTAATGCTATAGGTTGTATTGCACAACCACACAGGAATTGTTGGACTTGGTAAGAAGATGTGATGTAAAATACTCATAAATTTGATAAATAACTAAGGGCTCCTGAATGTACTCCCCTGTTTCTGGACTTTGCACTGAAAAAAAAAAAAAAGCAAAGCACAAGGAATTTGTTGTAGGTCACATTACAATAATTTAACTGGCAGTTAAAACTTTCACATATATTTGTATACAGTATTTCAGACAAGACTGTATATTGTGCTTAGACATTTTGACATTCTGAGCCAGACCATTTTTGGTTATTAAAATAGTTTCTGCAGTGAGAGAACATCTTCAGTGCTGAACCACATGTGATGAGACAATTGAAAAAACACTGCAGAACTGATGTTTTAAAAACGTACACAGCCTTTATGCAAATATCAAATAAAAATTTACCTTCAGTGCATTAAGATTGCATTAAGTCAAGTCCTTGTGGGTTGGGAAATACCAGCATTAAGTGGCAGTTTAAATCCATATATAGAATCACAGAATCATAGAATGGCTTAGGTTGGAAGAGACCTCAAAGATCATCCAGTTCCAACCCCCTGCCACAGGCAGGGACACCTCATCAGGTCGCTCAAGAACTCATCCAGCCTGGCCTTGAACACATCCAGGCAGGGAGCAGACACAACCTCCCTGGGCAACCTGTTCCAGTGCCTCACCACCCTCACTGTGAAGAATTTCTTCCTAACATCCCGTTCAAATCTCCCCTCTGCCAGTTTGAACCCATCCCCCCTCGTCCTGTCATTACAAGACCTTGTGAACAGTCCCTCCTCAGCCCTCCTGTAGGCCCCCTTCAGATACTGGTAGGCTGCTATAAGGTCTGCTCGAAGCCTTCTCTTCTCCAGGCTGAAAAGCCCCAACTCTCTCAGCCTGTCCTCATAGCAGAGGTGCTCCAGCCCTCTGATCATCTTCATGGCCCTCCTCTGGACTCTCTCCAACAGTTCCATGTCCTTCTTGTGCTGGGGGCTCCAGAACGTTTTTTTTGCCTTGTTTTGCTGTTAGATTATCACATAATTATCTGCTTGCACTAAAGCTGCTTATCATTTAACACGCAGAAGTTCCAAATAATGGGGCCACACAGTAGCACCTCATAAGTAAAAGCAGAACCACTGGAATAGTTGGAGCTGGCAGCAGCACCAACTTGTAGAGTTGGAGCTGGCAGCAGAACCAATTTGTAGAGTTGGAACTGGCAGCAGAACCAATTTGTAGAGTTGGAACTGGCAGCGGAACCAGCTATTTTACCCCTCCTGAATCTTGAATTCATTTCAAGAAAGTTGCCTTCTCCCTAGCTCCCAAACTCATGGCCCTGCCAGGCTTTCTACTCTGCTGGCATCTGTTGCTTTGCCTGCCTCCGTGACTAATTAGCAAGTCCAAAACATTAACTAAATTTAAATGCAAATGGCTAGCCCTATCAAATGTATTCTAAGATGCACAGATAGTGTGTGAAAAGGACAAAAAAATGGAGCCTTTTAGAAAAACACAATAATTAAAACCAGCAGCTAGAAATTGCTCTTTAATTATAATAAATGAAAAAAAAATCCCCTTTCTATGAAAACGGTTTTTCAAATAAAATTTAATTAAGATACTCAGCAATTTGAAACCAAATTCACATTTATTTTAGTCCCAGATACTTGGCCATCCTCAACATGTCAAATAATATTATCCCAATGTAAAGCAGTTCAAAATTTTGAGCCAGAATGCTGTTCCAGCATTCTAGCTATTCATCTCATCCTATTAAGAATGAGAAGTGAATGCTTATATTCAATTTTACAGTGTAGAAAGTGGAACAGAACAGGCACCAAAATAATGAGGAATGAAAAGAACGCTAATGAGTTGCCCTGACAAAGCACATTCATTTCAGACTACAGAAAACATCAACATATCTAATGACCAAAATTCAAACTACTGAAATTACCTGTTGAAATTCTCAAATGGGACTTTTTTTTTTTTTTTTTAACATTAACTCACAGGAAATAAATGTGTTAGCATCAAAAACATCAGCACATTATACACAAAAACTAAGGATACATGAAAATTATCACACATGTGAAGTGGCATCTTAGCCACAGAACCAGCTTTTTGCAGATTAAATTCATACTTTGGACTGGCTACATTGCAATGGCTTAACTGTTCACATCTGATAGAAGACAGCAATTAAAACATGTTCAAGATATTTCACTGCTACCCAAGTCAATCTAGTCCATTCTTCTCACATGTTACTGCTGAAATAATGCAAAAAATCTGAGCTGCTACACATGTAGACTCACAGCAGGTCTTTGAAAACTGCTGCTGTTTGAGCAGATTGTATTTTTTTTGGGGGTGATAGAAAGCAGTAAGGGAAATACCAAAGAGGAAGAAAGATAGCAAAAACGGACCCAGAAGAGCCTAAACAAGTTCTTGTCTCTCAGGCCCCAGAAACCTAAAAGGTTTGAATTGAGAACAAGGCTTAGAGCCAGCAATAAAGAATCTATGTTCAGCTCTTTATTTTGCTGGGTGTTTTGTTCCTCTTGTGCTAAGGAAAACAAGCTTTGCACATTATTTGCAAATAAACGCTAACTGAAGCTTGAGTTATAACTCCTAGTGTTTGTGCCCATCACTAATTTTCTCACAAGGAAATAAGTTGCCAATTTTCAGCCTTTGGTTAACTACCCAAAACAAAGGAACTGAGAAGAAAATAAAGAAAACCAGGAACTGGTGAATGCTTCTCATTCAGTGTGTCACTCTGAGCCATGCAAAACTGTGCCAGGCTGACAAGACTGTATATTGTGCTTAGACATTTCCTGCAACACAAGAGTACTCCTAATAGTCTTCCTAATGATAATTATTACAGGATCACAGAACACAGGATGTTAGGGGTTGGAAGGGATCTCCATAAATCATCGAGTCAAACACCCCTGCCAGAGCAGGACCATAGAATCTATCTCAGGTCACACAAGAATGCATCCAGACAGAGGTTGGAAATCTCCAGAAAAGGAGACTCCACAACCTCTCTGGGGATCCTGTTTCAGTGCTCCGTGTTCCTTATAGTAAATTTCTTCTTCATGCTGAGGTGGAACTTCCTGTGCTATAATTTATACCCACTGCCCCTTGTCCTATCACAGGGCATAACTCCCCTCCCTCTTGACACATAGCCCTCATCATTAAACATTGAAAGAAAGTATCTTGTGTCCCAATAATAGTTTTATTATTTATATTTTTTAATTATTTCTTTCATATTATTTATTTTCCAGATATTTCCTAGTAGTAGCTAAGACATGCAGCTTCTGCATGAAGCTGTCATTATCATGGAAATAATACAAAAGGAATGGTATGTGGTTCAAGCTTTAATTTCCTCTTTATTAATTTAAATTGTTAAAATATATGAAAGATCTTGAAAATGAGCTCTGGTAAAAATATATATTTCCATCCTTTTCCCACTCTCGTCCTGCTGCATTAAAAACAGGTGAATGACTCTGAGATGACATCTGTCAGCTTACTGCTTTGATTCTAAGGCCATTTACATCACTTTCAGCAGGGTGACCACTTATGGCAAACCTTTTAAGCTTTTTTTCTTTATGTACTGGTTTTAAAATGCAGCACCCTTAACCAGGATGCTTTATCACAAAAGTCACACTGGAAAATGCTGTGTGTTTTTCAATGAAGTTAGACCATATGCAAAAATCCTAAGTGCCAAATGCACACATACCCAAATATTTGTATTCTATAAACCACCCCTGAAATAATATAACCAAACCAAAGGAAAAAAAAACCCAAGCAATCAAACAAAATCCACCCAAACTTGTTCTAAGGCATAGAGGTGTCATTTTCAGTCTTTTAAGATAAAGTCTGAAATTAGTATTACACACTATGCTTCAAGTGTTACATAGAGACTTCTGAAGTGACAACAGCTTTAAGTCAAAGGTCAGGGATTTGTCCTTATGAAGATTCACTTAGCAGTTACCACTGGATGGAGGAGATATTTGAGTAAGGATTTACAGTATCACAGGATGTCAGGAGTTGGAAGGCACCAAAGAGATCATCGAGTCCAACCCCTCCCTGCCAGAGCAAGACCACACAGATCACAGAGGAATGCATCCAGACAGGCCTTGAAAGGCTCCAGAGAAGGAGACTCCACAGTCTCTCTGGGGAGTCTGTTCCAGTGTTCTGTGACCCTTCTAGTCGAGAAGTTCCCCCTTGTGTTGAAGTGGAACCTTCTGTGCTGCAGCTTACATCCACTGCTCCTTGTCCTATGACAGAGCCTGTCCCCTCCCTCCTGACACCCATCCCTTGGATATTTATAAACATTTATTAAATCTCCTCTCAGTCTTCTCTTCTCCAAACTAAAAAGCCCCAGGTCCTTCAGCCTCTCCTCATCAGGCAGTGCTCCAGTCCCCTAATCATCCTCATAGCCCTCTGCTGGACCCTCTCCAGCAGATCCCTTTCCCTCTTCAACTGGGGAGCCCAAAACTGAACACAGTACTCAAGATGAGGTCTCACCAGGGCAGAGTAGAAGGGGAAGAGAACCTCCCTTGATCTGCTGGACACACTCTTCCTAATACACCCCAGGATCTCATTGGCCTTCTTGGCTACAAGGGCACTTTGCTGTCCCATGGATAACTTGTTATCCACCAGCACTCCCAGATCTCTCTCCACAGGGCTGCTCTCAAGCAGATCACCTCCCAAACTGTATTAGTGCAAGACTCTGCACTTGTCCTTGTTGAACCTGATTTAGTTCCTCTGTGCCCAGCTCTCCAGTCTGTCTAGGTCTTACTAGATGGCCACACAGCCTTCAGTTGTATCAGCCAAGCCTCCCAGTTTGGTGTCATCAGCAAATTTGCTGAGCAGACTCTGTCTGTCTGTCCCCTCATCAGTGTCATTGATGAAGATGTTGAACAGGACTGGGCCCAGCACCGATCCCTGGGGGACTCCACTAGCTATAGCTCTCCAGCTGGACCTGGCACCATTGATCACCACTCTTTGAACTCTGTCTTGTAACCAGTTCCTAATCCACCTCACTGTCTGCTCTTCCATCCCACACTTCCTGAGCTTGCTCACTAGAATCTCATGGAAGACAGTGCCAAAGGCCTTGCTAAGGGCAAGGAAGATTACATTCACTGCTCTCCCTGAATCTACCTATTCAGTTATGTCATTACAGAATGCTATCAGGTTAGTCAAGCATGATTTCCCCTCAGTAAATCCATGCTGACTACTCCTGATAACCTGCTTCTCTTCCAAGTGCCTTGAGATGCCTTCCAGAAAGAGCCACTCCATCATTTTTCCAGGGACGGAGGTGAGGCTGACTGGTTGATAGTTCCCTGGAACCTCTTTCTCGCCCTTTTTGAAGGCTGGAGTGATACTGGGTCTCCTCCAGTCCTCAGGAACCTCTCCTGTCTGCCATGACTTGGCAAAATGATGGAGAGTGGCAGAGCAATAGCATCAGGCAGTTCTCTCGGCACACTTGGGTGCATCTCATCAGTTCCCATGGACTTGTGAACGTTCAATTTTTGTAACTGATCCCTAACCCACTCTGCACTGAGCAGTGGGGAGTATTCCCTCCTCCAGGTTTCCTCTCCTTCATCCAGCATCCTGGGTACACAGAGGAGTTGAGCCTTAGGTGTAAAGACTGAAGCAAAGAAGGCATTCAGCAACTCTGCCTTCTCTGCATCCTCAGTTCTCAGGGCTGCCTCCTCGTTCAGCAGTGGCCCCACACCTTCCCTAGTCTTCCTTTTCCTACTGATATATTTGAAGAAGCCCTTCTTGTCCTCTTCTACTTCCTTTGCCAGTTTCAGTTCCAAGAGGGCTTTGGCCTTCCTTGTTGCCTTCCTACGTGCCCTGACAACTTCTCTGTAGCTCTCCCACGTGACATATCCCTTCTTCCATGAATTGTAAATTTCTTTCTTGCCTGCCTGAGATTTCCTTCAGGAGCTCTTTGCTCAGCCATGCAGGTCTCCTAGCACACCTACCCAATTTTCTACTCAAGGGAATAGACCTAACATGAGTTTGAAAGAAGTGGTCTTCAAAAAATTTACATCTTTCTTGGGTTCCTTTACCCTCCAGAGCCTTAGCCCATGGGATTTCTGCAAACATGTCTCTGAAGACCCCCTGCTATGTCATGATCACTAGAATTTCCTTCATGATACACAATTCACTGCCTGTCAGTTGTTGAAACCACTGTAGTTCCTTGTTTCAGTCCATGCAAACAATGCAAAGATGACAAAGGTATTTAATCTTTTAGCTGGGGCATAGTTACTGGATTAGAGAATTACATTTTAAATAGTGCTGGGGTTTTTTTTCTGCTACAGGAAAATACGTCTATCCACTGTTTTTCTTGAAATTACTCTTTAAATGCAAACTTTTTGTCCATTATCTGCACGTGTTCAAATTGATTTCTCATATAACTCTACTTGAAGCAAGCAAAATATTTTAATGGACTATATGATAACAATTTAGGATTCAATGTCTGTATTTGCACTAGGAGAGAGAAGGGGAAAAAAAAAGATCATAGAATCATTTTGGTTGGAAAAGACCTTTAAGTCCAACCATTAACTAACTCTTCCATGTTTTGTGCTAATCATGTCCCTTAACTCCACATCCACTACATCTGGTACACCTCCAGGGATGGGGACTGAACCTCCTTCCTGGGGAGCCTATCCCAGTGTTTCAGAACCCCTTCAGCAAAGAAGTTTCTTCTAATATTCAACCCAAACCTCCACTGATGCAACTTGAGGTAATTACCTCTTGTCCCATGACTACAATGTTAATAAAGAAAAGAGACCAACACCCATCTTGCTGCTACCTCCTTTTAGGTAGTTTTAGAGAGCGAGGTCTCCCCTCAGCCTCCTCTTCTCCACATTAAACAACCCCAGTTTCCCTCACTTCTCAGAAAAACTGTTCTCCAGACCCTTCACTAGCTTTGTTGCCCTTCACTAGGCTCACTCCAGGACCTCAATTATTTCTTGTAGTGAGGGGCCCAAAACCTAACACAGTACTCAAGGTGTGGCCTCAGCAAGCACAGGGGGACAATCACTGCCCTGGGGGTGCTGGTCACACTTTCCTGATACAGGCCAAAAAGCACCTTTTCAAAGCCACAGTGACTTCACTCCCATTTAATGAAATACAAAAAGAGGTAATAAAACCTGTCTATTAGAAGATGTGAAACTAATTCTTGCTGGCTGAGTGTATGTTGTATGTAAACTTTAAAATGAGCTTGTGGTACTCTTAATGGTTTTCTCTTTTAAAGGAAATACATACCTTCATAAGTCTTTGGAGGCAATACTGCTAGTAACTCATAAAGTTTATGCCTGTAAACTGTTGATGGTGTTTTTAAAGCATTTCCATATGATTTATATATTGAAGAAACCCTTTAAATATAAAAAGCACATCAAAGACGTTAAACACGTTAAGCATTATGCACCACTCTGGTTTTCTTTGTACCACTCTACAGTATTCTTTTTAAACCTATACATATTGCTAAGTACAGTTTTGATTCATATTCCCAAGAGCAGAAGCAAAACAATTTATGTCATCTGTAGTTCATTCCCAGTCAGTATTTTTATTTAATACTAGAGAAATAAACAAGGATTTCTATTTCCTATGACTATATCTATATTTATTACAATCAACATTTTGGCGGGTATGACTCTGTACATTAGTTTAGATCCCAAATACATTAAATCACTACACAGAAGGCAGGAATTTTAAAGTTACAAAAGCCTTTCCAGCTTAGCTCTGAATCTATACCTACAAATATTCCCATGTCTAAAACATTTTGTCCGTGTTTATTATTTTATAAAAAATTACCACACCTAAACACCAATCATAGAATAGCTTAGGTTGGAAGGGACCTCAGACATCATCTACTCCAACCTAAGTTTGATTTAAAATCAGGCTAAAAACACTAGCTTAGCAAAACCACAGCTCTTTTTACATGATACATGAATCTGGAAGACACAGATAATCCACCAGCTAAAATCTTAAACTGCACAGATGAAGTTTACACTCTTGAGTTTTGCACTTTGAAAAGAAGTTCTTTAGAAAGTGCATTAAACAAAAAAAAACAAGCCAATAAAAGTACTCTGTATCCAGAATTTCATTTAACTTACACACACATACTTACTGTGTCAACAAATCAACGGCACTTGGAATAGGAGGAAGAAGCCTCTGGACAACTTCATCCGTAAGCAGACCAGCACAGTATGAGACAAAGCTTTTGATAGCTAGAAAAATAATTCAATTCTAACTTAGTCTGATATATCTAGAGGGAAAATAAATCACATCAGTGAAGTAACCACATAATTAACTCATCCCCACTCCCCCCACAAGAAAAAAAAAAGAGGAAAATTAACAGTTAATTGGCTTGGTTACTTCTCAAATGAAATTACTATTGAACTCCACACATTCTCATAGATTTCAACAGCAAAAGAGAGAGGTGATTACTGTATTAGGGTTCACATTCAGTACTTGACTGAAACAGATTAAGTATTTGAAGATCACTGGAGTCATCGTTCACTTGGAAACCTAAAGTCTACAACATATCATAATGAAAAGTTGCAACCCACCAGACAGCAGCCAATTACATAGTACTCTTTACTGGCTGAGAATTACAACTTGCTTATTGTAATTTTTACCTGGGTATTCCCACTCTCACAAATGTGACTCAACAATTCTGATTTGCTTATATTAAGTGACCAATTAGAAATCAGAACTGATACTTACCAAATATAATAGATTCTATAAACAACAGAGCATACACTGGGGTTTGGTTTTTTATTCATTACTGTGATACATATGTTAAAAAGGAGGAGAACAACATTTCTGATATAATTTACTGCTTGGAAAACTACTGATTAAAAGGAGAAGTGGAGGAAAAACTCTCCTAGGATGTATATATATATAACGTGTAAGACGTATACAAGCATTTTTGTTGGAATGACTCTGTCTTTTATGATCCAGTGAAAAAAACCACAACACTATGAAGAATCTTTGTTCTTTTAGAAGGAAGAACAAAGAGCACAACTCTACATATGCAGAGTGACACAGAGCAAATCCCACTTACCACAGAGAGCACCAGCACGACCTTCCAGCGTTACTTGCCAGGTAAATGAATCCCCTCGTGTCTTCTCTGTTTCTAGGTCTTTAGGAGTTGATGGGAAAATGCATCTCCACAGCAACAGCATTCGTGGCAGATGGTGTTGGACAACTGCAGGACCTGTAAACATTGACATGCCAATGTAAGGATTCATAAAATTAGATTTCCTTTGGTTTTTATCCTGCAGTCCAAGAATCTTTGAAGCTGTGGACAAAAAATTATGCTACATTCTCAGCCTTCTCCTACGTTCTTTCTCAAAAGTTTATTGTCCTGGTACTGCATTTTCATATCTGATTCTAAAAACCCACTATTAATATGCCACTAAGCCAGCTATAATCCCTAAGTACAGACCCTCTGGGTCAATAGCATAAAAACTGAGATGTAACAGTGATAAGCAAACATTTGTTATAGGGTAATGCACAAGGTGTGTTTTCCCTAACCTAAGAAAAAAATAGGAGCTGAAAACATGAAAAATGTCTTATTAATATAAACAAAACAGATAAAATACATTAAGTAATTTAGTGATCACAGACACCAAACCAACCACTAACAAATATCTGAGTTCTGACAAGAGGGATTAGCTCATTTTGTGCTGGGATAGATGTAAAAAATATTAGCATAATTCTTCATGACCACAGACATTTGGTTAGACTGACTTTTATTAGCTAAATGTAGAAGATGAAATTAACAGTACCACTCAGTCACTGTTTTCCAGACACTGCATGCAATGAACTAATAAAAATTTGAAAGAAATTACATTTTTATTTTAGAAATTTTTTGAAAGATGCCTATTAATATTTGGGTTTTTTTAAGAATTATTATGCAGCGGTAAATGAAAGGAAAGACCTAAAGTTAGAGACAGAACACAAAACAACTTAACATAGTTAAAAAAAACTGCAGAAAGCTACTACCTAATGTCATGAGGGCAGCTATCAACAGCCATCCAGCCTGCGTCCGCTGCAGCGAAATGCGACTGTTCTGAGAAGCAGAACACAACAAATCCTCTGCTACTGCCATGATTACCTTCAAAGTTAAAGAGAAACAGTGTCAGCATCTTTGTAACTAACTTAGCAACTCAACTAGACTCAGCTGCTCATGGCCTCATCCAAACTGGCCTTGAACATCTCAAGGAAGGAGGCATCCGCAACCTTCCTGGGCATCCTGTTCCAGAGTCTCACCATTCTCATATGCAGAACTTCTTCCTAAGATCCAGTCTATATCTGCTCTCCCTCAGCTTCAAACTATTCCCTCTTGTCCTATTGCTAGGCAACCTTTTGGAAAGTCCCTCTCCACCTTTCCTGTAGGATCCCTCCAGTTATCAGAAGACAGCTCAAGGGTCCTCCCAGAGTCTTCTCTTCTCTAGGCTGAACAACACCAGCTATGCCCAAATGTATTTCTAACATCTTGCATTGTGTCTGGTCACCAAAAGAAGCTGCTTATAAACCAGTATCACAAGTAACAAGTGCCATTATCAATAACATAATTAAAAGCTGCAGTACAGACAATGCCTTCTATTATTTGTTTTGTACACTACAATTTATTTGAACAATATACACAACATCCTTCTAAAATTTATATGCATGCTTCTAAAATGTCACAAAAATACGCACATGAAAGTTTGTGTCATGAAAGTTTGAAATTTGTACACTTCCAAAACTTTACTAAATATTAAGTCAGAAAATAGCAGTTTCCCCAATTCCATAATATCAGTTGGTTGCAACTGAAGAAATTTAGTTCTATTAATTACTGATAAAGCTAAAGTATTTTATCCTAAAATAAAAGAGTACCTTGCTAAATTATACCACTAAATATCACTAGCAGCTTAATATACTTAAATTAACTTCCAGAAAGGATTTCATACTATGATTTCTGCCATTTTTTCTCTCTCTGTGCTAGGAGAAATGTCTTATTTCTGAAGGACTTTTTTGAAGTATAAACAATAGTAGGAAATGTTAAATATATCTAAATGCACTAATTAATTTCTTGAATAGGTTCCACTTGCAACTTTATCAAAGGAAAACGGATTAATATAAACCAGCTTATGTCCACCTTAATATATACCACTCCTGTCTACACTTGATACTTCCTTTTCAAAACTGCTCTATTGAACAATGTTCTCTTTCAGCTCCTCAGAAGAGGAGCTAGTCTGGAACCTGGCAGTATTCCTGGGAGAGAATGGAAAAGGACTTTTGTTAGCTTCTCTGTTCTTTCTGCTGCCAGCTTAGTACAGAATGCAGTGTTTCTCCCAAACTTTTCAGTGCCCTCCCACACCTCCTCCAGGCCCTGTTTTATCCTATTTCTATTCCTCTAAAAGAAATCTTTGTTAAGAACTATGTTTCTCTGCTTAGGGGTATAGCATTTGAAAAGCACTTATTATCTAGATCAGTGGGCAGACAACATTCATTCTGTTCTCTCCCCACAGCCTTTCAGTAATCATGGGGAAAAGCTTCTAAAAGCTAAGAAAAGGAAGGTTTATTATTACTATTATTATTTTTTGTAGCTTTACAAAATATTTCAGCAGCAGCTGGGACAATGAAAATTGAGAACTGTAGCCAGCAATGTCTGTTAAGGAGTGGTGGTGTAGAACTGCTACCATTCAATGCAGAAAGGGTGGGCTGGAAGGGACATTTATCCTAATGTACCAAAGCACTCCTTTCATCTTACAGTGGTGTAGTAACAAGAGAAAACTCAAAATCCTTGTGTCAAGCTGTGCCACTTCTTCTCTAATGACCACTGGCTCTGAAAGAGGCACTTTCAGAACTGTGAACGCAAGTTATGCAGGGAACTGCCATATACTGCTGACACTTGTGTTGCACCTCGGTTTTCCAGCTTCGAGTAACTCTGTGGATAAAGTTGTCATAGAGATGGAAACAGCTTCTTCTCCTGGTTTATACTTCTACATTTGCATATCTTTAAAACTTCAGAGCACACTATATCCCATCTGTGCTAATGGAGAGATTTGTGTAAGCATCTTGGACTATATTAATGCAAGACTTGGGTTTCAGTTAAATTCCGTAAACCAAAATGAAAGCATCTATCTGTTGGACCTGATTAAAGATTTTGTTGGACCTAACCAAAGATTTTCAAGGTAGTATCTTCAAGGTAATATATAATTGCAATTATTGGTGTAAGCACTAACTAAGCTTTGCAGTGGGGAGTCACTGATGGGTCTGGAAAATACTAATTTGGCTTCAGCTGTGCTTGAGTTAGTTTCCTCCCAGAAAATTTATTCCTAACATCAGAGCATGCCATAAATCTGTATGCATATGTCTAATTATATTTTTTATAAAAGCAATATCTTTTCCTTTGTAAAATCTGATCCATTTCAGCCATGTTACTCCAAAATACCTCATTAACACTGCTGAAATGTCAGTTTTCTAATTTAAGCTGATGTTGAACTGGGTCAGAATTGCAGAAGGTTTGATCTTGCTGTAAAGAATTTAGTTCAAATATCTGAAAAATGAAACTGTACTCAATAAATGTTTTCTCCAGCTAACCCTCTTAGGCTGTCCTGTTTAAGCCCTTACAGCTCCATGGAATTTCCTTCCATCCTAAAACAACACACTTTTCTCTCTATTGGAAAAAGGTAGTGGAATGAGTGGTTAAAATCATTAGTGACATTTCTTAAGAAAGTCATAATCACAGCACATGTAGGATAAAAATTTCCTCTTTGAGTTATGATGTGCCTCAAAATCTCCTTCCTGAGTGTTCTGGTAGAGCATAAATTCTGCCCAAATTGGTTTGGCCCCCTGCTCTCCTCGTCCTGTAGCAAGGTTCTGGGAGTGGCAGGATTGAGCAGACAACTAGGGTTTGGTCCAAGAGCCCGTGACACATGACCAAGTCAGATGTCTTGTGCTGTCCCTCAAGTGTTAGGGTGGAACTTTGAATTCATTGGCCAAAACAATGGACATTAATGCCCATTGGCTAGTTTCACCCTTCAAAATAGTCTATTTAAGGTAGCGTGATTTAGAGCCGTTGGCTTCTTTCCTGCTGCTTCTTGCGGGGACCTGAGGTCTATTTGCACCTCTTTCACAGTGGCCAGGTGTTTGCAGCCTGCATTGCAGCCTACAGCAGCGGCAAGGCAAAACTTTTTACTCCACTTCTCCTCGGGACACTGTGTATCTATCACGTCTGTGAGTGTAGGTGGGGTTAGGATTTCCCGTTATCAGGTTTCCTGTTTACCAAGTTCTGACTGTCTAAACTTTTGATTCTGTGTTTATAAATAGCCTTTGTGTAATAGCCTCTTATCAATCGAACACCCAAAGAACTGCAGGGAATTTTCCTTGAAATGTTGATTAATAATAATAAAAATTAATAAAATATTATTAATAATTCATAATTTGCTATTAATAATCGTAACACCGAGGAATTAAATTAGCCCATTAGTATCAAGCTCTTGCAGTGTATCAATGGTAAATTCTTGATGCAGGTATTGAAGGAATCAACAAGGAGAGGTATACTGCTGGACCTCACATTAACTAATAAAGAGGGACTGGTTGAGGCCATTAAGGTTAGGAACAGCCTTGGGGACAGTGATCATGACATGGTGGAGTTTAGTATTATACAGGGCAGAAGCAGACCAACAAGTAGAATTACAACCCAGGACTTTTGCAGAGCTACCTTCGTGCTCTTCAGAGACACGTTTGCAGAAATCCCATGGGCTAAGGCTCTGGAGGGTAAAGGAACCCAAGAAAGATATCTGTTTTTAAAGACTGCTTCCTCCAAGCCCATGCTAGGTGTGTTCCCTTGGGTAGAAAATTGGGTAGACATGCTAGGAGACCTGCAAGGCTGAGCAAAGAGCTCCTGAAGGAAATCTCAGGCAGGCAAGAAAGAAATTTACAATTCGTGGAAGAAGGGATTTGTCATAAGAGAGAGCTATAGATAAGTTGTCAGGGCACGTAGGAAGGCAACAAGGAAGGCCAAAGCC
>VWZI01000238.1:1138-18001 GCA_013396835.1 Psilopogon haemacephalus | reverse complement strand
GATCAGTCCTGGGACCAGTCTTGTTCAACATCTTTGTGGGCGACATGGACAAAGGCATTGAGTGCACCCTCAGCAAGTTTGCTGACGACACCAAGCTGTGTGGTGCAGCAGACATGCTGGACGGCAGGAATGGCATCCAGAGGGACCTGGACAGGCTGGAGAGGTGGGCATAAGCCAGCCTCATGAGGTTTAACACCACCAAGGCCAAGGTCCTGCATTTAGGTGTAAGAGGGAAGAATTGGTATGTCTTTGATTGGATTCAGGGCAACAGGCCAATAGTTACCAGATTACCAGAGATAAGACCTGAGAAGAGCAAGGCATGTAAGCTCCCAAGAGATGTGAATGAAAACAGAGCCTGTAAGTACCATCCCTGCAATCAGAGGCCAGAATGGAGTGTATGCTACAAAGTATGTGGAGGCAACAGTGACATTGGATGGCTTGCAGAGGATAAACAGCTGCAGAGGGAGCTGAAGATGATGAAGGCTCCCCTTGCTAGGGGATCACATGACCCCTGAAGCCAACAATGTGCATGGGCAGTAGGGCAAGTTGTTATGTAACACATTGTGAAATAAGGGAGGAGCTTGGTTCTCTGAAGTTTCAGCCTTCTGTGGCATTTTGGCCACACGTCACAGAACTCTGAACGTATATAAGCCAAGGGCATGGGGGGCAGCGCTGCGCAGCACCAGTCTCACCAGTGTAACAGGTGCTGGTCCACGGTGGGGACACCTACCGAGGTGGCAGCCGCCCAGCTCTGCCATCTACACAACTTAGGAGCCTTTCTGGCCAGTAAGACAGGGTGAGTATATCCTGCCCTTCCATCAGCAGAGCTACTCGTGATTCTTTATCACATCTTATTTAGCATTATAGGGTCTCCCCATATACCCTTCCCTTTATGGCTGTAGTATGTGAGCTGTAAGTATTGTGGTTTTCAGTATACCTTTCTCATTTATAGTGTTAAGGTTTAACCTGTAATAATGTATTGAAACTGTACCCCGAGTGGGGTACCCATGTGTGAGTGCATTCCCTGGCAATAAAGGACTCACTGGAACACTGGGTCAAGGCAATTCCAAGCACAATACAGGCTGGGCAGTGACGGGCTGGAGAGCAGCCCTGAGGAGAGGGACCTGTGGGTGCTGGTGGACGAGAAGCTCAACATGAGCCACCAGTGTGCACCTGCAGCCCAGAAAGCCAACCAGATCCTGGGCTGCATCAGGAGAAGTGTGGCCAGCAGGTCAAGGGAGGTGATTCTCCTCCTCTACTCTGCCCTGGTGAGATCCCACCTGGAGTACTGCATCCAGTTTTGGAGCCCGTATTACAAGAGAGATGTGGACATGCTGGAGCATATCCAGAGAAGGGCCACGAGGATGATCAGAGGGCTGGAGCACTTCTGCTATGAGGACAGACTGAAAGAGCTGGGGCTGTTCAGTCTGGAAAAGAGGAGGCTCTGAGGTGACCTTACTGTGGCCTACCAGTATCTGAAGGAGGCCTACAAAAAAGCTGGAGAGGGATCTTTTAGGATATCAGATAGTGACAGGACTAAGGGGAATGGAGCAAAGCTGGAGGTGAGGAGATTCAGACTGCATGTGAGAAGGAAGTTCTTTTTCAGTCCCTTCCAACCCCTGACATCCTGTGATCCTGTGTTTCGTGATCATATCATAAAGAATTCATGCAAATACTACTGCAAAAACATCAAAGAACTGCCCCTAACTACAGTATTCATATCATACCTTCCCTTTTCCATGTGGAATTCCTAAAGGACAGTGTTTTACTGCACCCAGCAGAGCAGCAACAGCAAAACTGTAGCCAGTTAATGCCTCTGGGGAGGATTTCAATGCACTAAGACGTTCAATGCAGCGATCCAACAGTAGGGACACATAGGAGGGCAATGCTACCGCAACACAGCGTAAACACCAGGCTGCTGTTAGTCTGACTGAGATGCTGGGATGATGAATCACAGAGAGTACTGCATCCAGAACTCCTGAAAAATATAAAGCATAAACACATTTGAGAAACAGGCCAGTAGATTGCCAAACAAAAATGTATAGAGAGTATTGGTGAATATACCATTATCTGGTTTCTGTACCTCTCTTTAAACATTGCCACTGATTTTTATTGTAAGATATTTCTTATCATATCTAAATGAGTCAATACCCTATATAAAATACAAAGAAAGCCTAACACAATATGCAGTTATTCACCAACATGCATAGAAAATATCTGTAAGCGTTTTCAAGACAGCAAAAATCCATGTAGGGGAAACAGATGTCCACTTGAATTCATCCAGAAAAAACAAAGCTAAATGAAAACAGTAAAGATACATGAAGATACACAAACCTCAAACAAACTGATTTACTAAAACATTATAAAGTCTCAGATGGAGGGAGCTGGGGTTGTTTAGTCTACAGAAGAGGAAGCTCAGGGGAGACCTCATAACTCTTTACAATTATGTGGAGGTCAGAGCGAGGAGGGGGCAGCCTCTTCTCCTTGATGACAAGCAACAGGAGCAGAGGAAACGGTTACAAGTTGCACCAGGGGAATTTTAGGTTAGATGCTAGAAAATATTTCTTCACTGGAAGGGTTCTCAAACACTGGAATGGTCTGCTCAGGGCAGTGGTGGAGTCACCTTCCTTGGAGGAATGCCTGATGCTTAGGGACACAATTTAATGTTGACCTTTTTGTGCTGGGTCAAGGGTTGAACTGGATGATCTTTGAAGTGTCTTCCAACCAGATACATTCTGTGATTCCATGACTTCAAATACAACTCCTAATAGCAGTAAATTTTATATATTTTTAAAATTAATTAACATACTAGTACAGAACTCTTTGGGCAACGCCTAAAGATTTCCTATAGTGTATAAGGAGGCCAACTTTCCCTATTCCTTTATGTATTTTAATTTTTATTATCATTATTTTCTCTCCAATTAGTGGAATAAAACAGGCTCAGGTGAGGAGAATGCATGCTGGAAGAAAGGTTGCTGTAGTTGATGCCAGAGAAAGGACCCCAAAAGAATTGAAAGAATTGACAGTCTAGCCATAAGAAATCAGAGGAGATCACAGTAAACAAAGGAATGTATTTTTGTGTTTTGATTCACAAAGTAATTCAGGGCTTGTACCTGTGCTGGAGTCTTGCAGTAATGGTGCTGCTGTAGTTCCTAAGCCATAGATGAGACTTCCAAGTTCTTGAAGTGCACACACAAGCACATGCTGACTTGCTGTTATATCCATGGTACTAGTTTTGGTTTCCAAGTTACTTTCACTCACTGCAGCATCTGACAACGCAATGTAGGAAGATACTCATGAAATTGTAACTGGCAGCAGAATTTGGGCAGAAGAATGTAGGAAAGCCCACCGTATTTCTTCCATTAAAGTAATTCAGAAAGAAGGGGTGGCCAGGTATTGGTAGGACATTATTAGCTATAACAAACATTAAATACTCCCAGAAATACAGAGAGGAGATGAAAGAAGGCAGAGCAGATGCCTAGTGCCCTTAAGGATCTATGGAGCTGCTGTGAGACAACAAGACAGTCAGGAATGGCCATGGTGGTCTTAGGTTCATGGTTGGACTCAATGACCTTACAGGTCTTTTCCAACTGAAACAATTCTATGATTCTAAATCATTACCAAAATGAAACAAATGGATCAGAAAAGAATACTAAGCTATGGTAAGTCTATATTACCACAGGAGCTTTTATCACCACCACTTTTATTACTGACAACACTTTTCATAAACGTTTGCCTTCATTGACACAAACACATTTCTAATACTGAAATGGATAGTGTAGTGATGTCTGTGATGTCAGACAGGTAGATATAATGGAAACTACCAAATTGTTTGTCTTTAAGTGATGGGGAACAGCAACTAGTAAGAAGCATGCTGCTCTCAGTCTCACCAAATGAGATTTGAAGAAGTCATGCTGTGAACAAACTCGATAGGTTTCAGTATACATTGGGGAAAAAAAGAAAGAGAAAGAATGAAATGTTGCTAGAGGAAGCAAACAAGAAGGTGGGAAATAAAGGAAGTGGAAAAATTCTGGAAGTTTTCAAAAGTTCATCTTTTGACCCACAAATTGTTGTCAGTTTAACATTTGGATATTTATTTAACTGGATATGATATGCTGCTGTACACCAGGAGATGACTGCTTGTGCACAGCATTCTTTTTCTTGTCCCCTAGAAGGATGACAGTGGAAGATCAGCAGCATTTTTTTTTGAAGCTGTGTTCAAGACTTCATTGTGCAAGAGATCTGTTTTCTCCAGGAGGAATGCTCACTTTTGTCCATTAGGAACAAATGCTTATTTTTTTAACCATCAGTAGTGTCAGCTGCTCTGAACAGAAATGCAGAATCTGGCTGCATGTTGAATGCCAATTTAACCTGTTTACAAAACTGTCTATATTTTAAATGCCAATTTAATCTGTTTACAATTATTTTCTCTACTTTATTACTGCATATTTGTTACTTATTATGGTACTTGTGATTAGTTAAAATTATATTTGCCAAGGAAGAAGTGCTAAAAATACATTTACACATCTGTGGGTACAAACATGCAGAAATACAGACACATACAAACAAATAACCAGCCCAAGTTAAAACCAAAGCAGTCCATCAAAACCCCTCTGCATTATCATGTTAATAAATCAGCACTATGTATGCTGCTCCTACAGTCTATGGATTAAGACATTAGACAAGCACTTGAAAAAGGAAAAACAGAGGTCCAAACGGATAATCTTGTTAGATTCATACCCACAACTTTCCTCAGTTTCCAGATGGCCTGACAAATCTCCTTGGCAGCTGCAATTTGAGCTTTTTCCCCAAGAAGGCCTCCTACTGTAGCTCGAAGGATAAATGAAACACAGCGGCGACAGGCGATAGCATCCATCTGACTCTGAATAGCCTTAGGGTGAGTCTGAGACACAAGATCTAGAATATGGGAAAGGAAGGCAGAGAAGTTCCTTTCAAGCCATTGTGCTCCTAAGGTAGAGACAAATACCACATATGCCTGAAAGAGATTTGAAAAGAAGCCATATTTTAGAGCAAAATCATCAGGAAAACCACTGCCAGCTATCCCATACATTGATTTTAAAATCTCTGCACATTGTCACAAGCAAATGCCATTAAGCTGAGACTTCTTATCATACACCTCTGCATCCATAAATCACTTCACATTCTCACTTTGGGGCACCTGAAACGTTTTTTCATCTCAGTAACTTAAATCAGTATCAAAACTGTGCTAGCAATACTGCAGTGTGCTTTGACTGTAAGCTAATTCAGCCTGCTTGCCCATGTTACTTCACCCCAGAGTGTGAGAAATGGCATCTTACCCTGCACAGGCACTTGTTATGTAAAACACAGTGTTTGGTCTCACTGCACAACAGTTTCCAACTATTTAACATTCTGCACATGGAACCCAAATTTAATGTATGAATGCATTTTAAGAACTACTATGTTACAAAATTATAACCCTGAGATAACTTCCTTATTATAGGCTTTGAATTAGGGAATATTTGCAGCCTTCAAGCACTGCTCTTCATCTCAATTAATTTTAATAGTTCGCCTTGCAGTGGAAGTACCATAAAAAGACTATGTTTGTCACAACAAAGGGAAAATGCAGAATCACTTCACAAATCTAATCACCACAGGACCATTTATATTGCTACATAATACACTCCCTTCCATGTGCATGTGTTAGATTTTTAATGAATAGATGTGCTACCAATAAGAAAAGGGAGTAATAATTTAAAAGAACATGCAACTGAATACACAAAATTCCTCATCAGAAAGTTCACAACTACTACCCATATCAACAAACTTCTTTGTTTGCCTCATAAAGAAAGTATTCACGCTAAAGAAAGTGAAGTACTGTAGACAGAGAAATTGTACCAGTCAGTCCTGTTAGCACCTAATAGCTCTTGACAACTCCTACTTAGGCTTCATAATGTTCCAGCACTTTATTCATGTTTTACAGATATGAAAATGCAGGAATTTAACAGGATAAATAGACTCGTGAGGAGCCATAATGCCATGGCTATATTTTGAATCACATCTTGAACTTGGTTGTGTCTTGAATAAACATAAACTCTTCTTTCACACCTAAGCAGCTATCCTCACTGTCTTTCTTAATTTTTAATTAAGTTTCAACTGATGTAATATATTTTCCTGCTCACAGGCACTCACACACACAATTTATCAAGTTTTTTCGAATAGAAACCTTGCATTATTGAAACCGTTCTGGTACAGTTAGGAGTGCATCATCAGCATAGGTACAATTTTGTTAAGGCAGAAATGCATGAAAAAGGAGACAACCTTGAAAAAATGGTACAAATAGTCAAACCACTGAACTGAAATACACAGTCCTGGAAAATTAATAAACCAACCATGTATATACAACACCCTAGGACTCTGGCATGCATTTTCTAGGCAAATAGCTTTCAAGATATTATTGTTCCCCAGCTTCTCTGCCACTTTGCCAGAATCTAATGCTTGCACTCAGCATGATCTGAGCATAAAAGACAATTTTTTGTTCACCTCTAAGCTGTTTCATTGCAAAGTCTGGCAGCTTCAATCAGTAATTTTGACAAATTTTTTGCACTGCACAAGTTGAAACGCAGTGAAAAAAATCCCTTATTGCAACAGGGACATATCAAATAGTTGTGATTACTGTAACAGAATAATCACAGCTGTTTGACATGTAAATGTTCATCATGACTTTTAATTCACAGGTTTAACATCTGAATATCTAGGTCTTAGCATGGAAATGCAATTTAAGATAATATTGACAGGAAGAGGCCAGTATCTGAAAAGTTTATACTAGTTCTACCAGCATGCACTCTCTGATCTAACTGAAGTCCTGCTCTGTTAACAGTATTCTGCTTTCTAACTGAGTGTCCTGAAACACAGCAAAGCAGGTATTTGGTAGTTTTCCCATTAAATTCTGTTTTCTTTCTCTTTCATGCACTTACACAAAGCAGAACCATTCTTTCAGAACAGGAACGGGTATATTCCTACACAGAAGAAAACTATTCCAGGTTCAAATAATGCTTGCAACTCCTCCCTTTCATGAGGTATTTTTAAATAAAAATTTTGAGGGAAGTACTTATTTCTACCACTTGCTTGAAATTCATATCACATCAAACTTTCACAAGTAATATATATTTAATTTTTAAAATTTCAAATTATCAGGTACACAACAACAAACATCAGCAATATTTTCTTTCTAAGTATGCATATTTTGTCATAGGTACAAAGAAGGTTGAAGTAAGAAATACATGGAGAGCCAAACAGTTATCATAGGAATGTTTAGCAGACTCATAAAATCATAACTAATGTAATTCAAACCTGGGTGACTCCAACTCTAACATCTCTGCTGACTGAACTCGTTCCTTTCAACATATCACCACTGGCTCGCAGAAATCCAGAACTTCCACGCAGAAATCCTGTTCCAAATAGCTCCATCACTTCTTCCAAAGAGAGTTTACGGAAATTATGCCTGGTGGATGCTAAGAATAGACATAAATCTTTAGAGGAATAGTTCTGTGAAACTTGTTATATTTTAGAAGAAAAAGTTCAACTCCAACCATTTTCACAAAAACACTTTGCACAATCTCAGCAGCACAATCAAATCCAAACACTGCTGGAACACAACCACATAACAGAAATTATGTCATGTTAGGACTCAGTGCTCCAGCAAATCACATTGTTTGTCATGTTTTTCTGATTCAGCTATCTTTAAACAGTTCAAGTCACTGGCATCTAACAGCTGACCAAAGACCCCATTGGAAAAAGGTCTGTGAGGCCTCTTCCTACCATCCAAAGCTTCATGCAAGCCTTGACTTTAACTCATTCCAGCTTGCTGCCAAAGAAAATTCTCCCTTCCGAACTCCAGCCAGGGTGATTACCTTTCTGCCATGCTTAGTCAGGTAAGGACAAAGCTACAGATTCCCTTAGAAACAAAAGCATTTCACCTTGGTGCTAAAATCAGCTCTCCGAAGAATAACTGTCTTCTAGGAAAATAGGAACATATTTACTATCTGCCAGAAAAAATAAGAACATGTTTACTATCCCTCGTTGCTATTTCATGGTTTTATTCAAAACACATGCTGGGAAATGTGAGTGCAAATTTAGCATGATGACTGCACATTGCACAAAGTGAGCTAAAATTTTCACTGTATTTTCCATTTTCTTCCAAGTATCGATGTGGGAAAAGGAATGAGAGGATCTGAAATCACTATGTCAACCCTCCACCTTAATATCAGCAGGACACTGGATATAATGCAGAAACTTCAGGACTATGCATCTATTTCTTTGTTTACTGCTGTCTCTGTCTTTTCCCCAGTCCCTTCTAGTCCCTACCTAGCCCCTGTCCCACTTAGCTCTAAGTCCTTTTTAACTAAAACAAATCAAGGCCAACCAAACAGTTGATGAGCTTTTTATATAACCATAGCACTTCAGAGCTGTATTACAAAGATTAAAGAAATCTACTGAGTCTATAAAAAAGACAGAGTACCATTATTTTCTACTTCATTAGCAAAAGTGATGATGGTTTTCTCTCCAAAAGAGTCTTAGAAAAATACTTTATAAACCAAGGCTTCACAGTTTCCAGTGCAAATATAATCTCAAAAATTCTGACAGGCAGTAAATTTGACTTAAAGACATGTAATTTTGCTATTTGCTGCTTATTGTGTTGAAGGGCTATTCTGATGCCATTAAAAGCAGAACAGCCTGAATGACACACTGCATCCTCTTACATCTTGCTTACATCACAGCCAGAAATTTAGCTCCGAACTTTTAAAATTGGGTGCAGAATGTCTTGTGTGAATGACACCAAAGACAGGGGATGTTACTTTTATGCAAGGATGCTTTAGGTAGATCACTGCTGTCTGTCAGCAAAAACTTTTATAAAATTTGTGAGTGAGTAAAACTCATGCTAGACAATACAAATGCAGTACTAATGACTGCAGAAAAAACAGCTTAAGACATCCTTAAGATCTCCAGGTAGGATATGCTTAACTCCATAGTTTAACAAAGACACTTAAAAATTTTTTGTGCTGTCTACTCTGCTGAAATTAATCTTTCCTTTAAATCCTTGAGCTATTAACTTCTGTTCATATAACAACAATCTTGTAACAGAGAAAATTGGTTTTACTAAGTATTTTTCCTTGTTTATTTATATATGTGTGTATATATATATATATGTGTGTGTGTGTGTATGTATGTATACACACACACATTAGCACAACCAAAACCACAGCACTTCACAGGAAAAAATATTACAAAAAGAGACCAAACCAGAGGTGTGAACAGCCAGATAATGTTTCCATTGTGATGTCACTTCAAGCTTCAACATAATTTGTATTCCTTATTATATGTCAGATTTTTACAGATGAGGAATCAGCAAATACATACTTTACCTGCTGACTGTTTAGATGTTAGAGCTCTAGCCAATACCGTGCCTAAAAGTTTTGCAACTGCTAATCGTACATCATAATTGGAGCCTTCAAAGGATTTAAAACACAAGGTCACAACACTATCCAGGTCTGTACTCCACATAAATACTGCTTCCTTCTGAAGTTCGAGAAGACACTAGACAAATAAGGGAAATGAAAAAGTTTTGATGTGGAAAAGCACTCAGTAAAAATTCTAGTTTGCTACATACTACACAGAGTTCCTCCCTAACAAAATAAAGATGTTGCTTAATATGAAAACGATTTGAATTTTTGCTGCCAAAGCAATATCAAAGAAATAAAGGTAAGCATAGAATTTATTTGCTGCTGTGTTCATCAACAGCACAGAATTTTATTTAGGGGGCTTAATAAAAACATCTATCAGAGCTCTTTACCTTTGCAGCAGCACAGCGGACTGCCATGGAACGATCTGTCATACAGGACCGGGCAGCTTTGTAAATGTCTCTGTGACAGGGGACAGCAGCAGCTCCTAACCCATTTAATATATTTTGCAAACTAAGCATGATTTCATAACGACCTTGAGACTGAAAAACAGCAAAGAGAAATGTTAAAGTTTTGTAACTCTAAGCTCCTTGGAAACACAAAATACCAGTTACTGAAAGAGGTAAGCAATGGTTTGGATCTTTTAGACTTGGATGCCTGCTTATGCTGGTGAGTTAATGTAGATAGATTGTTCTATAGCTCTATAAACAAGAGAACACAGTAATTTAAAATTCTACAAGACAGTACTCACTAGCAGTTTGAAACTCAAAACATGAAGCTCAAGCAAAAATATTCTTATGAATAAGACAATTAAATTTTCCGTTTATCAAGATCTTTCATGAAACCAGACTGATAATAGCTATAATCCATCCTTTTGTAATCATAATCCATTATCTCTCTAGTCACTGTTTGAAATTTAGACACAGATTTTTATCCTGTGGCTTTCCACAACTCCTTCATATTTTGACATCATGCACTTCCTCATACTCCTTGGTACAGCTACCAAGGCTAAACATATTATTTTTCCAATCATTTTTTAAACATGCTGTTCCAATACCTCTGCATTCTTCATTGCTTTAAGCACATTCCCAACGGTGTCAGTAAAACTGTTTCCCAAAATTCTTCCCAATTTTTTGTATAAATAGCCCAAGCATACCACCGCAGCACTAAAACAAAAGCAAATCCAAAGAGGCATGAAAATGAATGCAGTAATGGATGACAGGGATTACGATGACTCATGTAATCAGTGGGCAAACAACAAAACAGCTAAACAGCACGTCCCAAAAATTTAAGAGGATTAAAAAAGAAAACAACAAACAAACAACCCCTCCCCGAGGTCTGTGTGTGGCAGAAATGTAAATACAAAGGTTGGGAAGGAACTTGGATAATGTAAGAATTTAGGTAATACAATCTTTCAACAACATGCACAATAAGAAAAAGTTTCAAATCCACTTTTAAACCTTAGCATGAATTTTGTTAATTTGAACCAGCAAAGTGTCCTTGTGGCCAAGAAGGCCAATGGCATCCTAGAGTGTATTAGAAGGGGTGCAATTAGTGGGTCGGGAGAGGTTCTCCTCTCTCTCTACCCTGCCCTGGTGAGGTCCAATTCTGGGCCTCTCAGTTCAAGAAGGACCTCAAGGAACTGCTTACAATGGTTCCACACAGAGCCACAAAGATGCTGAAGGCAGTGGAACATCTCCCTTCTGAGGAAAGGCTGAGGTAACGGAGGCTCTTTAGCTTGGAGGAAACTGAGGGGTGACCTCATTCATGTTTATAAAGATGTGAAGGCTGAGTCTTGGAAGGATGGAGCCAGGCTTTTGTTGCTCTTTATAACTACCAGAAAGGAGGTTGTAGTGAGACTGGTGTTGGTCTTTTGTCCTGAGTAACTATCAAAAGTTGAGAGGAAATGAGCTTAAGTTGTGCCAAGGGATTGGATATTAGGACAAAACTTTACTGAGAGAGTGATGAGGTGTTGGAACAGACTGCCCAGGGAGATGGTGGAGTCACCATTCCTGGAGGTGTTCAAGAAGTTGTAGATGTGGTGCTTCAGGACAGAATTTAGTGGTCATGGTAGACATTCTGTGATTCTTGTCTTCTGCCTTACTGCCATTGCCCCTCCCACTTCCTCCAGTGTGATACCATACACCTGAAGGATGGAAGGAAGACCTGCAGAGCTCCATCCCATGCTACAACTCACCTGTAGTATTAATGCATCTGACTGCTGAGGAACCAGTGATATAGCAGTAATTTACTTTGCAGGACCAAGACTCTTTACAGTAAACATATTCTTAACTCAAAAGACTGCACACAAGGTCAAATGGAAAGAAGAAGAAAAGAAACAGGACAGTATGATATCAGAAAATGCAACCAACTTCTTGCAAAAATTCTGGCTTTAGGGAACTTCACTTAGGTTGCCAGAAGCAAAGAATCTTGTGAAGCAAAGAAGGAAGATAGATTCTGCTATATTTCATATATCTTTAATGCACAATGATGTTTTAGTAGCTTTAGATTTCTTCAGTGTACTGAAAGATTTGTATTGTTTCAGGAAGGAAGTTATTCAAAATATTTCTGCACCTTCATATTTGGTTTCACATCCTTCTACAACAGTTCAAGGTTCTCTGTTCTGTTGTCTAGGCTTTGGGAGTTTTGTAATAAACTGCCTTCATTTAGCCAGTTTTATGTCACCCAATTACTCACCACCTCTCCAGGAAGGGGAATCAGCAAAAGGAAAGGAGATGTGTGTGTGTGTTTTCAAGTAGAAACAGATTTAATAAAATAATAATTTTAAAAATAATATTAATGCCAGTACTAATAGAAAGAACAGAAAGTTATACTCAACACAGGGGTCATGAGTTGTGCACTTCCTGCAGGGAATGCTAGATGTCAAGCACTGTAAGTACCACAGCACCAGCAAAAAATGCAATGATTGCAGCAAACAGGAGAGAGGCCTCTGGAGCAGAATGATGGACAAGACCTGTCAGAGATGGTGGTCGTCAGGAAAAGAAACCATCCCCAACAATCATTCTGATTGGTAGTGAGTGCAACATGTATGATAGGAAATACTTCCATAAGACACCTTGGGGCAGCTGACCTAGCTAACTCAGAACTGCTGAAGACCTTGATCACTATGGGGATCCACATACAATGACTGCTCACAAATGAAAATGAAGGGTTTTGTTGGCTTTGTTCTCATTGAGCGCTCCAGTCTTCTTCAAAATGCACTTTCCTGGACAAAAAAAAACCAATTCTACAATTCTATACCTGTGAAACAAGGACACAAACATTTCAGAATTGTATCCAGTTTTCCAGTTGAACCAGGAAAGGTATTCAAGATCAGTATTTCGTACTTCAAGTTGTCTGATTTACTGCTCTTCTCAGTACTATTATTACTTTCTTCCTGGTTTTCAAACATTTGCCACTTTTAACTCTGTTTTTCATTGCTGTTATTCTCTCTGTCCTGGTTTCCAATTATGTGACAGCAGATCACCAACTGTCTTCTACCCTTTGGTTCCTGATGTATATATACAGTGTATACTACTATTACATTCATTGTTTTATCATGCATCCTGTAGTAGTGAATTTGGACGCATTAAAAAAAGTGTTACTAATGTTAAGTTCCTTATGAAAAGCATCTCCCTTCTGAGGAAAGGCTGAGTGAGCTGGGGCCCTTTAGCCTGAAGGAGACTGAGGGATGACTGTATTCACGTTTACGAAGATGTGAAGAGTGAACATCAGTAGGATGGAGCCAGGCTCTTTTCAGCGATGTTATGTGACAGGACAAGGAGCAAGAGGTGCAAGGTAGAGCACTGGAGGTTCCACGTGAATGTAAAGAAAAACTTTTTTGCTGTGAGGGTAACTGAGCACTGGAACAGGCTGCCCAGAGAGGTTGTGGTGTCTCCTTCTCTGGAGACATTCAAAACCTACCTGGGTGCATTCCTGTGTGACCTGCTCTAGGTGATCCTGTTCTGGCAGGCAGGTTGGACTTGATCTTTTAAGGTCCCTTCCAAGCCCTAATATTTTGTGATGCTCCTTTTTTTGTAACAAGCAATGGCTGTCTCACTTGCTGTAAAGCATGGCTCAGTAAATATGGCAACATGTAGTGCAAGTTGGTTTTATTCCCTCACTGAACAAAGCCATAAAGCATAAGCTGGCCTCACTTTATCCCCTTAAAGCACACTCAGTCATTTCAAACATAAGAAACAACAAATTTAGCATTTCTATACTCCTAAATACACTATTTTAGGTTAGTTTTCAAATCATTCAAAATATTTCCTTCCAGTGAATCCAGTAAATAATAGCTGGCTAGGTAGGTCAAATTTTGTTTTAATATATGCACTGTACATCAGCCACTCTTGCCTCTGTGTCAAATGCTTTGAAAGTAATGTGATTTTGAAGCATTTGAATGTGATTGCTTTTATGCTATATTTATGTGAATTACAAGAAACTTCTCAATATGGAAAACAAATTTTGAAGTTTATTAAACTTGAATTTATGTTGTATGTACTGACCTGATTTTTTCTCTCCCAACATGCAGCTGAATTTCTTTCCCAAAATTTTCCAGTAAAGAAATATTCCATAAAAGAATATATACAATGCTACACAAGTACTTAACTAATCATAATTCTGCCCTGAAGACAGCATACTAAATGATTAAAATAAAACTTATAGAACCTAGGGGGAACGAAATAATTTGAATTTGCTTGCAGGTTTCTCATGAATTAATTTGCTCTTTGTAATTGTCAAGTCTAAAAATGTGAGAGATGTAATACCAAAGAAAAGATTACTTTTTACACCTGGACAAACCCACAATAATGATAACAATTATGGAGGATCCCAAATTCTGCGTCATGTGGTACACAGCACGATGGGCAGAAATGAGAGAGCATAATCTGTCATACATAAACCTCTCACCACACTCTGTCCCTCTTGTTATTGCTGGACTTCACTCCACAGAATCGCAGAACCTTAGAGGTTGGAAGGGACCTCCAGAGATCATTGAGTCCAACTCTACTGCCAAAGCAGGATTACCTAGGTTTAGTCTGCACAGGAATGCATCCAGGTGTGTTTTGAAAGTCTCCAGTAAAGGAGACACCACAACCTCTCTGGGCAGCCTGTTCCAGTGCTCTGTCACCCTCACTGCAAATAAGTTTCTCCTCACATTAAGGTGAAACCTTCTATGTTCCAGTCTGTTTCAATTGCTCCTTGTCTTATTGCTGCTGACCACCAAAAAGAGCTTGGCCCCATCCACTTGACACTCACCCCTCAGATATTTGTACACGTTGATAAGATCTCCTCTCAGACCTCTCTTCTCCAGACTAAACAGCCTCAGATCTCTAGTCTCTCTCCAGAGGGGAGATGCTCAATTAAAGAAGTAAAATATAACTGAATGTTGAGAAGTATTTTTAACAAAGACTATACTCACAGCTTCAGCTTTTGCTCATTTTGAAAGTAATCACTGCATGAAGAGAGGAGTCATCTATCTGGAAATCTTCAATTTAACCATATTATGCAAAATGAGGATTAAAAAAAACCAAAAACATATACTTACAGTTTTGTAGGCAGATAACTTGGTGAATCATCTTTACTCCGAATGAGTTCATTGCATTTGTCAATTGTTTGGTAAACAGAAAAAGTGTCTCCAGTGCTATAAAGTACAGCTAAGTTCTTGGCAACAAGCCGTCTGGTAGGAGGCCCTGGTGAATTATTTAATAAAGAAGTCAACTGTTCAACCAGTTTCTTCTGGTTTTCCCTTATATCAGCCTGGAAATAAAGTCAAATTTCAGTTAAATTAAAAAGTTAAAGATAAGTATTGCTAATTATCTTTACTTTTTATTATTGTCATTCTGATAATCTGATATTCTTAATTAAAACTGAACATTTGATTACACTTTTCTACTTAAAGAAAAGCCACCAAAAGTATGGGAATATTTTTCTTCTTTGGAAAAAAAAAATTCAAAATAATATTTTTCAGAACACAGTTCTTTCTAGTAGCATGCCAACTGTATTTTCCCTATGACATTTGTATAGTTATATCTTGCTAAAAAAAAATTGCCCTTTCTTGCTGTTTTATGCCTGTCGTAAAGTAAAAAAAAAAAAAAAATCACAGAAATATGGTAGGGTTTCAAGAAGTTGAGCATTAGAAAAGAAGGAACAATCACCTCCTTTAGCCTGATATCCTTTTGTTTTTTTAATGCTCTTTGAAACTGAAATGAGCCTGGCACTGCTTTATTTATGTATTTTAACATAAATGATTTAACTCTTAAATATCATAATTTAAGCTGGTCTACACTAAACCAAACAATCATGGAGTTGGCTGGAAACAAATATTTTATCCTTTGATTAAGGAAAATGAATAAAACAAAAAAACCCAAACAAACTGTAAGGTGCTTGCTAGAGAGCTACAAATGTGCCATGGTAGGTGGAAGTCCATTCTTCACCATGGGCTTGCAAAATCTTGCAGCAAAAATCTGTAATAAAAAATAATAACAAATATTCTTTAAGCAACTAAAAAGCAATCAAAAATTCCATTCATTGGACAAATGGCTCTGTCACTTGAAAGGCTGTGATCAAAGCCTTGCAACACCTAGAAAGCTTCTGCTAACACTGGCTATGCTTTCACTATGTGTACACTAAAGACCTGAAATAAGGGACAGTGAATACTGCTCTGTTCTTAAATAACATAACAGAAACGACCAAAAAAAAAAAAAAAGCTCTTTAGTGGGCTTTTTTTTTAAAGTCTCATTATACTTACTNAAAAAAAAAAAAAAGCTCTATAGTGTGCTTTTCTTTTCAAGTCTCATTATACTTACTCTGCTAGTCACCGGTAAAAGTTTTTCCAAGAATTGCAACCATTGAAAAATGAACTCTGCTTTTTGAAATTCACCAAGCTGATTATATGCTTCTTCATTAAGTAACAAACTGTGAGCTAACTCCATTCCTTGATTTTTTTTGTTAGAAAAAAAAAATCTCACAAACGCCCAGAATTGACAGATTTTCTTCCTCACTAGTATCTGGTGACCAAATCAGAAGTTTGAACATCTAAACAGAAGAAGGAAAAAAATAAAAAAAAGTGTAAGTAATTCTGTTACATTTGTGCTCAGCTTATTAAAACTAGTTTTTTAAAGAGAAAGTTAATTAAAGAAACAAAACAGAAGTTTAGGTGACTTAAGTGGCTTCATGTTTTTGGAAATGAGATTATGGTATTGATGTAATATGCTAATTAAAGTTAAATATACTTCCGTTTTTCATCAAAGTTTTCTAGTACCTGTTCATGCATATATCTGAAAGTAATGAGCAGACAACCCCAAACATAATGACTTTTGTTATCTAGAACTAAGTTCCACAATCATGGAATCAAAGAATGGTTTGTGTTGGAAGGGACCTCTAAAGTTCATCGAGTGCACCACCCCCACCCCCACTCCCC
>VWZI01000237.1:391293-418225 GCA_013396835.1 Psilopogon haemacephalus | reverse complement strand
TTTTTTTTTTTTTTTTTTTTTTTTTTTCTGATATCTCCTTTAGGGAAAGTCCTATATGATGCCACAAAGACTGAAGTGCTAGGAAATACTTGACTTTAGATGCAAAAAAAAAAAAACCCAAGTTACTTTTGACGACATATTTTTAGACAGGGATATCTTAAAAGAAGATTCTAGAAAGCAAATTGTCACCTGTTCCTCTTTAAAATGAAGACGGGCACCGATTAGAGCACGCAAGCTTACCTGTTCACTTTGTTATTGTGGGCTTTGGATTTTTTTGGCTATTTATCTGTTCATGAAATTGGAATTATTTTATTCCTGTAATTACGTTAGACAAAAATCACAGAAGGCAGGGAATTACCCTGAGATTTAAAAAAAAAAACCCAACACGACAACCCCCACATTTAAAAAGAAACCCCCAACAACAAACAAAGCAGTGAACAGAACAATGCCTACTGGAGGAGGGAGGGGACGTCAGCTTTTTACCCTCTTTTATACCCTAATATGCTTGTTTTAGAGTAATTCTTAGAGCTATTGTAACAAGATTGTACTGTCCATTTCAGTGAACTCCTCCTCACAGCTGACCCTCACCTCCCACACAGTGTGTACCTGACTAGGAGGATGTTGTGTTGAGAAGGTTTTAGAGAAAACGTTCCAGGAAGAGAGTGCCTTCATGGATATGGTAAATTCCAGCTTTGCCCTGCATCAAGCCTAGGAGATGAAGTTCTTTATGCTTCTTACCCTTCGTTATCCTCTCTCTGGCCTTGAATTACTTGTGAGCCATCACCATAAATGACAATGCTTGTTAACTGCTCTCCTGCTCTATCAGGGGGTATTGGCTCTGCTTTTATGGCAGCTCCAGCCTGCAAAATCTCTTGAGACCCAGCTGTCTCTATCACAGCATGCGAGTACACGCTAGGTTCTTCCTGCATGTCTGGTGGCAATTCTGTGACAATGTAGTGGGTTGCGCCTTCAGAGAAGTCACCATCGGAATCCTGAACCATGGCTTGTGCTATTTCTTCTGTGACAATAATCTGTGATATTTCCCCGTTTGACTCAACTAAATCCATGTGCTCGCTTTGGACACTGAGCGCGTGGCTACCAGCTTCCTGCATAATTATCTGAGAGCCTTCTCTAGCTACCATATGCACAGTCCCCTCCTCATTTACGATGACCTGAGTGACACCTTCTTTCATCAGCTGGTCGGCTGCAGCCGTATCACACACAGCAAACTGTAATACTCCTTGGACCATTTTCTTGAAAGCAGCCTGAGCTCTCTCC
Organism: Psilopogon haemacephalus; assembly: GCA_013396835.1. Lineage (NCBI taxonomy): Eukaryota > Metazoa > Chordata > Aves > Piciformes > Megalaimidae > Psilopogon > Psilopogon haemacephalus. The sequence goes on along the minus strand of VWZI01000237.1, from coordinate 416,947 downwards.
TGAGATGCAATTATAGCCGATGGGTGCACGACCCGCGTCACTACTTCCATAGGTTCGGCGTCTTCCTGAGCCTCTTGAACTTCATGGAACATTTGTATTTCTTGTCCCTCTGCATCACTGGGAATGCTGGGTGGCTCTGGGTTTGGCATTTGTAGGAAATCTTTGTGACTAGACCTGCTTCTCTCAAGGAGTCCAGATTTGTTCTCCACTTCACCCAGTTCTGTTACGGCACAAAGCAGGGCATCTAACGCTGAGGAGGAGTCCGCAGGATGGACTGTAGCTTCAGATGCTTCTAAAACCTCTTGTTGCATTATCTGCTGCAGTACAGTACTACTGGAGTCAGTGACTGCATCTATTCGGACGGCTTCCTCCGTATCAGTCCCCGTTCCTTCAACCACTACCACCTGCGTTGCACCATCTGCTAACTGCTCGGTAAGGATCTGCCCTGGAACCACGCTACTCACGTGTGAGCTGTTTTGATTCGTGGCTATGACTTGCCCATCTTCTGTAATATGGACCACCCTGGCCATCTGACCAGCCATTGCTAGAGTCTGAAGGGTAGCCGCTGCTGTTTCCTCCACGGAGGCGTCAATTGCAAAGTCACCATCATAGCCTTGAATAATGATAACTTGCTGAACTTCTTCAGGTGACTGTGGCTGTCTTCTGCTGCCCTGAAAGACCTTCTCTTTGACTGGAGAAACCTCTCCCAGCGATGCTGCAGTAAAAGGACTTGTAGTTTCCACAAAGGTTGCTCCTTGCCCCTTCAGTCGGCACTCATAGGACTTGGACACGATGCCTAAGAGACAAAATATGCCATTAGCAAAGGTATCACAGCAAATATCAGTTCATTACTTTAGCAAGCTGGAGCATAAATGGAAAAGAACTCCTTGACAATTTTTGGATTCCACTGGCAGAAAACACAGACGAAATGAGCAAGCGAACAAAAACAATTTGCATGTTTCCCAAATAACATATTTACCGGTTGAAATAATTGCTGAGTTTAATAATCCTGCAGCCTATTAACAATTTAAATGTGTTCTTTAGAATGTGCTGTGTAGAGAAGCCCAGATAAACACAGTATACGGTTAAAAGCCATTAACACATCTGTTCTAGAAGATCCTATTGGTGATATTTAAGTACTTCAGTAATGGATTTTAGGATTGTATCTTGCATTAAACATATCTCTGAGTGGAAAACTGTGGCTGATCTCCTTAATACCCTGCTTTTGTTGCTGAGTTAATTGCTATGCTGTCATTTTGATGCCTTTGCCTTCCTCTTCATTTCCCACCTTCTCCAGCACACCTGACTGACTTAGTCATTGGCCTAGTTACCTGGAGAAAATGCTCAGGAGTTTTCTTACCCTAAGCAGGATATTCTATAAAACATAATCTAGAGGAATCTCAATTACACTTCTTAATTACTCCTACATGAAATCAATTCACAAATTAAAATCCCTGTAACTTCCACCTTTTGACTGCTTGCTCTGCCACTCAGTCTGGTTTTGGGTCACTGAAGGTTCTCATCACTAACAAAAAAGTTTCAGCAAAGCAAATGGTGCTCACAGCTGCACAAAGTGAAGCTCTTCATCCTTAAAACATGGACTCAGGGTTTTGGGAAGGCATAACTGAGAGCACCTTGCGACCAGTTTGTGGCAGAACAGCTCTAGTACTCACTGTCTTTCCACAGCAGTGTCATCCTGAAGGATCCCTGCAGCTCCTGCAGGTGCTGGGAGCACCACACACAGAGAGAAGAGCAGGTCCTGAACACTTGGAACAAGGTGACTGTCTAATGCTAGATGGGCCTTGGGAAAGCTGCTTGAGTCCATGCTGCTGAGACTACCCACATCCACAGTGTAGTATAAATTCACCTACACAAACTGAAATCACTTGGGGAAAAAACAGGTGTAGCATCTTACCACTAATACAGACAAGCCATTGCTTGTTTGAGATGAAACAAGCCATGGTGCATTGTTTGAGATAAAAGAAGCAAGGAAGAAAATTACTCTTACAGTCAAATTTCAGTCTAACAATGTGCTGTCATAGATAGAATTGTTTAGGTCAGCAAAGATCATCGAAGGAAAGATCATCAAATCCAAGTGTTAACCCAGCATCTCCAAGATCACCACTTAAACCATGTTGCTAAGCACTGCATGTACATATCTTTTAAATACCTCCAGGGATGGTGACTCAAGCACTTCCCTGGGCAGCCTTTTCCATGCTTGGCAACCCTTTTGGTGAAGAAATTTTTCCTAGTGTCCAATCTAAACCAACTCTGCAAGATACTTTCAGGGAACAACATGCTCCATTGAACTCAAGAGGCCAAGAAGTGGCCCTTTTCACCCAAAGCACAGAGCTGTCAGGCCCTGACCTCACAGAGAAATAAGCTGGGCTCTAAAAATCAGCCTTTGTTTAAAGAAGTTCATTCTTATGAACTCTGAGACTGAGTAGTGGTATCTTGCAGCCTCTAGTAACTTATGGTAAGGTGCGTATCAAGCTAATATTCAAAGGTAATACCAAGGCTCAAAAAATCTGAGCTTTTGTTAGCATGCATCTGTCTTTCTGTTTAGCCTTTTCCTGTTAGAAAGCTTCTGGTGGAAAGCTGTACTGTGAAGCACAGGAAGCAATTTTTATTAAGCTGAAAGGTTGCAAATCACCTTCACAAGTCTAAACTAACGTCACACAACTTTCTCCTGTGCAGGCTATCTTCAGAAAAGAAAATTAACAATTTAAACCAACAGAGTGTTTCCAAGTGATGCTGCATGATAAATCTGGCACATGCAACTGAAGTACATTTTGTCAGGCATAGGTAAGAAGGAAGCTTACTGTGGTACGACTGGTTCATATCCCTACTTTTCTGTGCTCTCTGTAGGCACTGACATTCACAAGACCCCCCAATGAGCAGAAAAATAGGAAGCGAAAATCAACATAAAATGACAATTATCTTAGCTCCTCCACGTTTTATAATGGAGTAGAAGTAATTAATTCTCTTAGGAATTTTGCTTTGTTGACATGATAAAAGAGAAGCCTGGCAGTGATGTGGCACCAAAAAATCAAAATANTTTTTTTTTTTTTTTTTTTTTTTTTTTTTTTTTTTCTGCTGGATCTCAAAATCAAAATAGCTCCACAATCATAATTTTCCCATGCACACAGCAAAATCATGACATCTTTCCCCTAAGATCACGATAATTTATGTATGGGACACAGCGATGCTACGCTGAGGAGAAGCTCCAGTCTTGAGGAAGGGAAAGAAAAAGGAAAATCATCCTGTTTTCATCTCCTCAGATAAATGCTGTGCCCGTGAATCTATGCACCTCCAGCCTTTCCTGTGCAATTGCATGGGAAGTCTCCTGGGTGATGAGCTACCCGGCGAATCCCTTGCAGCACTGATAATTATGCCATTCTGACTGCTTACTTAATCTATTTGAATCCAGAGGTGAGTTAAGCCACTTCCTGACCATTAAAGTAAACTACATGGGTAAATACTGCTGTCACTAAGGGGTGTGATGAAGCTTAACTACACCAACATCTTAACCTCAGCTCAGTGCAACCCCAGCTATTCCATCACAGTTCATAAATGCGATTGCAGGTCCATCTTTTGATTCAGCAATTTAATAACTTCGAGTGCTGTCAGTACTGCTTTGAAAAATGGCTCCTATAAAACGTAACAGCCTCAATCAGATTGTAAAAGATTCACCCACTGAAGATTCTTCCATTTCAACTATAATGAATTAATGTTGAGCTGTGTAGAAGTTCAAGTGTCATTTAAACTAATGTGAATCTACTGTAACTTTAAATTTTAACTGGGAGACGACCAAGAATTTACTGGGAACATCAACTTCAATTTCAGTGATTTTTCATGGTAAATATGAATTGCAGATTTCACTGGTTTTCTTTTGTTGTAGCAGCAAAAAGCCAAGTCGGGGAGATATTTAGGCAACAACATACTTTGAGGCTTAGCTGCTCTTGCAGCTTTGGAACAGCACATTTCCATAGCAGAGCACTGCCTTCTGACAAAACATTTGTAGGAATTTTTCTGCATTTAAGGAACACGTTGCATTATTGGACTGTATGTAGCAACAAATCATGCTGTCCTACTGCATCCAGCCTGCCCCTTGCCCTACCCCCTCCCTTTAAAAATGGGTAAAGAGAAGGGTAAGTGTTGGCTGACATGGCAAACATAAGCTGCAATACAAGCCCACATTAATATTGGGAAAAGCGGACTTGTTGCTGATTGCACGTCACTGTCAATTATAAAGATACACAAATAGGCATTAAAATGACAAAATATAATGATACGAGAGCTCATATTCGAACAATTTGTAAAGAGGTGTTTCATATCTAGGGGTGCAATGATCACAGGATTGGTTCCTTTCCAAGAAGTCTGTCATTTCAGCAGAGACATTATTTATCAGTTGGGAGTCCTGGGCGACTGTTAGGGTTTTTTTTAGACGTTAAATCCGTATTCGCAGGATATTTTAATTCTCAGAGACCACAAAGTCCTGAAATAGGGCTAAAAGAAACGCTTCGACGTCTAACGTGCTTCTGGGAAACCACAAATAGGGCTTAGTGCCTTTCCCCCTCCGTTTTACCCAATACCTGACTTTCTTTTGTGTGTCTGTTTTATTCTTCCGTAACTGTCATCATTTGTTCCCCGCAGAATAAATACCTTATTCTTTTGTTAAGCTTACATTTAATTAAAATGTACAGGATTTGTGCAGTAAACCCGAATGAAACAAATAAAACAAGGGCCCCCTCTCTTGAAGGCATACGTTGTGAATGAAAAATGTCATTACAGACTAAAAAATTTTGCAGTAAACAGGGCCTACAGAGAGAAGTTTCCCCTGTAATGACATCCATAAAATACACAAATGGCACTTTTAGTACCATCCTGAATATGGCATTTTCTGTGCTCTACACACAATCTAAATGGTTTGATCATAGAGCATAATACTCCATTGGGTTTATAGAACAATCAATGTTCCATAAAATGATGTATTTATCCAATAGTAGGCTCAGCAGTTACTGGTGTATGACATTGTAGGACACTGGCTTTGTACTGTTCAGCAGCACACATGCTGGCTGTAAAACTTATCTAACACTACTTCAACAACTTCATCTCATCTGTGTCAAGTAATTTGTTGAAGCCTCAGCTTGGTTTAAAAAAACTTGTAATAAAAATTCATAGAATTTTCAGGAGAATGAAAGCTGATGACAATAGAAAGGTCACATTGTGGCATCACTCGCGGGGTCGGGGGTCAGCCGCAGTTCTGAAAGAGAAAGTAGATTTCATGCATCGTGTAGCAGATAAAGATGGCATTAAGGAGACTTGTCTCAGAAAGAAATGCGTAATGTGTTAGGAAAGTCTGGGCTAATATTATATGTAAAGCACCACTTTGCTCTCAGCCAGCAGCCTCTTTAGAATTCTAACCCTTCCCCAAAAGTTGCAAGCGAGCGGTTGTGCACGGCGAGGCTGGGCTGAGGACATCCTTCACAAGGAGCACCTCTAGAACAAAGCTGTAAGTCATAAATGAAATAATCTATTACAGCTACGGAAATGATCTGCATTTACACACCAAGCTTGGACCAGCTATTTTCCCTCTTCCTCAAAAAAGTTCCAGGAGGCCTGATTTATAGCCCCTTATTCAGCAACACTTAATTTTTCATACTTTGGTGATTAGGAGCGTTATTTATTGACACATGCTAAAATCTGGGGTCTACTAAAATTCAGTGAATATTAAATAATGCAAAGAAACATCTTTCCCCTCAAATAAGCACAACCTTCAAGGAATTAAAAAAGATGCAAGAAAATTCAATTTAGATTGGGCATCACCCAAATGAGCAACTGATCTTTATTTATTTTTTAATTTTAAAAGTGATTGTCTGCACAAGGCAGAGCAATATTTTGAACAATACAGTAGGTCCACCATTCACATTCATAAAGAAATCATTTAGGCCTTGATCAAGCTCCAAGATTCTGCTCTTTCTTCTTCCTTTTAAGAAAATTATTATTGTTTTTATAAGGATCTCTAATTAATTAAGTGCAGTTTATAATGTTATAACTGGGAGATTTCCTCAGATTTTGGAGGTCATAATAAGCCACATTTTTCAGATCTCAGTTACTTAACCACAGCCAAAAGTATTCTGTGTCATTTGTAAGGTTTTTATGTGCAAGCAATGCATGGGCCAGCATTTTCTAAAAACAGCTAGTCAAGCTACTAAATAAGAGCTTGTGAAGGCTCATTCGTTGTCTTCTGCTGAAGGAAAGAAAATAGGATGGGTCAAAACGAGAAGTGAAATAAATCAGCAACCCAAAATGGCTCTGTCAGAATTATTATGGCCACAAAGGCAGCAAACATTTGTAAAGCAGTGCAAATAAGTACACCTATAGGGCACTGAACCAGTTCCCTAAGAGACGTAAAAAAATCCCACTATTGACACAAAGTATGTGAATCTCAAGAGATACTAATGCAGCAAAGGTGAGGGGTTTTTCCCCTCTGTATAAACAAAATTAAACACCAAAACCAATTCCTAAATAATGTTCATAGCTGATTTTATACTTAAAAATCCAATAATGCCATGTTTCAATGCTGAAGCTCAAAAGATCCTTGGCTTCCAGATTTGTACCTAACCACTCAATCAAGTTTAGAAATTTCAAATACTTGTAAGAATTACTTGAACAAAGGATGAAGTTTTAACCTTTCAGGTATCTTGAGCAAAGATGCAGATGTCCTTTTAGCTTCCTTAAAATGTAAAGTTAACTTACTTTAATTTATTGTTAAAATTACACACACACCCCCTTTTTTTTTTTCTTTTTGTAATTTCATTTTTTTGTTTGTTTGAAAAACCAGACTCAAATTTCATGGTTATTATTTTCACCTCCCACACCTTAGAGGACTACACAACAGCAACAAAAAGAAACCAAATTAAAACCAACCAGCAAAACAAATAGCTGAGACTTTTCAGTTAGGGTGCTTAGGCAGTTTGTTTGGTTCTGTTCAGTTTCCCTCCAGTGTCCAATTAACCTTTGGGAAAAGGCCTCCTCTGTGAAAAATTTCAGTTTCTCTTTTCCTGCACTGAAGGTCAAAAATGAACACTATGGAGCCCAGTGGTACAGAAGCTATGCAAATAAAAACTGCACATGCTGAATCTCCCACTGCTCGTGGCAAACATCTCCAGAGTGAATGTGCAGATTTTACTACTGCCCAACTGGCACCTACCACTGCACAGTAACTGATTTTCTTGTAGACCACTTTTCCTCTTTACTTGCTTGCCACCGTGCAGGTTTGTCTTCTCAGCTCCTGCGTGTGAGCAAAAATCTCCCAGTGGCATACACGGCAATTACCTACATGAGCAAGTGACATTAGGAATGTATTTGGGCTATTTTAGTTTGCTCTTCCAGTGCAGTTTAGCAGCTGGAGATGAGGATAGCCAGCCTGGACATTGCCTTAGCAGTCCAGCTTCAAAGGTTTCTCTGGCACTCAGTTTGGGAACGACTGACACTGATGTGACACGATGCACTTCTTCTGTTTTATCCCCTGCAGCGCAACTGGAAAAGTGCATTTTTAGCACTTCTAAATGAGAATCCCAATTTCAAGAGGTACCAGTCGTGCTTGGTCAAATCAGAGATTTCTGCTTCCTGGGAAGACAGAACACATAAGATAATGCATAAAATAGTATGAACACTAATAGAAGAAAATCAGTGGGAAAAGAAAAAAAAACAACCCACAGGCTCTGCTCATAAGGAAAATGATCTGGATTTCCCAAATAGGTCTAGCCCCAGATAGTAACTGTTCTTTCAAAAAAGAAAAATCCAACCAAAACCCCCTTCTGTCACTATTATCTCAGCAAGAGGGTTTTTTTTTGTTTTGTTTTGTTTTTCAAGAATATATGCATTTATATCTTGGTCTTATAAACATTTATTTACCAAGAGTACTGCTTACTGCCATAGTTAGCCCCAATAGTCTCATAGGGACTAAACATGGTCGCTTGCATTATGCATTGTGTTTGCATAATCAGGCCCTTGGGATTAACAATTCTGAAAGTGGCTAGCCTGCCCTAATGTCTGATGTACATACATGCGATGAAGAGAGCAGACACTTGTAAGGGATACCTAAAATAAAGCATCCTGTTATTAAATGATCAAGCAGAAAGGATATTCTTCTGCATAGCTATCACATGCAGGTATTGTGATTCCCTGTGTTTATTCATCCTGATTTATGCACCCACTCAGTAAAAAGGAGCACCTGTTCTTTGCTCCAGGGCACGTCTCAACCCATTTGAAAAGCACAGCAGATTTTAGGGGGAAACGCTTGGGAATAACTAGAAATAGTGAAGTTTCCTTAGTCCTTTTCGCTAGTTAAGAGAGAAGAAACTACCACTTCCAGTGTGATAGTCATATCTGTATTTCATTTATACATTCAACTGTGCTACAGTGAATATCCATCTATTTCCAGAGCAAATTATGGGAAATAACCATTTGTCTTCATTGCAGACACTTCTGTACGTATCGTAGAAAGCAAACCTCTATTCAATAACTGCACAGAGGCACCATTAAAATCAAATTTACAGTAAACAGAACCTGCAGCTGGGGTAAAAGCACTAACTGTTAGTATTTTAATTATCAGCGAAGCTTTCGGAGGTCTAACATCTGCTCATAGCCAAATGACAGCAGCTGCCTTGTGTGCGCTTAAACCGATGCGGATTCCTTCTATAAATAATAAAACGGATGGCATGTTGTGTGCTCACTCCGCCTCTGTTCCTATGAAGCTGTTTTTAAGCACAGAGGGTGTTCTTAACTTCTTTCTCGTGGCGAATTCGTAAAAGGGCTGACCTCTTCAGAAGAATGAGAGGTGAAGACAGCAAAAAAATCTCGAGTCTATAAATTGAAAATGTTTAGAGACGGTGCTGGAGGTCACCCTCTGCAGAGACACTGCCAGTGACAAAACATCAGCGGTAAGTTCTGATCATTGTGCACTGCAGGAACTTCAAGGACAGGACTCCTCAGCATGCAAGGTGTCAGGAGTCTGTGGGGTGGTTTATACCAAAAGCTAATGCTTGTGTAGTAAGTAAGCAATCAATGTACTGTCTTATCAGAAAATTGTTCTGTTTCGATAGCCAAAGCATGGGATGAAATCAGTGCACTCTCTTTTGCTGACTTTGTCAAAATCACAGAACCATAGAATGGTTTAGGTTGGAAGTGACCTCAAAGCTCAGCCAGTTCCAACCCCCCTGTGCCATAGACAGGGACACCAGGTTGCTCAAGGCCTCATCCAACCTGGCCTTGAACGGTCTGCAGGGAGGGAGCAGCCACAGCCTCCCTGGGCAACCTGTGCCAGTGTCTCACCACCCTCACTGGAAATAACTTCCTCCTAACATCTAGTTTAAATCTCTTCTCTGCCAGTTTAAACCCATTCCTCCTCGTATAACTGACCCCTCTGCTGACAGAAATGTATTTTCATTGCAACTGATAGAGTAGTACTTAAATGAGATGTCTTCTGCTTCCAGTGTTATCTATGTGCAGCCTAGTGCATTCTGACACTGGAAGCAGAAGACTGCACAGGGAGAGCAAAGGCAATGGTTCCACTGCAGCTCTAAGTACTCATAAGCTACTTAAACAAGTTGCTTCCAGTTGGCTGCAAAATTCTCCTTTCAAGATGTGAGTAAATTCCTTGCTACTCTCTCAACAAAACTACCTCAGTTGTTGGCTAGCTGGAGGTTGAAATCAACAGCTTCCAGACAGCATAAAGGAGTTAAAACTAAATTGGGAGGAAGTGTTAACATCACTATAAAGAAAAACAGGATGCAATAGAAGTAAATATAAAAATAACAATGCAAGATTCAACTTGAGCTGCTGCATACCAGCACTTGTGGAGAGAAGTAAATATGCAGAAATGCCATTCAATGAGAGAGAAGTCCCTTGAGAACTGTAATGCTGAAGAAATTTAAAGAATGACAGTGCTCATCAAGTCAAATGTGAATTTATGAGAATATGAACCATGGACAGAAAACAGGCCGAAGCAATTTTTAATTGCACATCCAAAGGCATGTCTGCTGCACATTGTTCTGATACAGATAGAACTGATTTATGTCTTGACCTCTCTAGGGGAGAGATCTTGACTAAGAAATATTCAGCATAGTGAAGCAAGACCTATTAGAAGGCTGATAAGGTTTAAGTGCACATTTTCTGGCGGCGTACCCTGCAAAGGCTGGAGAGAGAGGAGAATGTTCTGTCCATTTTGTATCAGCAGAGTCTGATTTTTGTGAAACATTAGAACATTCATGACATATTTTGGGCAGACATTTGGGACAAGGTGAGTGATGGGAAGTCAATTCAGCTACCTTTGCCCACTTCCAGGTGCCAGGGTGACAAAGGTTCCAGAGGAATAAATTGAGTGCACAATACATAGAACATGATTTAACATGAATTATTGCCATTTGAACTGCAAATCCATACTGCTCCAGAAAAACAGTGTGTGACTCTGCAGCAACTACTTAGTTCACATCTGTAAACAACTCCATTCTGAACTAAAGTTCACCCAAGACCGTGGCGCCTTAGGTCTTAAAAAGCCAAAGAATTTGCAATGACTGTCAATCATAGGAAGCATGAATCCTACTCAAGATGGACTGGTAAACAAACCCTGTCACCCTGTCAGTTCATTTCATTAACTCTCCTTAGCTTTTCCCTTCCTGAAGCCCAATTTAGACTAGGAAAAGAGGGAATATTTTAAAACTTATTAGCGATCACATTTTTCTAATATATTTTAAATGCCACTTAGCTCTTCTGATGGCACTTGCTCAAAGATTTATTACACAGATCTGTCTGCAACTGAAGCCAAATAATGCTTAAAAGCATGTTAACTAAACAATGCCAAGTGGTTTAAAAACATCATGGTTCCTAGCATACTTGTCTCCAGCATGATGCACGGCGCAGTGAATGCACTCATCCTGCTGTCATGTAGGGACCTGCTATGGCACCCTTCATAGAATTACAGACTCATAGAATCAGCCAGGTTGGAAGACACCTCCAAGCTCACCCAGTCCAATCTAGCACCCAGCCCTAGCCAATCAACCAGACCATGGCACTAAGTGTCCCATCCAGGCTTTTCTTGAGCATCTCCAGGGACAGCAACTCCACCACTTCCCTGGGCAGCCCATTCCAATGCCAATCACTCTCTCTGTCAAGAACTTCCTCCTAACATCCAGCCTATACCTCCCCTGGCACAACTTGAGATTGTGCCCCCTCATTCTGTTGCTGGTTGCCTGGGAGAGGAGCCCAACCCCACCTGACTACAACCTCCCTTCAGGTAGCTGCAGAGAGCAATGAGCTCTGCCCTGAGCCTCCTCTTCTGCAGGCTGCACACCCCCAGCTCCCTCAGCCTCTCCTCACAGGGCTGTGCTCCAGGCCCCTCACCAGCTCCATCACTCTTCTCTGGACACGTTCCAGTACCAGATCATCTCTCTTGAATTGAGGGGCCCAGAACTGGACACAGTACTCAAGGTGTACTCAAGTAGTAACATACATGGAGCACAAGCACTTTTACTATTGCCAGAACTTAGTTCACATTTTTCAGCGCAACAGACAAGAATTTAGAAGAAGTTATGATCATTTTTGTGAAAGCAGTGAAGCTTGAGATAGCCAACAAGACAGAGACCAGATAGCACCCCCAACCCCCAAAGAAACAATAGCACAAGCCTGGAGCTAGATACCTGGAAGATCTGATTTTCGAAAACACTGAGAAACTAACAGCTCCAGCTGACAGTTATTTTAAAGTGCTCTTATATCACCTGCTTTTTTTTAGTACTTGTTACTCTCTTTTCTACCTACCATAGTTTGGTGAACTGACAGTTTGCTAACTTCTGGCACATAGCAGACAAAATGCACAGGAGGACTCATTGTGGTCAGTCATGTCAAAGATGTGCAGATTAAAGAGCATCTGAGCAGCCCATGGCATCACAGGTGAAAACAGCTGCTACACCTCCCAGGTAAGCCTTATTTAAAGATTTTGTAGCTTTATCTTTTTCGTATATGTTCCAGTGCTCCAAAACCTGTTGAGGTTCACTATTTCTGTCAGCATTGTTCAAACATTATTCAGGGGCTTCTGTTGAAACAAAAAATACTCTAAAGTTACGTGAATTATATCATTTTCTTTATAACAAGAAAATACGCATATGAAAATGCACACGGACAGAACAGAAGTTAAACAAGTGGCTGAAAGAACAAGGTAAAAGAAGTAAAAAAATGAAGGTATTTCTTCTCCCATGTTATTTTTTAAGGGTCTCCTTCATAACAGAATGAATTTTACGTGAGATTTGTAGGTCTGTGTGCCTTAAGTTGATTTCCTCCATGCAGAATTAGGAAGCAAAGTAAAACTGGCCTGTTTTGTTTTCACTGGTTCTAGGCACAAGCACATGGAAACACAAACGGAACAGAACACATTTAAAATCCAACTGCATTTATGTAGCCATGTGCTACTAAAAGTGTATCTCCTGAACTGCTCACAAGTACTAATGTATTTATCACTAAGTAGCACCCTAAAATGAAAGAGCATTATTATACCTTTTCAGGCAGAGAAGTGAAAAAAAAAAAACAAGAAGTGTGTTGCCAGGGTCACGCAAGAATTCCCAGGTGGACTGAGTCCCAGCTTCATGTCTTAATCGCAGCATTATCATTTCTTAGAAGAGCCTATTGTCAACTGCAAGAGTTGAGGTACTCCATTTGCCCACAGTGAAGCACTAGTCACATCACTGCAATTTTCCTGATAACGCCCTGTCAATGAATCAACTCCATGTTCATGAGCAGAGAGGAGTTCAGTGTCCACGTATCCTATAATGAGGCATGCCGGGCTGCAATCTCTGCTGAGATTGTCATAGGTGTCCACTGATACCATCTGCAATTACAGAATTTTATGAGATGGAAACTGGTTCATTATGAAAAAGACTCAAGTCTACCAGTTCATTTCACAGATGTCAGATGGTCGACTTCGTGATCATCACCATTCTTGCAAGTGCTTAAGAAGAGGCTTGCAGTTAGACTTTCGGGAATTAAGCACACGGCTAATGCTAAGCCTGGGCTTAAATGCTTTTCTAAGGTGGACCCTCAGTCAGCCACAATCTATGGCATTCAAAACAAGGGACTTACACTCATTAAATTCTGCTTTATAAGGGCCCAACCAGCGCTGCTGTTCCCAGAGGAAGGCAGTCACAAAGTTAGCTAGAAATTACTTTGCCCCCAGCCAAGCATATCTCTCAGACTGACTTCAGCCTGACTCTAACTAAGCAAAATGATTGCACAAACATCTGCAGAAGCACCAGCTGAATTCCACTTTAAATTGTCACCTACTCAAATAAATGAATAAAGACAGCCCTCTTCAAAGGATCAAGTGCATTACATATAACTATACATTTTTTGGGTGATTTTAAATATAAGTTTTATCCAAAAACTTCATTGTTATGTTTTTTAAAAAGAATGTCCAGTGTGGAAAATATGGTTGGTAAATTTTTCTTCTCACAACCTTCTCTCAGAGAGTGACAGGACTAGGGGGAATGGAGCAAAGCTGGAAGTGGGGAGATTCAGACTGGACGTGAGGAGGAAGTTCTTCACCATGAGAGTGGTGAGAGGCTGGAACGGGTTGCCCAGGTGGGTGGTTGGGGCCACATCCCTGGAGATGTTTAAGGCCAGGCTGTGAGACTCTGGCCAGCCTTAATCTATTGTAGGGTGTCCCTGCGCATGTCAGGGGGGTTGGAACCAGATGATCCTTGTGGTTCCTTCCAATTTTGACTGATTCTATGATTCCAAGTTGAGGGCGAACTCTGATGCTCTGCAAGGCAAATGGAAGATGCTGATGCCAACCACTATTAATAGAAAGAACAGAACAGAACAGAACAGAACAGAACAGAACAGAATAGAATAGAATAGAATAGAATAGAATAGAATAGAATAGAATAGAATAGAATAGAATAGAATAGAATAGAATAGAATAGAATAGAATAGAATAGAATAGAATAGAATAGAAAAGAAAAGAAATAGAATATAATGGAAGAGACTTCCAAGATCATCCAGTATATTGGACCTAAATATTAGGAAACCTGCTTATCTGAGAGATTTCCTTTCTTCTTGTGCAACCACTTCAAGTGACAGTGACAGACATGCTCAAACCATGGTCTCTGGCCTCTCATATGCTCCACTCACAGGACAGTTTTCATAACAAAGATATACTCCTTCTTGGTCAATTTATCGCAATGCCCCTGAACACTTCCCCTCCTGCAAACGTTGTTGGCATCCCCTCTGCCTCGTCATGGAGAAAAAAAATCCCAAACATAAAAACCATTAAAAAAAAAAAAATTACAGAACAAAAGCCCACCAACCATACAAAAATTATATTGTAGATTTGTAGATTAATGGGCTGATTCTGGCATCTCAATTCAAATGGATTTACAACCACTGTGTTTAGCCCTGTGTGATTTCAAATAGAATTACTTCTGATGAATTTGAATGCAAATTCACAAAGCATTAAAACAAACCATGTTTAAACTCGTTGGTTCATCAGATGCAAATATCGTGCATTAAGCAGGGAATACCCATTCATGAAAATAATGAAAACTGACATCAATATAATAAAATCATTACAGGTTTATGGATTCTGGGACTTAAACAAGCCATACCCTTGCTTCTCCTAACTGATTAAATGCTTCTTTGCAGTTTATGTTTGATCTGCAATTCAAAAACAAATTAGCTTAGTCTTTGAGCCCAGAACCTTGGAAAATTGCTAGGAGGTTCTACTTTGGATTTGTCTGGGGAGAAGCAGTGGATAAGGAGAAGGGACTGTGTGGGGGCAGGGAAGACAGCAGTGCCGACTGGGAACAGACAGCACAGGAGAGGAAGCAGTCAGATAAATAGAGGCTTACAGACTCCACTGGCAAGCATTCATAAAACCACGGCGTGAACAGCCTTGTGCGGAACAAAAGGCAATGATGATAAAATTAGGCACTTTTGTTTTAGAAAGCTGGCACAGATGGGTCTGTCACACCATGTGCTTCATTTTTATGAAACCTCAGCCACCTTCGCTTCTCATCACGTTTGCAGACGAGGGGTTTAAGGGCAATGGCTTGCCAATTATTTTTGGGATTGTCCCACGGCAAGCCAGCAAAAACGAGTGCAGCCACGTTCTAGCCAATAAAGTAGATCTCCGGAGTTGCACCTAAACAGTATATATATAGTGTGAGTCTTCCATTAATTGCCCTTGTCTAACCACCAAGAACGATGACCACAGCCTAGCTCAAAAGTTTCCAGTAAAGTCTTTGTGTCTGATATTATTTTTTTTCTCCTAATGACGAGATTTAAACCAGCAAAACCCATTCCTCAGTGAGGCATGTAATGCTGATAATGCACTATTTTGCTGCACAGTCTACGCAGTATAAAAAGTTCCTTGCTGCATCATGATCTGCTCCAATTTGTGTATAAGCAGCATTTGTAATAACAGGAAGTGTAACACCAAGTTTCATTTAAATAACAGCTCTGAAAGAGGTTGGGAGATAATATAGCTAACACACAACAAGAAGATGAAAGACAATTGCAACAGCTCTTTCTCAAAAGCATTTTCTTCCTCTTTTCTTTTTAATCCGTTCACGCCGACATTAAGTATTTTAAACCAACACGTATAGAGAGTTATATGTTGAGATGGTTTGAGGGCAATCCAGTTTGTAGAGTTCAGGTACCACCTATATGAAGCAAACACCAGAAAGCCCAGCTCTGCACCAGAAAGCAATCCTCTCCATAACTTTAACCAGTCATCCCAGGAAAGCTCCTACTTGGAAAGACAGAGCTGCATGAGTGGAAAGCTCTAACTAGTCATGAAGTCCAAAGATCTCCATTCTGTGATGTGAGTGCCTTGAATTAGGTACTTGAATTTGTACTTAAAAGACCATATGAGGCAATGTGAAGGCCACACAGACCGTGTAGATAACACTGGGCCATAGGGGATTTGAGTAGCCTGGCTGCTCTAGCATTGCAGCAATCCAATACCCACTGCCTCCAGCAGCTTTTATAAATCCTCATCTGGCCAGCAGACCAAGGACTTCTTATGACAGCCTTGCGATTTCTATCTATGGCTTCATTACCTTCAGTGCATGGCACATGGAACAATGCTGGTAAGAACTTAAGAGTAAAATCATGGACACATGGAGGACGTGGGCAAAATTCAAGGAATCCTATCATCAGAAAGGCTGGAAAGATCATCAAGTCTGATTGGCAATGTGATTAATGTGATTTTGGAATAAAACACAAAAAAATAAATTAGATAGATTCTGCTCATGCTTCATCCTTTAATGGCAGTGCTCTGAGATCCATCCTGGCTTGCAACTGGCGTTAAGATGTTGCTTGAAAATTATCTAGTCCTGAATGGCCTGCAGTAGTCACAAGTTTAACTTTGTTTTTCTTCACACACCCATTTTCCTGAGCACAGCCAACAGAAGTATTTGGGATGGACTAATTTTGCTGTGAAGAGAGAGAAATGTGATTTTCTTTGCACATACTGAAACTGGTCCTGAAACTAGACTAAAGTAGCATAGCTTCTGATTAGGAATATTTTCTGTGAACCATGAAGCAGGTAAGGACTTTTCCTTCTTCACAGCCTTCTGGCTAAGTCCTTAAGTAATGCTGAGAAGCTGCTGTAGCATTAATTAAAATTTGTACTACTTGAAGTGATGTAACATGAAACCTTGGCTTTAAGAGCTGCTGAAAGCCAGATCAAACTCGACTTCTCAGTGCCATGTATAACTTCTGGTTGTATTTTTTTTCTCACTGTATGAATGTGGGAGAAAACACAATACTCAAGCAGAAAGGACCACCTCAATCTGCATTAGAATGAGATGTATGGGTATGTAGTAAGTGCCAATCTGAGCACTCAGATGTGGAATTAGGACTTGGTATACAGGCACTTATTTTAGAAAGTGGATCTCAGAGGATATACAGGGTTGCCCACTTAGCTTGGAAAACCCTGCTCCAGTTTTAAAAGCTACTTGTCACTACAGAGCAATTTTGAAGCAAAGTGGTATGTTTGGTGGCCTCATTTGCATGACAATACCCAGAATGCTCTCCCAACTCACAGCTATTTCATGGAAGGGCTGATGCACTCAAGCTTTGAGAACAAGCCCAAACCATGTGGCTGTACTGGGGCGTATGATTTTAATGCTTCCTCCCAGTCCATGTGCAAAAGGTAGGGCTATTAAAAGCGGGTAATCATTACAGGTAACTGAACTAACCTCTTTGTCATTAACATCTGCTAGAAATCAAAATTACAAATGGCAGTTTAGCAAGTCTCTAACACGTTCATTGATTAGCTGATCACTCTGGACCCGCATCCATATGCTCTCAGTGCTGACATCAGCCCTCGAGGTTGTCCCAATATGCTGTCGATTAGACAAACTAAGCAACTTACAACACAAAGCACAGATACAGACTCAAAGTTCATCAAGATGGACTTCGCCCATCTCTGCTTCTCTCCACCTCTTTCACAGCTTCCTAAGCAAAATAAATGCTCTAGGCCAACTTACACTGCTGTACACAGTATCAGTCTGCTCTGTTGTGTGGATTTCACTGCTGAGAAGCTGTAATACTAATTGTCAGTTTCCCAGGATCTAAGTAATTTGGTCAAATAATTGGTTTACGTTTGCTGTACTTTATCTGCTGCACAAAAAACAAAAGTTATAACAAAAGATCACCTGAAGAGGAGAGAATGCCCTGGTGATAACACCAATATGGTGCCAACATACAGAGAAATAGGTGTGTTTTGTGACTATAAACAAGGAGATGAAGCTTCACCTACTTAGAGAACAAAGCTTTACACCTGAGTTAACTTACTGTTAGGATGTGTGCACTCTGGTGTATCTGCGTACCAGGGGTGAAATTCTTCTGCTATTGGATTTTGTTGCTGAAATTAAAGCCTGCCGTTTCAAATGCTGATTAACTGGTGATCACTTATAACCTGTTCTTGCTGGGTGATAAATGATGGCACTTCTGCTTTTCTGTTTGTCAATCAAGTGAAGTCTGCACTCACACCAGAAAGAATGGCTTTTCTATGCCTCAAATCAGGTTGATGACATCATGATAACCCTTCAAGCCCTTCTTAGCTTTTCAGATGTTTTTCTCTCTTTTATTTTATGTTATACGTGGATTTGACCACGATTTTTACAGCTCCTCCCCAGATGCAAAAAGGGAACACAGTAACTATGTGCCTGCAGCAGTCGACAGAAGCTCCTTCCTCTAACCTCCCTCTAGACTACCAGGCGTGAAGAGCGGCTGGAAAATTTTCCTCCAGCCACCAGAGTGGCTCTTTTTCCAAATATTGCTAGAACAGCTTCATTTCCACAGGCTGCCACTGGAGTTCCTGCAGAATTCTGCCAGAATGGCTTAAACTCAAAAGTAATTAAAAGCTTCTACAAAACTCATAAGTCAAGGGAGTGGCATAACATCCATTAATTACAGTGCTCAGTGATGTCACACCTGTGACTTATTGGAGGCCATCCTGAAGTGGGTTCAGAGCTGCTGTTCATGATTTATAATGGTCTTTTGAAGAATGCCTATTGAAAACCAGTATCTAATAGGTATGGTACATATTTAATAACAGATGATTGCATCCTATAAAGAACAACATGGTGAATTGTGTTGCGTGACTATGGCAGGGGAATGCAGGCTGAAGCACCAAACACACCATCATGGTGCACCTGCAGTGGGACCATGACCCTGTGATAACTCTGATCTTGTCTGACTCCAGCTCTGATAACTTCAATCAACAGTCATCTCTAAGGAGGAAATAAAGAACTTCAAATCACAAAAAGATTGCTGTTTTTTTTCCAATGGGTCCTACTGGTGACTGCTTTTTTAATATGTTAATGCCATTACTGGATTCAGAAGGTCTATCCACTTTTGCTCAGTTATGCTTGGCTCTACGGGCAGGACTCAAACACTTGTAAGAAAACTAAAATTCTTAACAGGTTACCTGGAATAAACAGGGATATGCTTATTTCCATCAATCCTCAGAGGCTATTTTTGCTAGAATATACAGCGCATCGTCTACAGAACATTAAATTAAATTATATGGAACAATACAAAATTCTATGAATTAGCAGTAAAATTTGCCTGTCTTTAAAAAAAAAAAAAAATTAAAAATCAATGTTTCTGCGACAGATTAAAACCTGTAATTTGCTTTTTTCCCTTTGTCTGTTTTGAGTTTAAATGGAAACAAACCTTACAGTATAGAAATGGCTTAAGGTCACCTGTCTACAAGGGATTACTCTGTAGTTCCTTTTATATTTTCCCCCCTACTAGTTTGAGGGACGAAAGGGCAGCAGTACCCTAAGGGCTCTTTCAAATAACCTCTTTAGCAAATAAAGTCATACCCTATGTATAGAGGCCATTTCATCCCAGTCCCATGGGCTGCCTGTAGGGTAAAATACTGAATTTTTTTTCTGGCATGTGTCAGTGAGTGTGAAAAAGAGGACCACTACTTAGAGAAAGTTAAAGGCTGAATGGATGTGAATTTCCTTAATGCGCTAATTTAAAACATTGTATATCAAAGCTGAAAACTATCAGCTACAAGCATCTCAGAGAAACACTGGAATATATTTATGTGAACCATACAGAGACTCACATACCAACAACTGATTTACTATGGCTTGAAAAACGCAACAGATTCAGCTTGTCTGAAATTTTAACCAACCAAACAAATGAATATATATATTTAAAAAAATACATATATATATATATATTCTCCAGGGAAAATAAATAAAACTAAATTGGGTCTTTTCTTTATGGATGCAATCTTATGACTGTATCAGCTTAACATTACCATAAACATCTCTGAGATCAACTGTCAGGAAAGAATCTGTTATGCTTGTATAAATTACTATTATTGTTGTTTTTATTGCCACGCTCCCTGCACCCCACTTCTGCAGCCGGTTAAAAGGCAAACTGCAATCCACACCCCCTCCCCCCCCCCACCCCCCACTTCCACCCTAATGTNCCCTCCCCCCCCCCACCCCAAACTTTCAAAGTATTTGTAAGGTATAAAATAATGGTTTTAAAACAAATGGTTTGACAGCTGCAAATGCAGGCTAACACCTAGTTACATTATAGAAACAGTGTGGATAATTACTTTTTTTCCAAAGGAAGGACTCCCCGGACCACAGTCCGCTCTCTGAATTTCCCTGCAGCTCCGATAATATGCGGTAATACAAATCCTGTTGTCACCTCAGCCCAAGCCTTTTTTTATCATCCACACATCAGTAAGAATGATGAGAGACGTCCCATGATTCTCGGAGTCTTCCTTTGAAGGATCCACACGTTAATTACTGCACTAATTATGGTTTTTGAATAACCAAATGAAGTAAGCAGTCTATGGGAGGTACAGGCACAAGCCTCAGACTGAGAAAATACTAGTTACTGGAGTCATCAGGGTAAACTGACACACTGAACGTGCTTAAAAGAAGTAGCAGCAGAAGATTTTAAAAGACAAGCCTCTTCAATAATTAGGGTTCCACAGAGCAAAAAAAAAAAAAAAAAAAAAAAAAAGAGAAATGTTATTTCTTAATGGCAAGTGCATTTAAACTGTTATCTAAAAGATCTGAAGGTAAGCCTGCTTAATTCACTGCTTCTTCTTTTGTTATTAGGAAAACATAATTGTTCCAAATAATTAGCACTAGAGTACATCACAAGCTGACAACAAAATTATAGAAATCTTCATATTCAGATCCGTCTAGCTGGCTATTAGGAACAGTTTCTGATCATAACCCATTAGTTGAAGTGCTGCGAGTTCTTGATTGCCACCAAATAACCTCAGATATCTGCCTAAGTTAACAGCCTCTATTTATCCAGAGTTTTCTTGACAGTAAAAATTGCTTACGATTTTTTACAGCTGCCACACAAAAGAGCAGTATTGGATGTGCTCACTTGGAAGACTAGGTGATAAAATAATTGAAATGTGGATTTTAGACACAGTTTTAACTCCTAACTTTCTCAATGCAAAGCAGCTAAGGCACTTCAGTGTGCTCCGGTGGCTTTCCTGTTTATTAAAAATTAAAATCAGCACATTCCAAATCTTTCTAGTTTTGATGTCCACGATAATTAACTTAAGATTTGTTTAGACTGATAATTTTTTGGGGGGGCCCTATTTTGTGGGGTTTTTTTCTCCCCATTCAACACTGACTAACCCATAGATAAAGATTTCTGAAGTTCAACTCTTAGGTTTGGGGTTTTTTTGTACTTTCTTGTGAATAATGCCAGGAAATAAATGGCTGTTAATTAATCTCTAAAACAGCTAAGTAGCACAGACAACACCACAGCAGAAATTGTGGCATATTTGCAAAAGAGGTTGACAAGTCAATCACCTGGCAGAAATCACTGCTGGTAACTCCAAGAAGAAAACCAAAAAACCCAACAGAAACCCCCACATGGTGAGGAAGGAATCTGCTCTCTTCGTTACTTACCCAGCTTCAGTGAGTGGATTATTGATAATGTAATACAGGAGAAATGAAAACTTGATTAAATTTCCCATCTAATACTTTGGTTATCTATGATGCTATTTGAAGCTGCTTTCAAAATGTTTTGGGGTTGTTGGTTTTTTTGTTGGGTTTTTTTTTGTGATAATAGCTTGGCTTATAAACCTAGAAAGCTTTACGTCAAATCCCATGAGGGATAATTTTGATTACTAGAGTAATTAATGATGCTGGATAGTAATATGGATTTTCTGTTAAGATTTGAGTTTGAAGTTAATTAGTCTCCACATTATGATTTGCTGATTAATTACAGATATTTAGTTATAAAGAGAGATGTTAATTATCAATCTAAAAAATCATCTAGTGTAATTAACTAAAACTTTGACGTCAGTCACCGCTCTCCTTGCATCTAACTTCCAAGGTGCCAGTTCTATGGAGGGAGGCACAGGTGAAAAAATTCCTGCCATGTTTTTTGTGTGCACTGTGTGGGGAACACATTTTACTCTTAGTTTGTTGGGACAAGCCACCCACTTTGAAGCAGGACAGCAACCTAAATCTCATTGAAATACTGATCTTTCATGGCTTATTCTTACATTATGCCTAAAAAAAAAAAAAAAAAAGTGCTAAAAGAGAAATTCCACCATGAGTCTTAGCCAGGTGTACTCTTGAAATCATGTCTTAACCTCAGAGCTGTGATGTTCTTGTGACTGATGGGCTTTGTCAGTTCCCGTGTTGAAGTCTGGAATGAGCTTCAGCGCTGCTAAAGATATCAGTATTTTCCAGCAGCAGCAGCAGCAGCAAGCCGACGCCTTTAGCAGTGCCAAGAAAATATTAGAGCAAAACTACTAATTAATGTAATAACTCACTCAGAATTTGAAATCACCTTTGATTTAACAAGAAACCCCACCATATCTTCCCCCTCCTTTTCCTTTCTCATCTGCAAGGAACTAATCTTACTGTTACAGTAAAGGGTAGGGAAATGTGATTAAGAAAAAAAGGGTTAAACCAAAAAGCATCAGCAGCACACCAATGTCCTGGAATTTACCCTAGTAACACAGACTCTGAACAGGGATCTGTTTACATTATCTCTAGATCATCTTGACAATATTCATTCTCTATTTACCTAAATGAGGCAATATGATGATATTTATTGCTCAGAATGGCTAAATATAGACTTTTCCTGAGCACTCAGTACCATAGTGGGAGGTTTTGCTCTAATCTACATCTTTAAACTGACAAGCTGGAGCATTCCTAATGAATGCCTCTTTTCATCTGGATGTCTGTGTGTATTTGACAGTATAAATATTTAGTAATATCGGAGTCAGCTTGTGATTTTACCCAGATGGACTGATTGATGCCTTGGCTTGACGTTGCCAAAGACAATCCATGTAGTTATATAAGCAATTTCCCTCTTACTTCCTAAGAAGCAATTAGGTGGCCAAAGGCAGCAACCCAAAAATAGTGAGAATACTTCTGGTATCAGCTGACAACTCTGAGGGATAAATAAAATATGGTACTTAAATTATTACCACTTTACTTCCATGAATCATGGGATTAAAGCTTTCACTTCTAAAGTACATATAAATTGCAGGGTTTCTTATGTCTGTAATTTGCAAGAATCTAAGTTAAAATACCAGCTAATCAGTCAACTCACATTCACCTTGGGAAAAGTACCACCCTTCCTTGTCATTTTTGTAAATTGCATGCCTAAGCACCAATGTTATTTTCGGGGAGGGGGGAGAGCCTGTTGTCAATAACCTGTATTGCAGTCTAGTTAAAACAACATTTGTTAAGGTTTAATCGCAAATGTAATCTGCTTTTAAAGTTTAGACAGAGCGCTCAGAGAAATTCAAGGGACAGATAATAAATCATTTTCTCCCATCCTGGGTGTGAACAAGGTAGGCTGGAGTCTTGCAGGTGCGATGCCTTTTATTTTTTTTTTCCCCCCTCCTACGTGTTGCAGACTCTTGCTGGGTTTTTCCGTAAACCGCTCAAAACCGCGGGGTCTTCAGCAGCTAAGAAAGAAGGAATTTTTGTACTATCTGACTTCCAAGCAGCACTTTTCATATCCTTAGAGACATCCTTAAAGATCATTTTACTCAGTTTGTCTCTTTGGCACACACCCTTCGTAATTCACGGTGTGTTGCGTAACGAATCGCAGCATCGAGAAGATTTAGCTAAATTTCGTGCACACGCATTAAGAAAATAAAAGATCTGAATGCACAAAGATGTTGGATACTGAATGTCAGCTTTACATTAGCTATGCACTGTTTGCCCGTGTCTGTTTTACACGGTGTAAGATGCCTGCAATGATTATGTCATGTGCTCTTACACATGCTAGCGCTCTGGGGGCAAAGAACAGTCGCACATTATTTTTGGCAACAATAAAATTCATGTCTCAGCTCCATTGTTGATTCTGCTCCCCTCCCCGCACACCTTTAGTTTCTTTGTTTTCTATTAACTCATCCCAGTCTTTGTATAACCCATGCAATAACCCAGGAGAAAGGGCAAGGAAGACATTATTCTTCTTGACACTAATACCTATAGATCCTGTTCTGCGGTGATACCTCTCCCTATCACAAAGTATCTCAGCTAGCAGAATTCTCCAAACTCAAGAGCTGGCACCATTAATACATTGCACAGGCAAGTGGGACACAATGCCCACTGGTAATCAGACATACACAACAGCTTCTTGGGGACTACCTGCCTGCCTGTAATGTACAGGAGCTTTAAGCACAGTATACATTGGCTATAGCCCATTCTTCTGTCCCTGACTTACCTGTTTTATTGTTACTGTGTGACCAGCTAGGTGCCAAATAAAAATAAATGTATGCTGTTTTGTATTTATTGGACTTGATTAGTAATAAATTTGTTATTGACCAGATCCAGAGTGTGAAGGCCTGAGGCTCAATCCAATGGTCTCTACTCACTTGATCATTACACCCTGCACTTTCAATCAAGCTGCATTGAATTGCATTACTCTGAGTTTTGCTTTTGAACTGTCTGCCTTGAGAATGGAGGGTGGGGGGTAGAGAGTGAAGAAAGCTGATGCTCTGCATTGAGAAAATTAAGAAAGAAAGGGAAAGCTGTCCCTTTAAACTGGAAGATATCTACAGTACAATACCAAAAGAAATCTGGTGATAGAGTGCACTGTGCATGGCACAATCCATTGCACAGGTTGACGTGAGAAATTGCTAGGTCTGATAAGGCAAAGTTTAGAATAAACTGCATTGTTTTACAAAATATGTCATCAGGAAAAATGCATTAACTCTAATCAGCCAAAATAGTGTGATTCATTGCTTAATTTCAGGGTACCAGGCTATAAATTACATCAAGGCTGCCACAACTAATTTTTGCAGTGGCATACTAGATGAAAAATGAAATGTCCAAGTGGCTACAAGTGAAAAGCTTCCATCTTTCTTTCACAGCTGAATATTACTTACTCTAATGATGTATAATAGCCTGCAACTACACTTAACCTGTGCATTAAATGGCAGCACAAACTGTTTACCTAGAGTTATGAAGAAGAAAACAGCAAATCAAGCAAAAGAATCTAGAGTGTGTACATTAACCTCCCACATGCCAACATAATTGTCCCCTACAGATGATGTACAACACTGACTCCAAATCATACTTTTTTTTTTCCATTACACATAATAGCTTATGCTTCAAGTATCAAAAGTGTCAAAGCACGTGTGATAAATTGATGCCAAAATGTACCTAATTAATAAGTCTGATGATGTTTAGATTAAAACAGATGTTGGTTATGTTGTTAACGGAACAGCGGCTAATAAAAATAATTGCAACCTCTATGCCTAAAACCTGCAGGTATTATTACAAAGAAGAACAAAACCACGTCACACCTGAGCAGTACAAAATGGTTTGTGAGCTTTTGGTGTTGGTTTTTTTTTTTTTTTTTTTGAAAATGTTTTTTTTTGTACAAAAATCTAACAACATATGAAAGCAATTAGTCAGAGCATCAGTACTAACAACTACCCCCTGTTTAAAATCCATAGCGAGGCTTCATTCTCAGGGAGCTCCCTTTTATCGGTGATATTCTGTGCGCAACAGAAAATACTGTAAAGCATACTATCAGTCACTTACAAAAAATAAGGCAAGTTCTTTGTTGATTATGTGGAAAAGAAAAAAAAAAAAAAAAAAAGAAA
>VWZI01000237.1:344766-366381 GCA_013396835.1 Psilopogon haemacephalus | reverse complement strand
TTTGCTGTAACATTTACTGCCTTAAGAATTAAACCTGCCAAGTCCATTCTGTGCGGCGGTGTTCAATCCTGAGTGGCTGGAGTTTGTCTGAAAGACAAATGCTACTCAAGGTAGTGCAAGGCTAAATGTTGTAGGCAAGTCTCTGGGAAGGCTTGTCTTTGAGACATAAATTCTAATGACAAAAAGCACATAAAGGGAACTTTTTTCACTATACCATACCTCAAACAATGTGTCCTGTTTTCTCTGTGATCTTGGGTAATTTGTCTGGCGTACGGAGAAGAGTCACAGCCAAGTTTCCCCCCAGTTTCTCTGTTGCTCGTGATCTGCTATTGGCATAATGTAGATGAAGCATTCCTCATGCTTGGATCATAAAGTAATATAGATCACTTCCAAGGATACAGTGGGAGGATGACGGGACACAGAAACCTCTTGCCCCTTCCTCTTTATGATCACTGATACAATGATCATCTGCTCTGGGGTCTCTACTCTGGAAGAGAATACCTGTAGGCACAGTATGTGCTTGAAAATAGAAACCTATTTGCATTTGAAGCAACAACACACAAACTGAGGAGGAAAAGGCATTCACCAGACCACTTTATAGATTTCTACATTGTCTGATTTGGGGGTCCTTGGAAAAACTCATGAGACTGAGAGGGGTGGCTGGAGGTGCTGGGGTGCTGAGTTTGAACCTGAGGACTGGGATCAGACACCAAGACAGTGGCAATTATTGGGCTGTCAGATTTTTTTTGTGTGTGTGCTTCTTTGTTAGTTTAGAAACTTTCCTTAATGATTAATGATTACATTTTGTGGTGTCCCACATAGCTATGGCTCATCCTTGCACTGCGCTGCCAAACAGTTGCTTCGAAGTGCCAAAAGGGCATTGAACTTTTGTTGATTAAAAAGAACTGAACGTATTATTGCTCTGGAGAAGGAAAAAAAATAACAGGCCTAAACTCCACCAGACCAGTGACATCTGGTCTGCAAGACAAGGACTCCTAACAGCAAGAAGGATCTCCAATTTAAAGAGAGGAGCACCTTGGGCACCCGTTCCCATTGGCATTGTTCCATTAGCAGTGTCAACATTAACAGGAGGTTAAGGCAAACATGAATTGCACCAAACAGCCAAAGTGTGAAGACAGAGAACATTACACTGCACCAGACAGAACAGTCTTGGCAATGTTCCTGTAGTCATCTTCTACCTTGAAAATAATTGTAATTCTAGGACAGTCTGCACTCTACCAGTCATGCTATATTGTATCAGTTATACTTAGGAATAACCACAAATTATGAGCCAAGTAAAGTCAATCATTTGCCATTTATGAGTTCAGCAGTTCACAGTAGTTGAACCTCTCTTATTTTCAAAAGGATAATCAATGCCTGAATTGTATTTTGGTTTAAAAAAAAATTTTAAATGATCTCAGTACGAAAGCCAGCAATTAAAATAAAAATCATCCATCAAAGACCTGTGTCTAATGCTAATATTTTTGTAGAGGAAAGTGCATATAGGCTCATATAAGCATCTTTAAAATCTCGATTGTAACTGTTTGTTCATACACATTCAATGAATGATGTATTAGCAGTAGAGCAGCACATCTGGGGGCTGCGTGGTGCCTTTCTTTCTCTTGGTGCTGTGCTGCTGCAGAAGATTGCAAAAGGAAAACAACAGGCAGGAGTAGAGAATCCTGTCATTGCCAAAGGAGAAAATCTTGGTTGAAAAGTCACTCCCTGCTTTGCTTTCTAGCACCACTGCTCCTCACATCACTTGCAAATGAGGTGCCACATGCACACTGGCTGCCGCCACACCCTTCCTGTTGCTAATCTGTTTTTTCAAACTTAATTTCTTTTATGCTGGCTTTTCCACCGTTTAATTAGGCCACAGGGAGTAAAGAGAGGCAGTCTCACTGTCCCTTCAGAGTTTATTTCGCAGACTGTTCCCTTCAAGGATTTTATTTCTGTCATTGAAAGCAGACATCCTCATATTGCTTAAACATAGGAGATGATTAATACAATGAGATTGTTCTGCTCCTAGCTAAAATGGCCTTCTTCCTAATGTGAACTACAACAGCTTGAAAAGATGGGTGCTGACACTACACCACAGCTGACAGTTTTTCTTTTTTTTTTCTTTTTTTTTTTTAGGTGTACTATTATTGGGATCTGTAATACTGTGTGACCCATAATAATAATCCCGCCATTCTCCTCATATTAATATCATAAATTCTGCAGACGTAGATGATATTACCATATATCAAATATGACCATAAAACCAGTGTGATCTTAACACCTTTGGATTTATCTTGAAAAGAAAAATACCAGATAAAAATCACTTACGCTGATATCACCAAGCCTTTACTGGGCCCGCAGTAACATGTTAAGATTACAATATATATTTAGGAAGATAGGCATTTATGATAGATTTATTAATCTGCTCCTTGAGCTAGACTTGTGGATAGTTAATTGCATGTTCCTTAACAGTCGATGCTTTCCATCTCTCTGTCTCTGGTCACAAGCCTGAGATTCCTTGAAAGCTGAATTTGGTATAGCATACAGTGCATGTATTAAACAGCCCAGTTTAAAGGAGCACCAGTCAGAGAATAATATGTTATCATATTTAAGTGGCACCGCTGCTGTTAAAGGTCTCTGAGCTAACGCAAACACATTGGTTAAAATGGCACGCTTGGCTTTGGAGTGATTTAAACCAAAATCCACGGCATACAAATATCAACTTGGCTTAATACTGGTTTTGAGTTATGTATCTCTGAGACCACTTATACCTCCCAGTAACGTGATCGCAGTGGAGGACTTCGTAAGGCTCAGAAGGCTGAAGGGGAATGCTGAATTTAAAATACCGAAACCTTCGATTTGCCACCTCCTTCTTCCCACCTCTGCTCTCATCAGAATTAAAAACTTCCAGACAGACTCTACCACGTGATTGTGTGTTTGGACAACTGCTATAATGGTAATAAAAAAAAAAAAAGAGAAAGCATAAAATGGCTCAGATGCTGAGGCTGCCAAAGTAACTCTGCTACACACAAACATGATTATCCTGGTTTCAAGCAAAAATTTTTAAGTCACATTTACTCCAGCACAAAGGAACTATCCAGGGGCCCATATACCATTTACGCCTTCAGTCAAGAGCTCCATGGCAGCAGAAGTGCTGTACTTCTACTAAGTAATGACAGAACAATATTTGCAAGGAATTTTTACAGGGCACATAAACCTGTGTGCTGTGAAATCCCCTTTTACAGAGATGCTCTGCAAAGTACCAAACAGGCAGGCTAAACCAAACAGGCTTGTCTGTGAAAAAGGAGGCAGAAGCAGAACAAAAGAAAGCAACAGTGAGCAGCACAATCTCAGAAATACAGATCAAAAGCCATTTTTATGGCCACTGGGAAGAGGATTTGTTCCTGATCTCTTCACTGTCAACGTATGGAGGCTTTAAGTCCAACCATTTGTTTTGCATGTTGTTGGCATGTGGCTCTGTGCCTCACAGATCACAACACCTCTATGAGAAATGATGTCACTGTTTTAAAAAAAAAGTCCACATCTCATAAAAAAAAGCAACACATGGTGAATTTTCACTATTCTAATTGCCACTAGGAATCACATTTCTTTATGGGCTGCACAGGCATTTTGACAGGGTAAACAAGTTTCCTCTCACTGAGTAGTCATTAAAAAGATCAAAGCCTCAACTGAACTGCTAATAAAGCAAATGGGAGCAAGAAGGGAGGTAAGCAGAGTCCTGGTTCTCCCTTCACTGTTAGGTAGAGCGGACAGAGGAAGGGGCAATGCTTGTTGCAGTCAGGAAGCTTAATTCTTGAAACAGTTTTCCACGCTACAGTGCTACCAACGATGGCAAACTTTCCACAAGCCATGTTAACTCAGATATTTGAGGGTTTCATGTCCCAAACTGCTAAATTCTAATGGTTCAGTAAGAACAGTTGGTTTGGTTTGTTTTTTTTCCCTTTCCCCCATTTTTGGAGGATGCGGGAATTTCACTGACTTCAAATGCAAGTTAACAGATATGAAATTAGGGGGAAAAAAACAACAAAAAAGTATATGCAGCAATATGTGGACCTGGCAACAGAGACATTCTGTCGCCTTCATTGTAACCAGAGGGCTGTAGTAGAACTTGGTTCTGAGCGGACGCAGAATCATAGAATCAACCAGGTTGGAAGAGACCTCCAAGCTCATCTAGTCCAACCTATCACCCAGCCCCAGCCAATCAACCAGACCATAGCACTAAGTGCCCCATCCAGGCTTTACTTGAACACCGCCAGGGATGGCAACTTCACCACCTCCATCTCCCCACACCAGGCTGACTCGCAGATGTAATTACATAGCACAATCTACTCCTTGATACACAAATTCCCTTTGACACACATGACTTTAATAGCTTCTTTCTTGTAACATTATAGCATATTGCATAATTAATTGAGGAATAAAGCTGTCTAAATGCACACTGATGCAACGATGCTGCCACTCTTTTGGGGCTGTTGTCATCTATTTTGTCAATAACCCTGGTTCAAGGGTTGCTGTTGCTACACATCAATGCAAGAAATGCCTGCTCTGAATATTTACAGTACCTGTCTCACGGAGAGACTCAGCTTTTTAAGGCTTAACAATACACATTTTCATGAATTCACTTTAAAAATCAATTTTATAACGAATCTAGAAATAATGGCTTTCCAAATGGAAAGTTACATAAAATACTTTCTACTTTTATCTGGTAAATACGCTCCCACCATTTGAAATGAATTCCCATTTCTTGAAAACTGTAATCAACTATGTGAGATTTTCCTTAAGAAATTTTACTTTCCTCTCGAGGGTATCCAAAAAGCATTAAAAACCTCAAGAAAAATATACATGACAAACTGAAAGGTCAGAAAGGAGACCATAATTGATTTATTTTCCTTCAGGGTGAAAAAGCACTGGGCAGAGAGAAGGGGAGGAGAAAGAGGTGGGCTCAAGAAAAGCAGGGAGAGAAAATAAAGTTTAACTTTTCTAGTACCTTTTTTTAATTCCCACTTATTTTTTTAACCGTGGAAGTATCAAGGATGGCTTTAGCTGGCTTTGATAAGTGTCTGCACTTAGAATCTTGCAAGCCATAAATTCGGAAGCCATCTCCTCTTAACTCAGAAGTCAAAAGAATTACTTCTTGAAGTGGAAGAATCAGCTGAGATGACAAAGTAAAAGACAAGACCTTAGATTTTTGGTTTATAGCAGTCACACCGAGGTGTGCTCTGAGGAGGGAGCACAGCATCAGCTGAGTTACACACACGGCTTCAAAGCCGGATGGTAGTTTTCCCTCCCTCAGTACTTGCTGTCCAAAGCATGCATGTGGTGTACAATTTTGTGCACGAATAAATATCCTAATTCCCTCTTTTTTGCCACCTTGAATGTGTTCTCACGCAAAAAAAAACAAAAACCATATAGCCCTCTTTTGAGAGCAGCATGTTTGCAACAAAAGAAAATCTGGAAAGCAGAGAAAAGAGCAGCATTCTCCCTCACTGCTAGGAATATGGTGTGACAGGAGGGATGAATAATCAAAGCTACAGTTGATAGTTTACTGTTAAAATAAATTAACCAATCCACTGACAAAAAGTCTTGCCTACTGTATTTTATAGATACAGCTCTGACATATTTTGATCACAAACAGTTTCAAAAGAGAATCACTTTGCCAGCTGGGCTGTTCTTAAACAAAATCTCTAGGTTTTGATCCAGGAAGCATCAATCATTGTGTCTTCAGAACCATTACCATTTATTGAGCACCCATTAACGTGCTCACTGCTAAATAAAGCAGAGGAACATGCTGTCCTTATCCACATTTCTGATCATCTGTCCTTTATTTCTGAAGTGGGTTTTGGCTCTGCATAAACTCCGAAAGTCTAAAGTAAACAAACAGAGAAATATTTTGGCGACTATGCATTACACTGCTGTACTTTTGCATGCTTGTTTTGTCTTTCACATTCTGTAAATATTGAAAACAAAGTTAGGCTGCAGAGAGGTCTCCAATTCTGGGCGTGCTTCTGGAAAGTGAGGACAGAGACCTGAGCAGCTATAGAGCTGCTGCAGCGAGATAGAGATGAGAAGAGTTATCTCTGCCATGCCAAAACATAAGAACTGCCAGTGGAAAGGATTTGGGACAAGCAGTGGGAGAAATAAAAGGTTCAAACAGCAGTGCTGATTAGAGGATGTGTTGCCTGCACACAGCAGAACATTTAGCTACACCATATTCAGTACCTGTGATGTAAATTAAGCATGAATTTATAGAATCTGGCCCATAGGTAATACATCATAGGTAATAGCTATCCACAGGAATTCTTAAGAGCAAGTATGCTGCTTCTGAAGGAAAGTCAATGTGCCTCTGACTAGCAAAAAAGCTACCATAGCCCTCCCCAGGAAAGTCAAATCTTTAGGAAGTAATAACAAAGACAAATATTGAGAAGATTGAAATCTACTGGTTCAGCTTTTCAAAAAAACCACCGTATCTGAACAATCCCAGAGATCACACTATTGGCAAAGTATTTGAAGTATTTGCTGAATTTTGATCACGTAAAACATCCCAAAATTGGTATAATCCATCATTTTAGAAAAGGTATGAATATGTATCAATTGGATGCTTTTACAGTACCTGCTGTGTTAGAGAAGAAATAAAAGCGATGTTCATGAAGAGAATGATAAAATTTCCTTCACTTAATAGCAACTCTCTGATTACTGGCCACTGGAGTATTAGCTTGAATTGCATCACTGATGAATAGCCAAGGGACTCAGTTAACAAAAATCAGTGCTTTTAAAGTCTTTAATGATCAGAACAAAATGAATGAAAGCATTTGTCAAGGTTATGATTGTCATTAGAAAATGCTAATTACAGATTAGTTTAATAATTACCACAAGATCATTCACCAAAATTATTAAATTTTTTTACTTACTTGGAAGAATTAACTTTTTTTTTTTTTTTTTTTTTAACAAAGTGTTCACAATAGTGCTTTTAGAAGCTACGAAATTTAAGATTACAAAGCTCCTGAAGCTGGGCTGCTACTGTTGGAAAGCTCTGATCTGAGTTTATTGCCAACCCATCTGATTTTGCTCATTTAAAATATTACTCTCTTAAGGAAAGTTACAACAGAACAGAGCTCACAAAACGCAGGTAACTTCCTCACACAAATGGCTACACAACAAAAAGTTTAACTCCAGCAAAACTCCACCTGTTAATTAATACACATATGCAAAGCAAGAGAATCACTTCTCAATACTGAGCCAAGATCTGAGCTAAAAAAATGATGCTATCAGGCAATTACCAAATGTATTCCTAACAGCTGTTTCATCTGGACAGCACAACAGAGGACTATGTTACCAGTGCATGACTGCTTAATGTTGGTAACAAAAATACTGCTTTACATGTCAGTGTTTCACCACGTCTATGGCTCGAGTTGCATTGGTAACCCTTATCCTGACAGCAACAACAACAAGCATCAGGCACTAATGCAAACTCAAATGGGAATTATCTCGGCCAGAGAGAACTTTTCATATTCCAAACAAATCTGGATCTAATATAGTACTTAGGCTCCTTTGCCCATCTTCTGGTACGAAATCTCCCAAAATATAAGCTTGCCTATTTTCAGTTTAGAGTACACGTTTTAAACAAATAGTAGTACCTCATAAAACATACTGCTTTTAAGGGGACAGAATCATGAAACTATGCCAAACACCCAGGTTAAGTATACACCCAGAATAAAACCTGAAAAGTATAGAAAATATTTCATGTATTATTTCCCAGTATCAAAATTCTGACTCAGAACAGAGCCTTGTGGCCAAGTGGCACATTTCTGCACCATAGCCTTCAACAACATCTTCATTTTGTTTAGCGGTGTAATAATATTACACTGGTATGGCTGTTATCTGCACCCAATATGGGGGAATCTGAACAGTAATTTCACCTGAGTTTTGCAAAGATATATTAATGGTTAACTACTTCTAGTTCATGCTCATTCCAATCACAGTGCAGAAGCACAAATGTCTGTGTCTGAGTGATTTCCACAGTTGCTATGGCAGAGGGACAAGGTAAGCATCGGGAGAAAGCAGATATGTTACTGCCAAACCAAAGCCTGGTCCACCTAGCCGATACAGCTTGTTTAATCTCTTCTGCCAAGTGCAGTCTAACTTACTCCTGACCAGACTCACTGGCAGAAAAAGTGTTACGGTGACAAAAAGGTAAAAAGGAAGAAGAAACCCTTCTCAGGGTGGGTCTTTAAACGTTGTTTTGAGGGAAATTTATTTTTATTTCTTTTTGATTAAAAAGTGAATGAGAGTTTGAACCTCTGAATAACTGCTCAAGCCACAACTGAAATGCAACTGTACATGGATAGAGTGTAAACACTTTCATAACACTGGCTAGATTAAGTCAGGGAGCAAAGAGGAATACTATGTCCAGATGACAAACCACTTTGAGACTTTGGCAAAGGAATGTGGAAACCTTCACACATGCCTCACACTGTTCGGAATCTTGCCCAGGTCAGTGGTTATTCTAGAGCGTGAGTTGTCCCTGTACTATCAGTTGGTGATTCTGCCTGACTAGCTTTCACTCCAATATCATCAGATTTGCCACTCTTATTGGCAGTTTCAGTCTGAGGAACAAATGGGGATGTAAATTAAACTGCTCCTGTCTAAATGCAGTAGCTACAGATCAAGGCTAAGGCATTAGCGGTGCCACACGAGAATCCCAACACTATTTTTTTCTGCACTTGGTCTGTGGAATAGAGATATTCAGCCTCCATGCCTGTCAATCTGGCACTCTTCATGAGTACTAAATTAATTTAAATAAATAAATAAAATTACATCTTTCAACTTGTCATTTGGGTAAGATCTGTTTTATTGCTGCAATTTTTGCCGTGGTGTGTAGAAATCCATCACGGAAGTCTCTGTGATGCAATCCCTTCTTACAACTGCTAACTATGTATCTTCTTCCAAAGAAGCCTTAGATTCTGTGGGAGTGATATTAAATCCACATCAAAAGAAAAAACTTGGGGAAAAAAAAAAAAGTAACTGCAATGTTTTGCTTTCAGGAAATTTTTATAAAGCTTACATTGAGAGAATTTAATAAATGCCCATGAAAAAAACAGATTTCAGATATTTTGTGTTAGTTAACTATATTAAAAGTTAAAGATATTTAACCCTTTGGAAACCAATCACAACCCTATTCTTCCATTAGTGAGTTTGTACCAATTTATGATTTTTGCCATTTTTTTTTCTGTCACAAGTTTTTCTGATAAAGTTCAAGGGGCAAAAAAAAAAAAAATCTGTATCTGGTATGTTAACCTGATCTGGACAATTTAAAAGGAGCATTTATTTTCATAAGGGCATAACCTCTGCACTCCATTTCAGTAGCAAATACAGGAATACATTATAGTAATATACAAGGGTAATACACAGCTAAACTTTGTTTCTATACTTGTATTTTCATATAAGACCATTGACAGCCTATGTTTGTTGCAAAGGAAGAAAGCACCACATACACTATCATTTTCTTTTCATCATGCCACCTGAGTAGAGAAGGGACTATAAAAGCATGAGATTTATTCTGGAAGAGCAATTAAGTTCAGGATATAGCCCAGCACTCAAAAAACCCTAAGAACAAGTTGGAGCACAACACTACACTTTTCAGGAGCACATTTCTAAATAAACCTAATGTTATCCCTTCATCTAACTCCAGTGCTTTTATAGAAGTGCAGGTGATGGAGATAGAGGGGAACTTAGAGATTTCAGAATCTGTTAGCTTAGGAGTTCCTTTGCCTTCAGCATGCAGATGGGTCTGAGGTGCAAGGAGGATGCTGGAGAAAAGACAGCAACGGATTCATTGAACTTTTTCCTATATTTTAACAAGACCTCACATGGACCAACAGTTGAGGCTACTGTCAATGCAGTAAGGAAATAAAAGTGCAGGTTATCAAATCCTGTTATGTTTTCTATAAAGAGCAGTTTCAGAAGCAACAGAACCAACAGCTAAATACTTGCATCTTGCATGCACTCCCAGTGTGGCTTCTATCATGTCTGTCAGTAACATCCAAACCACAGCTTTTTTTTTTGCCTTTTTTTTTTTTTTTTTCCCCCCTCTTTGGCTTGGTCATTAATGGCAGATTCCTGTAAAATCGATTTGCAAATGACAGGAGGCAGCAAAGTTATTTTTGGTGGAGGCAGGAAGAACTGCCATGTAGGCAGGCAGCCATCAACAGCACGGTTACCAACACACTATTTCCAAGCCAAAAAAGGAATATGCACCTTATTAAAATAATATTTATTTTATGTGTAAAGGATAGCAAAAAAAGAGTGCACAATATAAGCTCTGTGAAAATACATAGCTTCCTCCTATGCAGCAGGAAAAAAATTCTTCCCCTAACAGGACCTCACATAAGGAACCAGGCAATGCTCTTCAAGTCACACACTCCCACTCCACTCCTCAACACTTACACTGGCCTGGCCTCAGCACTAACCTTGCTTCCTCCTCTCTGCTACCACCAGACACTGTTCCATTTGACAGAGACATAATTTTAGTGTTTGGTACTATCTTAGGTTAACCTGCTTCAGAATGCATGATCACAAATTGATTTAAAACTAACCAAACAAATGAACAAACCCCCACTGACAGAAAATAACATGTAAGGAAGAATTCCATCGGTAGTCCTAACACTCTTAAGGATTTGAAAAATACATCAAATTGATTTGTAAGAATCCTATTGCCTCAATTTGTTGAGAGAAAAAAAAAAAAAAAATCCCAGGCTTAATATGTTGTTTAAAAATTAAGAGTCAGAAATGATTAGAACACAGTTAAAATATCTCCAGTCTGTTTTCCCCTCTGATATGGGTAGATGAATTTGAGAATCAAAAGTTAAACAAAGAAGTGTAAAATACAATTATACTGTAACACAAATATATTACACTCTAGAGATAACAAAACATCAACAGTAGTATTAAATCTGCCCTGAAGTGAAGAGGTATGAAGCAATTCATTAAAACAGATCAAAATGAGCTCATTGTGCAGCTTCCAATTGTTAATTATTTTTTTTTTTTCAGGAAAAATCTAACATGGTACAGTTTTATCCTGACTTACTTTGAATAAAGATGTGTAACATGTGGGATTTGCCTTCAGACACTCTAAACATTATCTGGGGAATGGGAAATCTGTAGTAGAAATTCAAGGCTCAACATGGCATTTTCTCTCCCTATTCTGATCACTCATTACTGTTAGATTACTGCATGTGGTCAGCCAAATGGGATGTAGTGGATAAGTGGTCAACAATGAAAACTGGAACTAAACCTAACAACAACCTGTGGAAAGATTTACTTTTGAAAGCAGCAATATTTGAATGTTGCCTTCTCTGAGCATCCTTAATGCACACTAAGGTGATGTGGAAATATGTGGTAGCTGGGGCATTCCATTCAGAACTGAGACTTTTCTGTGTGAGAAAAAGGCACAAATAAAACAACAGAATAAATGGTTTTAAAGTGTCAAGTTGCAAGTAATCTAAATATTTTAAATGCATGGGATACAGTTAGGGAACTGCAACATAACTCTAAAGAGGTCAAAATTTCTTCAGCTTAAAAGTTGAGTGAAGGAGAGCTCCTGAAGCAGAGGCATATTCAAAGTCTGTTGTAGCCAACCACTAACTCAAATCCTTTTCATACTTCAAATGAAGCTGACTCCTAACACGAGCCCTTCACCTTGGTGGAGGATCGCTAGCTTAGAAGCTCTGTCCTGTGGTGGTTCTTGTTACTTCACCATTGGTGAGACAGTTAAATGTTACCCACCCAGACTATATAATGGATTAACTAGTGTGAAATGTACCACAAATGTTGAGCTGTCATTGTTTGCTTCCTATGCTTCCACAAGATAGCCTACGCAGGTCATCGCTTCATCCTACAGGTGCTAAGCCAAGCTGCTTGTTTCAGTTACAATCACATTAGCACTTTCTACACCAGAATTTTGGATTTTTGCTGTGCCCACACATTGTAAAACCATTAAATCTTCACAATACTTTGTTCTTAAAAAGATCACAGCCCTCACGGTGCTGTTCCTGACCCCGTTAATGAACAAAGAAAATAGTGTTGTTATTATCATCTCCTTCCCTGCTCCCCTGGGACTACAGAAACACTACCAAACATTTAGGGATCCCCAAATGAATTAGAAATTTCTCACTTGAATTACTTCTGCTTTCAGTAAACTGTCTCTGGCCTGCCAATGCTCCAGCCTCTACTCTTGCAGAGAATAATATAATTAAAACAAACAAACAAAAACCCCAAACAAACAAAAAAAACCCCAACCATACCACCACGTAACAATCCTTCCGCTCCAACACCCTGCCCAAATCACATCTATGTAATTTAAATCTGTACATTTATTGCCAAATCAGACACAGCAAAAAATTAGAAGAACTAAGCTAACACTACATATATACATTGGGTTTTCAGCCACGGATATGAATATATCTACAGCTGCAGAGGCATGTTCCCTGAGGTAGAATTACAAGGCAGAAACGTGCATCAAGCAACAGGGAGTGTCTATTGCACAATACCTTCAGCTACCTCCTATTAAACTGACCACAACAAGGTGCTCAAAAATTTATCGTCGAGAGAGTGAAAATAGAACAGGGAACCAGTTTCCGGCTACAAGATAATAATAATAAAAAAAAAGATTTTTCCAGATTTTAAAAATCATTTCAGTTCTTCTATTTGTACAACGGTTATGAAAAAAAAAAATAGTTTCCTCATAACAGCTTGCAAGATGTCTACAGATTTATATATGAGGAATAATTTAAAAAAAAAAGGAGGCAGGAAGGATTCCATGAGGCAAGTATGTTGTAGGCAGCCAATAAAATGCCTACTTGTCGGGTAGTTTGGGTTGTTTATATGAATAATAAACATCCAACCTACAAGTATTATAGCTTTATTTTGGTTTTAACAGATGCACTTTTAAACTTGTATAGATGGCATTAATTTTATCTGCTTGCAAAGAGATTTGACTGCGGAAGTAAAGAGATATGAACTTTTCCTTATACAGACCCAGACGAATCCCCATCTCTGTTTTGCTCTCCTCATGGATGTTTTTTGTCTGCCTTAATACGTCAGTGATCTTTGAAATAGCTTTCTAATCATTATCTGAATCGACAAGAAAGGCACTGAGTCCATCGGAAATAAAACAAGTTAAATTAAAAATACATAAACGCAGAGCTTTAGACAATAAAATAATCTGTCCAATACTTAGAGGACATCCAGAAAATAGAGATCCCTCTCTTCCCTGTTTGCAATAAAAACCCCAGTCCAATTTACGCGGAATTGATCAAGCAGTTTCTCTCTTCATATTTAAGCATTACTAAGAAGAGTTCAGAAAAGGTTGTGCCGGCCAGGACGCTGGGTAGAAGGGGACTGGCAGAAGGGCTGAGGGAGCGAGTCTAATTTCATTAACCCTGAAACCCTAAACAATTTGCTGCATCCTTCTGGAAGAGCGCACGGCACGGAGGTGACAGAACGCAGGTGTGGGCGTCCGTCATAATAAGCGCGGTTTGGTTGAGTGCAGCGGCGGTGAACCTCGGCGCGAGATTACACACGGACCTATTGGCAGAACATGGCAAGGGAGAATGTCAGATTTCATACTCGGCAGACATCTACAGCAACTGATGCCTTGTAGTCAAAGGCTGTTAAATTACCTGTGAAGGTTACTGGCAGCCCTGAATGTTTTTCTCATTGTTTATTTAGTTCCAAAAGCTCTTGGTCTTTGTGCTGATTGCCCTAACTGACAGCACAGGAAATCTGGACTTTGTAAACAGGGCGCTGCTGTATTGAATTACAGGTAACAAGTGTGTAATCAACCTGCTGGGGCTGGACCTTTGCAAAGAGATCTTCAGCGTACAGACAGAAAGGATAGTTTTCGATATGGGAGAATCAATTACGTGAGCAGATGAGTATAAAAAGAGATCAATTTCAATCCTTTGTGCTTATTTGCTGTAGTATATTTGGGAAAAGAAAAGACCCTGACGTGGTGGAAAGGTAATTAAGCACTTTATTCATTGTTGCAATAATAATATAGAAATTAAGGGCAAATATGATTTGAAGTGTCCTCATTATAACCCATAAAACTATATTAGTTAAACAGTACTTAGCTGCAATATGCTTGATTTAAAAAAAAAAAATAAACAAAAAGCTTGCAGGTTCTCAGTTCTTAAAGATGGGGTTTCTGTAGTCAAATTACATAAACTGGAACAAAGACCAACCCAACAGGAAGC
The DNA here is from genome assembly GCA_013396835.1 of Psilopogon haemacephalus. Taxonomy (NCBI): domain Eukaryota; kingdom Metazoa; phylum Chordata; class Aves; order Piciformes; family Megalaimidae; genus Psilopogon; species Psilopogon haemacephalus. Next base: position 352,108 of record VWZI01000237.1, on the reverse strand, counting down.
AGTCATTTTCGGTCTTCCAAAATGTAAAAAGGACCTCTATAAAACAGGGGTCTAGTGAAATCTAATACTGTGATATTTCTGCATACTAAAATAACATCATAAAGTTGAACAACCACCCCCCTCACAGACCATAGATTTACATGAGGTACTTAAACTGTAATTGTTAATTAAAAAGCATAAATAAAATCCCAGTGGCAATCAGTCAACAAAATAACCCTATGCCAGACAACACTGAGTCACTAAAGTAGTACCAGAGAGGAAATCCTTTTTGTTCTTTTTTTTTTTTTTCCTTTTGTCTTATAAAAAAAAAAAAGTCATCAACACAGGCCTGTTCCATCTGTGTCTGTGGTCACCACAGGCCATAACATCCACTAAATAAAGAAAAGCTTGACAACAAAGATTGTAAAATAGGTTGACATCAGACAGTATTTCCAATCTGAACATCATTTATTAAAACAGATACCATACACTACCATCTTATTATGCCCCAAAGACTTGGTTTTGCAGTTTGAAATTAGAAGAAAACCAAGGCTTCATTAGTGCACTCACTGATGATGACAATTTTGGACTACTTGTACTATGGAATTTATGCTCTGATAGAGCAATTGAACTTATACTGCTGAATTTTATTCCTTACGGTTCTCTACTTTGGTGCAGATAATTTGGTTTATGTGCTTAAAAATTACGTTACAACTGATTACTATTTCTCTTTGCTCATTGGTTGGCATTAATGTACTAATACAGCCTGATAATCAAACTCTGTTACCTAACTGGGAAAATGGAAGGCTACTTTTTGCAAATATACAACCATATATAACACACAACCATGACTAGTTAGAAAACTATCAACTGAACCTATGGCACAGATGAAGAGATGACAACTAAGAGGAACAAAGGAAATACTGGAGCATTTCGTACCAGTACTCTCCACCCGATTCAAGATCTAGGCTCCAATAGGTATTTCAGACAAGACTCAACAAACTTTCTTCAAGACCAATCAAAACTTTTTTGTTAAGACAGAAAGTCAGTTAACTTCTCATGACTGCCTATTAACAGACAGGCCACTTGCTCCAACCCCCTTACCAGCTGTGGTGCCCTTCCCTGGACATGTTCAAGTACCTCAACATCTTTCTTAAATTGAGGGGCCCAGAACTGGACTGGACTTTTCAGAGTACTAACTGCCTATCTAAAATATAAATACATTTGTACAAGTATATGTCTCTAGTCTTCCTTCTCAAGAAGACATTGCCACTGTCCACTGGAAGTACACATATTCCAGAAAAAAAGTCTTTATTGGATCACTTCCTGCACTCAGCACCTATCCCAGGCACGTGACAGCGCTTGAATTTCAACCCACAAAACAGAGCCCATTGTACTACCACAGCAGCAAAGTGCTCCAGCCAAAGCTGTGCTCTTAACTAGATTCACATTGATAATATATAGCTATAATTCTGCTTCAATTAAAAGCATATTTCAGCAGAAGCCCAGAATATGATAGCTGCTCTATGCATTTTAATAATACAGATCTAGATTTCTGCCTTTGCTAAATGTGTATCGGTAAAACGGTGTCAGAAGTCTACTTTACATAAATAAAGACTGATCATATTAAGACAAAATCCTTCATAACCTAAATGTATATTAATGGCATCAACCCAGAAACGGATTGCAATCTTTATGCACTAGACAAAAATCAGTAAGCCTATTTCAACTGACTTCAATGTTTTAAAAGCAGAAGTGTTTTATTCTCTGCAGGAAAAAAAAACAAAAAAAAAAAAAAGAAGATACAAAGAAAAGAAATCAATATACAATACCAAAATCTAATGAAAATGCTTAACTGGTTCTAAATATTAGCATAGGAGGAACATGCTATTACATGATGTTTGCAGATACTAAAGCCAGGTTAAGTTACTCTGCACTTAAAACGTTAATACAGAAAACACAACATTCTTATTTCATAAAAATAATAAACTAAAAACTTTATCCTTGAGTCTCATGTCATGAACTTTTCTTTTAAAGTTAAAAATAAAGATTAATGAACTACAGGACCATGTATCCAACACAGGTTTCCTTAGGAATCTGTTACTGAAAACATGCCTGTGTTTCTGCAAATTTCCATGTCTGGAGACTACACAGGTTAATATTTAGTATTATTAACCTATCTAGGAAAGTGGGCATTGCTTCTGGCCCAGATTGTGCTGTATCACTGGAATGGAACAAAATGGGTAGCAAATGTAACCTGTGACAGTGCGACTGTTCTTAGGAAACACACCTGGTTTTATTTATGCCAGTTTCAGCACTTCTGGAAAGTTGTTGGAAACACTGCTCCTCAGTATTAAAACTACCCATATAAAATGTTAATTGTCTGACTTTTAAGTGACTACTTGCAATAAGATAATGCAAAGCAAGTATAGCATTACATCAAAAGAATACCTCTCCTGCATATAATTAAACACAAGGGGTAGGCAACTACATTTAACTGGGAAATTAATATTACAAGGTAAATCAATTTAATCTGTTTGCAGGAGAATTAAAAGTGTAGGCCACTTTTAGAAGTATCTAGCCCTACTGTAAGGGCAATGACTCATTCTTGGCAGCATTATAGAGATCAAAGTTATGCCACAGAAGCAGCAATCTGCACCAGCATTCTGCACCAGCTTTTGTTCACAGCCCAAGAGCACATCATCCTTTGCAGTCTGGTTCGGCCATATAACGTTCCTGTTCAAAATGTGAATACTGTCTGCAAAGTATTAAATCAGAAATGTGATATCCTGGAAGTATTTTCCCTCCTTTGGGTCCTGAAGTCACAGATCCAGGCTTTCCTAGCTACTCAGAAACTGGCCCAAGAAGTTCTTGTAAATATTAGTGGGTGTATTAAACTTTGCTAGGAATGCTCACTTCTGCTGCATTAAACAGCATAAATACTCCTTAATCAATAAAAGGAAAGTAGAAGGTATTTTAAATGCCTTTCTGAATAGGCATAAACTTGGCTTGCATAGATTAAAACATAGATACTTTGAGAAGATGATGCAGATAAATGAGTGTTTGGAAGCATTTACTCAGGGGTTACCACTGAATAAATAAGAGCATTTCTTCAAGCTCTCATCTTGCAAGGCAAAAACTGCATTACTCATCCTTTTCAGGAAGATAAATCAACAAACAGAACTTTAGGGTTTGTTGTGTTTTGATTTTGGTTTTATTTTGGTTGGTTGGTTCATTTTCTGCTTGTTTTGGGGTTTTGTTTGTTTGTTTGTTTGTTTGTTTTTAAAAGGCTGACCAAAGGCTGGTGCAAAAGCAACCAGTAAGATGAGTTTTCACTACTGCTGAAAGAGTAAGTCTTGGCTCATAAGAACCTATTAAGAATGCAGCTAGATCAATGACAAAGGAAATAAATGTTGAACAAAGCCACTCCCATGTACTGCCACACCAATTTTATAACTTAACTGTTATAAAATCCTCATGACAATAACCTGCTTCATATACTCTGAAAACTTTCCAGCTGGCTTGTTTGATAGAGCAAAGAACCCACCCATACAAAAATAAGCCTTACACCACTTTAAATACACATCAAGGAACATTTCCATAATACAGCCACAGAAAAAAAAGATCATCTCCAACTGGATTAGCAAAACTAGCAGTGAACTTGTGTAGATCCCAAATGAAAACTGATTTAATAATTCTGCATTAACTGAATTAAAAATTCTCATTAAAAACAGAACAGTAAATAAGTTGAACTCTTTTTCATCTCAGGAAATATATGAGATAGAAAGATATATGTAAGAATTTCTTAATACAGGTGGCTTTTTAACACAGATTATCCTTAGAGAAAGACAGGAGGATAGTTAAGATTCCTCATATTAATATATCATGTATTTCTTTCCTCAGAACACTTTGACTTAAGTGGAATGAGGTATGGGCAAGAAGTAAATCTATGGTCAGAGATTCCTGGAACTGATCTTTCTCAAGTAACTTTAACTCAGTCAGAATTGATTTTGAGGCTACATCAAAACAGTCTGTCTCTATTACCACACCCAGTTAGAGTACCCAGGCTTTAGGTTTGGTCACATACTCTGCATTTTCCTGTGTTTTCCAAACATCTGCCAATTCTGCAGAACTATCTGTTTCAAGGAGGAGCGACACTGGAAGCTGTGTTACACAGCTACTCACAGGCAAGGATTCTCAACAGCGAACCCAAGTATCATGGTGAGAATCTAAGAAGCAAAACCTGGCTTCTAAACCTTTGCCTGTCAAACAATTGCTTCATTTCTACAGGGGAAATATTGGTAACACTTCTACTTGCTTTATTCAGGGAATGAAGAGATACTAAATACAAACTGAAATGACACAATGTACTACTAACCTCCAACTAAAATCAGGAAAAAGCGTAGCATAAAATTGGATGGATGGACAGACAGATGGATGGATGGATGGATGTCCGTCCCTGCTGGTAGCACCAGCACACTACTGTGCTATGATATATTTTGCTTTGCTCAACAAAACTCAACCAGCTAAAATATTAATATAAGTAAAAAAATTAAAAAGTCATAACCTATGGAAAATACAATTACTCCATACACAGGTTTTGTTGAGTTCAGTACAACAATGTGTACTGCAAGAAAATGTTGCAACTCAAACTAATACCTTATGCACACCACAAAAAGAAGTCATGATGTACAATGATTCATTAATCAACAAGGCATAAAAGTAGCCACAAAGCTCTACCAGAAGTTTATGGACCATGTCGCACCTATGTCCCAACTGAAGGGCATAAGCAAATTTAATACTGATTATTAGCAAAACTGAGCTTTCGAAGGGTCTTTCAAAACCTGGGCAATAATAATCATAAATAGGTCACTTGCGTTCAGCAGTGATGAAACTACAGGACAGTGTGCACAGGAAGAAATAATATCTCCAAATAAAGAAAAACAAATTGCACTGTTCCACTTAGAGCTAATATATTGCTCAAAGTAGTTCACAACCGAGTTACTTCCTTCTAATGTAAGAGTTCTCCAATCACAGCAAGTATTGCATCCCTGTGGAATCACATCTGATGAGGAGAAATGTTCTCCTGGAACTGCTAATGGATGCAAGCTCAGCTCCCACATACACTCCTCCATTTTGGAACAGGAAGAATGTAGTAAGTAATGAAAAGACATTTACTATTAGAAACACAGAATGGTTTAGGTTGGAAGTGACCTCAAAGTTCATCCAGTTCCAACCCCCTGTGCCATAGGCAGGGACACCTCCCACTAGAACAGGTTGCTCAAGGCCTCATCCAAACTGGCCTTGAACACCTCCAGGGAGGTGTGGAACACAGAAACACAGAATGTGATCCAAGATTCTGTGATCCACAACCTCCCTGGGCAACCTGTGCCAGTGTCTCACCACCCTCACTGTAAAGAACTTCCTCCTAACATCCAGTTTCAATCTCCCCTCTGCCAGTTTAAACCCATGACCCCTTGTCTTCTCATTACAAGACATTTTTGTTTGCTATCAAACTCCAGTTAGAAAGTTTCTAGGGCATTTCCCAGAGATGCATCTCTGGAAATATAGTAGGATTTAAAGCGAAGAGAAGAGCCACCATCATAATATGTCAAATGCAAGAAAAATACAGAAGACAGAAAATGAATTTCTGCTTGGTCTTTATTGAAATGATAAATGCAATTGAAGCAGTCTCAGCAGACTTGGATTATGGAAAACACTATCTGAGCTCAGCTGCCTGGAAAGTATATCAGAAATGTTGGTAAACTCCGTAATCATATATTCAGCTGAAAGTTTGTCCCTGGTGCTTTTCCTGACCGATTTAGCATCACTAGTTAGCTCAAACAACACTGTGTTTGTATGCCACATCTACAACGTCTGTCTTTGCTGCGGTGTCAGTAACACAATATATCTCAAAGAGCCACACACAGCACTTTTCCCTATCTCCTATACCTTTAACTTAATCAGAGACAGTGTGACTCACAAACGTCTGAGATCATTGCTTTCTTTCTGCTTGTGTGAGCTCAGGAAGACTTGCTTAATTTATCACCAAATAAGGCACAAATTGCTGGTGCTGGTGATTCTGGTGTCGGCCTGCAGTTGCAAAAGGGAGAAACTTTTTGGTTCAGATGACATTGTCTGCTTTACGGTGTTGTTCCTTTTGACCAAAGAATCTTTGATTACTTCATAAAACTCTCCTAACATCACCACCGGCTCCAGCCAAACACTAAACACTGTTTTCACTTGGCTTCATTTGGCTTTTAGAAACCTGCTTATACTGCTGCCTTCCGTGACTAAATCCTGACGTTCTATCCACATCTGGGGTTAGATTCATTATGTATATAAAAGAGAAATACAAAACTCGATGCCAGCCAATATTTAAGGGTAATTTTTGTCACCCCATCCTAATGAAAACATAGCGTCACTGCAGAGGACGCGCTCTGTGGGTGAATGACAACACAATACCTATGTGCATCCTGTGCAGTCAGAAAAGACTTGGCAAGGGTTCACGACGCAGACAAAGGAATTCTTTCAAGGACATGTAGCAAAATAACCTGGAGTTATGAGACAAAATGACAGGACTAAGCAAGACCAGCCTGGAATGGCCTTCCACAGGCTGCAATGGGCAAAAAAGAAATGCTCTCAGAGTTGTAATCTTCCACTTCTTTTCTACCTGGGTATTACTTCTTTTTTACCCTGGACTTGGTAGTTCATAATGTAGGGCAAGAATTTGCCACTGGTACATAGAAACATAGAATCACTGAATGGTTTAGGTTGGAAGGGACCTCAAACTCATCCAGTTCCAACCCCCTCCGCAATAGGCAGGGACACCTCCCACTAGAACAGGTCACCTCAGGCCTCATCCTACCTGGCCTTGAACATCTCCAAGGGTATATGCAGAGGTATAGTCAGAAGAAGAATGATGTAACATCCAGCCTGAAACTTGAATTATCTTGCAATTTTTCTTTTCTTTTTTCTTGCAATTCTACCTTTTCACTCAAGAAGTAGTTTACTGATCACAACTCAATGTTTAGCTATGCTCTGTTTCGGGAAGTAAGACAGGACAAAAAAGAACTATGGATCTTTATAACGAGGGTGCTTGAGCACTGGTATGGGTTGCCCAGGGAGCTGGTTGAGTCTCCATCCAGAGAGATATTCAGGGTGAGGCTTGACAGGGCTCTGGGTGACCTGATGACTGGATGGAGCACTTAGTGCCATTGGATAGGGCTGGGTGATAGGTTGGACTGGATGATCTTGGAGGTCTCTTCCAACCTGGCCTATTCTATTCTATTCTATTCTATTCTATTCTATTCTATTCTATTCTATTCTATTCTATTCTATTCTATTCTATTCTATTCTATTC
>VWZI01000237.1:305875-339222 GCA_013396835.1 Psilopogon haemacephalus | reverse complement strand
AAATGAAGCACAATAAAAATGGAAAATGTTAGATTAATGACACAGTCATTAAAATAAAAAAGGTGGAGTTATATCAGGAATGGATCTTATTTGAGTTATTGAAATTAAACAAGTTATTGTAACAATCATTTTAAAAATCACATTGTACCTAAGCTCAAGGAAGGAAGACAAGAAAAAAAAAAATTAGAAATCTTCGTGGGAATATTTCAAATTGTCAGTGGCTTTTAAAAAAATGATTTAAGATTTTCTCCTGTACCTTCTCTTTCAATTTTAGAATTTTAGTTGCTATATATTATAATAGTATTTTAGCTATAAAAGTAGTTTTCCACTCACTGTTCCCTTGCCTTTCAAGGAGACAAACAGTTTTTCTTTCCTCTAAATGAGCACAATAAAATGGGTAAGCTGTCTGGGGAAAAAGAACCCAGACAAACTGGTGGTATAAAGCTCAACAGAAAAATGTGGTACAGAGAAGAGGCGATCTAAAGCATGTTTACTGTATGCCACGCAATTTATTCTACTGGTCAGGTACAGAATAAGTGTTTCTTACTGCTGAATTATCGTTAGGTTTGGTTCAAAAACAAACCCCATTGTTACTGCTGTCCCTCAGAGAGGGGAGAAAAGAAGGGCAGAAAAATTTGCATGCAAACCCGTGCCATTAAAACAGTCATTCTCCAGTAAATATTAGTTAAACAGGGGTCCTTAAAAATCTCCTGCCATTATTCCTTACAAACCTGCTCGTATAAAGCTCGTGTGTGTCTATATGCGTTTTAGCAGACTAATTTTCAGCATTTCACCAAGTATTCCTCCATCTTCTTGGAAACCTTCTGGAAATATCAATAGAACTATCAGTTATGGAAAAGAAAAAAAAAAAAAGTTGATATCGAGAGTGAAATGAAAAATAGAGTAGAAATGCAAACTACAGATGCATTTAGAAGAACCAAAGCTTCACAAGATTTTCCTCTCCCTAGTTGATGTAGACAAACCAACAGATTGTCTTTGTCAGGCAAACCCTGATGGAGATAAATGTAAAGGCAGGAGTGCACGCCTAATTTTTACACACAAGCTGCAACCAGAGCATGGATTTATGCTTCAAGGCAACCAGATTTCTCCTCGCGTACACTTAAAAACTGCTGTTGCACTCAGTCCATCTTGTTTAAATGCCTTTAAAACCAAACACAGGCTCTGCCCCCTCCTTCACTCCTACTAATTATATACTTTTTTGTTTGAAGAAGCAAGCCCTTTATTGCTCATAATTTCAGCTATCACTTGCTTGGGCACCTTCTACAGATCAATAGCACGTAGTTAAGTGGATGAAAAGGCTAAATGTGATTGTCATTTGCAATGCAAGGTTGCGTGTGTGTCCCCCCCCACCTCCCCCCTTAAGCTCTAAAGCACTGCGCTCAGATTTCATTTTACAACGCTGAATTCCTGTTGCAGGTATACAGCAGCTCCACATTCGAAGCCTTTTGTCTTAAATTAAATATCTGTCGTTTTTTTTAAAGGCCAGAATACTGGCATAGGTTATAATAAAAAACTAGCGTCCAACCTGCTGTTTTACAGATTCCATTGCTGGTGGCCATACATCTTTGATGGCAAAACTACATTGGTTGTAGCGCCATAAAATCAATAAATATTAACCTTTTCTGACACTTTCTGCACAGATGCTTTATCAGTCGCTGTCAGGTGATAGAACAGTCAGTGATGTACTGTATTTTTCAGCTCAGAATCCATACCAAACTAAGAAATCAATGCAGATTAACAAGCCTTTAAATACAAAAATTGGCAATGAAATTTCGGTTTTATGTGATAAAAACTAAACCAAATCATGATACCGCAGAACCATAAATTTACGGTGGAGGCTTTTAGCAATGTGTGAAAAAATAAATATGCTATTTCTACGGCCAAGGGAGCAAAAGCTTGAACGACACGGATGAAATAAACTCACTTCTACATTTCATGACATATCTAGTCCAGCTTATACAATCAAAAACTTGACTCAGTTAGGCAAATCTTGTGTCTCAATATCACTTAGAAGCTCACTTTGCTGTAGGACATTCACAGGAGTTCAATAAGCTTAAAACTCCAAAGTAAGCAAAAAACATAGAGTTTTAAAGGAATGTGAAAACACATCGTTGGGGTTACCTCCTACTTCATATAACTGTAACAATAAGCTTATTTAAATCTAAGCATCTTAAAATCCTAAAGCCTTTAATTATTGGAAAACATCTACTATAGGAGGGTAGAGCATTGCAGCGTCACGACATACAGACTGGTAACTAGGACAGATTCTATGTCTCCCTGTTGTCAACACTGCAGCTTGTGTACCAGAGCATTAGGAGTTATGTTATTTGTCTTTAAATCACACAAAAAAATTTGTATTAAAACAGGAGGCAGTCAGATAAAGTGGCCATTTGTCAGAGAGAAGAGTTGGGATGTGTTTGAACAGAAGTTCAGACAAGCTGATAATCGCCAAGGGATAAGATCCAGGGGAAACAGGGCTTGCAAGTACACACCTGAGCAGTAGGCAAAGATGGTATGGAACAGATTCCAGAATGAAGGAGGAGCTCTGTTCTCCTGCGTTCAGCCTTCTGGGACGTCCTGGCCATACGTCACAGAATTCTGAACCCATCTATACCAAGAGCCTAGTAGCTGGGTTGGAGTGGCCATGATGGTCCCAGTGGGGACACCTACACCAAGAAGATAAGTGCCTGCCAGCCCTGCGATCTACACAGCTCAGGAGTTCTGCTGGTCAGTTGGATAGGGTGAGTATAATCCGCTCTTTGATCAACAGAGTTACTCAGCATTCCTTGTCGTATACCTTTCTGTCTATGATTTTAGTATCTGAGCTATAAGCAATTGAAGTTTCCAGTATACCTTTCTCTTTATGATTTTAGGATTTGAGCTACGATAAAGTGTGGAAACTGTACTCAGAGTGGGGGTACCGATGTGTGAGGGCATTCCCTGGTCCCCAAAGAACTCACTGGAACACCATCCCAAACCACTTCAGAATTCTTAAATGCTACCATAAGACCTGAAAAATCTTAGGACACCCGTTCTATTAATTCTTCAAATATGGAATTTAGTAGTAAATCCTTGAACAAAATTGGTGTTAACATGGATCTGTTTACATTTTGAAATTGTTGAGAAATGAAGACTATAATTTGGCTCCAGTCATCTTATATGGCCAAAGTCTCTTAGGAAGTATCTGTAATTTTAACATCTATTTCCATGTTTCTTTCTGACAATGCAGGTGGAGCACCGGTGCATGGGCAACAATTACCTTCTCCTGGAAATTACAGCTAGTACCTGAAACACTGATATAAATTAGTAAAACCTAACAAAACCCACAGCTATTAACATTCCACCAATATTTGGACATGTATGCCCAATGAAGTCAGGAGCAGGTACACAACAGTATTTGGGGGAACTGCTTTGAGAAATGTAATGCAATGTAACGTTAAGATATGTTATGTTAACGAAAGCTAAATTGAAATGCACTAAAAGCTTTATTAATATAGACTTTAAATTTTAAACTGAAGTACAATTTTACATTTGTCATCTCTTTCTCTAACATCTGTACTTCTACATTAGCCAAGAGAGAGACCTATTTCTGTCAATCAGCATCAGGAGCAATCAGACTGCAAATTCTACAATGATTTCCTTCCAAAAGTACTGGCAAAATAACTTAAATCAGCTCAGTTTACCTATTAATATGAATAAGAAAGGATCTGCATTTTTTAATATCCTAGGTAGGCAAAGAAATTTACAAAAAGGCTGAGAGTTCAAGCAAAGGCAAAGCCTAGAAGCTGTGAAAACTTTTGATGCAGCTTAAGACACAGTTGCCATCTGGGCTGCAAGCGCACATTGCTGGCTCCTGTTGAGTTTTTCATCAACTGACATCCCCAAGTCCTTTCCTGCTGTCTTAGCCCTCCTGATCTATACCACAGGTAAGGCTGTACTGAATTACAGATAACTGAGATTTCATGATTTTCATGCACTGATAAATCTCTTGCTTGAGAGGGTGGAAGTAAGCAGAAGCAGCTCGGCATTTTTTTCCTGACAATTTTGATAGTGGCTGAATTTGCTCAGAGGAAGGTAGATTACAAAAGAAAGGGTCAACAACAAATAAAATAATTCTGAATACTCTTGGAAGAGTAAGGATTTATAGATGAACCCTCAACCTAAGTGGCTAAACGGAATTGACTTGAAGTATCTTCATACCTCGGGGAATCTGTGGCAGAGGCAGGCATTAGCATGTGAGGGCTCCAGACAATTCACAACAGCTGCACCTTTTTGAATTTTACCTTACTGGTACATTCTACAAACTGTCTAAGGTAACAATTTATGGTTTCATAACTCCTAATTTCAAATCCTTCAAACCCAGTTCTGGATTTCGAGCACATATGCCAAACCTAACATCAATGCTGAATTGAAAATGTTGGCCTAAAACCTTCCAATGTTCCTCGAAACGACCAGATAATCAGGGGGTTATCTCCTTTCTTGCTATCAAAAGATGCTCCCATTTTATGTTTCCTCTAGATACTATTACTTCAAAGCAGATCTATAAACTGTGTTCTGAGAACAGTTATCTGCTATTACTTCCTACACTTTGAATAAGAAATACCATTTTGGCAAGGTATAAAAGAGGTAGAGACGTAGCATAGCCTGTAATATGGTAGTTATCTTAATGCCTTTTGTGTAAGTACATTATACATTATATTCCCAAACACTATATAGCAACCAACTCTTCCCTTCAGCTACAGTACAAAGGCCACTAGCAAAAAGCTCTAACAGGAACAATGATCTAAGTTTCTGAAATGTTATTTAAGCAGGGATTGTGACACACAGGAACTGATTTTCTCCTTCAAATATCTGAGAAATCTTCTCAAAACACTGCAGAAACCTGGTTATTGGATATTTCCTGTACATCCACAGCCAAGCCAGCTGCAATGCACCCATTCAAATTGGCAGTGCCTTTCACCCAGGCGTGCAGAGGCTGAACCAGCAATCTGTATTAACTGAAACCCAAAGCTTCCACTAATGCTCAGGTTCCTACACAATTTACATGAAAATCACACGTAACTTTAAGTTCTCTTTTTACTATCAGAGACCATTATATGAAACCCTTGTAATGACCCAGAGAATGAAAACACCTGTACTACCTCTACAGTGGTTTCTTTAGTACAAACCATTTCTTTGACATTTGATATGGATGAGCATGCACTCTTTCCAATTAGCGCAAGACCTGCATAAAATACCTTCGGTTCAGAAGATGGACTTTCTACCTCTGTGTTTAGAAAAAGGGGTTCCCCACTAACTGGCCTGCTGGGAGTTAAGAGATATGCTATCTGCCTCCGTGGCTTTTTGACGTGATGCAAGAATTATAGACAGTCGACATGCAATGTATTTATATGAGGTATAGTTTCATATCACACTTTTATATGTTCACCAAGAAAGTGAAGCAATCTTTCTTCTGTGAGACTTCCACCTATCTTCATTTCCTTTAGTGCAAACAGTTATAGACAAGCTCCTCTTTGAACTGATAATTTTTTAGAGGTCATTCGGCCCATAATTTCAGGTCCTAGTCACTATCCTGATGGTCCTTCTTAGGAAATTGGACCCAGTGGGAACGTTTTTTCCTTCTGCTTAGTCTATGGGTCAGCATTTTCCTTCCCTTGTACTTCTTAATTCCCTTAAGTGGCAATTATTTAAGGCACAGTTAGAGAAGGTGCAATCTACATTCATCCAATAAAACCTAAATATTAAAAAGGACAGAAAAATCCAGCATGGTTACTAAGGATATATGGGAGAGCATTTAGCATTTGAAAGGTACCAAAGATCTGGTAAATGAAAAGATGGGGCAAATTATGAAGAACTATTGGAAATAAAATAGATACTGGAAGTACAAAAGAACACGTGTGTCGGGCAGACAAGGCAAAAGGTCGAGATCCAAGACGCCACGTCACAAAATTAACGGAAAGTCGCTGCAGCATACATTGGATCAATGACAGCAAACAAAAAGAAAGCCCCACAGAAATTTTAAAAATCAGCATGGAAGAACGACGATTTGTGATTCACTGGAGCAATTGGTACTGAGGGCTCTTCTCCTCACTCACGACCCAAAGTGTTAAAGAGGTGAGCACACAACTAACACTCGAATCAATCCTTCCATACCTAACGCTACCCAGGTTTGTTTCAATACTCTTCTAATTCTGGAATTTTTGTTATGATTTATGATTTTCATGTAGTAAATAGATTAGGTGTAAGAAGTAAACAATTTTTTGTGTAATTAAAAAAAAAAAATTGAAAATTCTCCCAATAACTTGCAAGCAAATCAAAGCAGAGTTACAAGTGTCCATCACTGAAGTTATTTAACAAGAATAAACTCTTTCAGCATAGGCTGTTGAGGTGTTGGTAGCATCTCAGAGAAAATTTAAAGTGCCCTCTAAATAATGTACAGCCTCAGTGAAGGAGGCCAAGAGGTGGTGGCATTATGTAGGGAAAATACACTCTGCTATGTGGTTATACTGAAATATAGTGATAAGAGGTCTTGCAAGTAGTGTTAGTTCAAATCTGCAGTGAAATCATTTGCTCATCATTGGGATGCCCCTGTTCTGATCTTTACCAGTTATGCTGATTTTTATATATTTACATTTTATAGAATAAATGGACCGTATATCATTACTTTAAATAGACAATATAAATTTATAATTATATAGAATATGGGTATTAGGGTTCAACATAAAATTTGAAAACTGATGAGGATTTCTGTACGGGCCAGTGTGGCACAGCCTCCTTCCAGGTCAGCCAAATGGTTTCTCACCTTGGAAATTGGGATGCCACACAGAGGAGCAAGAGGAAAGCAGGCCAACACACAAATGAAATATTTAGACACAGGCAAAGATTCAAGCTGCTCAGGAGTGAAAGCTCATCCCACAAAAAAACAGGGTGCCCTGTAACAAGCTGGGATAGTGCTTCAGAAAGGAATAACAGTGACTAGGAAACTTCCAAAGAAGCATACCCTGGACAGAAAGACACTTACCAGAATGCAGGATTATGACTACAGTTGGATTATGCAACACATAGTTATTTTCTTTTTTCTTTAAAACTATAGTGGGTTTTTTGCTTGGTTGATTGGTTGGTTTTGGGGTTTTTTTGGTCAAATTCATGGCCTTCATTCTTATCTGAAGATACAATCCACTTACAGAGTTGTAGTGGTTTAAGGCTCATTGGAGTATTCTAATAACAGTTCCCAACCCACCACAAGAGTATAACTAACATTAACAGCAGTGGGTTTTGCATATTAGATGATATAATATTTGCACCAAAATATTTCAACACCTTCTTTCATGTCACTCAGAAGCAATATATGCCAACTACTCAGGAAAAGCAACTAAGGGACTATGGAAGAAAGTCCTTAAGCTCTTCAGTAACAGCAGCAAAAGCTAAAAAAAAAAAAAAAAAAAAAAAAACCAACCAAACAATGCTTTCATGACCTAATTTTATTTCTCTTTTTAACTTTACTCGCTCCCTAGAAAGAAACAATTCTACTACTGTAACCACCTAAATAAAGATACTGCCTATGGAAGCTTTGGAAGTCTTTGCATGCTTAGGAATAGACAATGGTTATAAAAATAATCAAAGGACTTAAGTTTTAGACTTTGGGTTTTTTTCCTTTTTTAGAAACGCAGATTAATCTTTCCCGCAACACAATAATCCACAATCTACACAGGTTACAGGGAACCTAGCTTCCTCCTTTACAAACAGAAAATCATTTATACTAGGTTTTTATTTCAAGCACACAGTGAAATTATTATTCTTCACAAAAGAGGAAAGGGAGTGCCTGCCAATCACCATGACAGGCTATTGAAAGACTGGCACTAATAGCTATGACAAGAGCAAACCTGTTTGAAGCGGAGCTGCTGCTGCTGCTGCTGCCTTCTTTTTTTCTCTCTCCTTCTTTCTAAGTATACCACCCATCAAAAATAATGTTTTACCTAGAAACCCAAGCAATATTCTGCCAGAGCTAGCAGTGACGGATTTTTAACATTGTTTCAAATTACAACATTAAAAAGATTTCATTTAAATAGCGATTAAGAATAAAAACAGAACTATTCAAAGCAAAAAAAAAAACAAAAGGAAAAAGTTAAATATGCTTGCAAACAAAATGGTGTATCTGTTTTGGGGAGGCTTTACTTAAGGTATGAATTACAAAAACTTGTATGAATTACAAGTTTGCATAGGTACTCAGCTGACTTGCGTTGCCATTATAGTTTTCACTGATTTTATGTTTTTGTAGTTTGTGTGAATTAAGAGGTAAACAGGTTTTCATTATTTCATGTCCCTGTTTTTTTTCTTCAGCTTTACATTTTCTACTACAAAGCCAGCAGATCCAAAAGAAAGCATTATTTTTTTAAAAAGGGGAAAAAAAGGGGAAAAAAACGGGGGGAAAACGAGAAAAAAAAAGAAGGAAAAAAGGGGGGGGGGAAAAGGGGGAGAAAAGGAAAAAGGGGGGAAAAGGAAAAAAGCTCAGGGAAGTGAGGATGAAAGGAGGACAAAAGGGAGGACAAAAAGGGGCGGGGAAAAGGAAAAAAAGGAAAAAAAGGGGTGAAGAAAGAAAAAAAAAAGGGAAAAAAAAGGAAAAAATTAAAGTAGAAAAGCAGCAGGATAATAATAATAATATAACTGCTATATTATCAGGCTATGTGTGTCCAATTCACATTCTGAATAAGTCTGCAGTTTCCACTTGGCAATACAGTTGTACCTCGATAAAATCACATAATAGATCACACCATAACTTTTAGCAATCAATTTTTTTTTCCTCTTAATAATTTGATAAATGTAGCTGTCAGGTAGGATAAAGATCACAATTTTATTTGGGATTAACTATTTGAAGTTTCAGAATTCCCTTCATGAATATTGCAACTGTTAGAACTGATAGGATCACAATTTTGTCCCTGGTTGATGATGCAATCAAGTTGTGGGGTGCTGGTGCAGCCTTCTTTCTCAAAAGCTAAGGAAACTGAAAGAGGAATGTGTGCAGAGCAGAGCCTTTCAAAAAGTGCACTTACAGGATGCAAAAATATTTTCCACATATGCATAAAAAAGACCTCGAGGTAAACTTTTCTCTTCGCTGCTCTCTAAAAAAAAAAAAATAAATAAACCATCCCCTAACTGCTTCACTTAATCTACAAAAGCAAAAAAGCAGGAGGTAGGCCTGGCTTAGTGAACACATGATTAATTGAACTGTCTTTTCATCGATTTCAGATCTCACAAACCAGTAACACAGTGAGGGAACTGCCAAGCAAAAGAGCAGAATTTCCCAAGGATTCTTCAAACACCTTGAAAAAAAAAAACAGATGGATGAATATATTTTTCCTATATATTTTGTTAGGGATTTAACAACAAACCAGCAAGAAACTTACTTTAGGCAAGCATTTCTCTATGCAGGCACAGGCACTTGAGCCTCAGAGAAAGTAAGAATTGAGCATCAATGCTGGGAATTTTATCTTTATGAGAAAGAACACTTTGGGGGACTTTGTCTCTTCAGCTGTCTCTTCAGCTAGCCCCTTTGCTATCACAACTGTGCACAAACACAACTCTTACCATCAGGTTGTATTTAACATTGTTCCAGATTTAAGAGAAGAAAGGACTCTCAGGTACCTGGCATAGCAAAGCCCCTTAAAATAACAAGCAGTTTTGCAGCAACCCAGCAACCTCAGGTCCTCCTAAAACCTATTTTGCAGGAAGACAACCAGTCTTCTCAAGGCTTAAAGGAATGGAGCAGGGATAATTTCTGCTGCTAGTTTCTGTGTGAGCTCAGTCGACCTCATATCTAAGCGTTTGCACCTTGTTCCTCATTTCCATTTGTCTGACTATGCTTTCAGTAACTGATTTTTCTTAGGCTTTCTCAGCTAGAATAAGAGTAGCTCGTGTGTGATATTTTCTCCCTGTGAAGCAACTCACACACTATAATCAAGTACCTATCTATCATTTTGGTCATGAATTATGTAACTCTTGATGAGCACTAAGCATTCAATCACCATGTAGGCAGCCAACTGCCAAAACACTATTGTCACAATCTTTGTTCTCTGGATGCCCAACCCCAGAGGCACCTATCATTTCCACCCAGGCACAGGCACACAAAGCTGCACTTCCAACCATTCCCCAAACATGTCTGTGCAGCAAGGGGAAGTAGCTCACACTTTTAGTTATGTCAGGATTCACAGGAGTAAGTGATCCTCTACTCCTCCTCGCAGGGCCCAGGGCAGCAGGCTCTCTCAATGCATGCTGGATAACTTCAGTGCTTTGCAACCAGAGCATCACTTTTGAAAGAATCACAGAATTAACCAGGTTGGAAAAGACCTCCGGGATCATCAAGTCCAACCTATCGCCTAACCCTTCTAATTAACTAAACCATGACACTAAGGGCCTCATCTAGCCTTCTTTTAAACACCTCCAGGGATAGTGACTCCACCACCTCCCTGGGCAGCCCATTCCTAGGCCAATTACCCTTTATTTGAAGAACTTCTTCCTAACATCCAGCCTAAACCTGCCTTAGTGCAGCTCAAGACTGTGTCCTCTTGTTCTGACCCTGGTTGCCCCTAATATCTAGCCTAAACCTACCCAGTTGCAGCTTGAGGCCATTCCTTCTTGTTCTATTATTATTTACATGTGAGAAGAGACCAGCAGCAGCCTCTCCACAACATCCTTTCAGGTAGTTATAGCCAGCAATGAGGTCTGCCCTCTTTTTCAAACTAAACAGCACCAGCTCCTCCAGTGAGCAAGTCAGAAAAACTTTCCCTATCAAATAACCTACTTTTTAAAAAATACAAAATCACTAAAATGATAGTCACCAACATCATATGACAATTAACTGATTTATTGCATTTCATTTTCTAGTTGTAATGATGACTGTTCAGATTTGTGTATTGATAGCAAGAACAAGCTTTCACTGGGACCAAATTTCCATGGCTAAAACATTAGCTGCAGGATTCTTTGGCTTGCTAGCAAGACCATTTCTGTTCTGGAAAAGCTATAAAATCTATTGACATCTTAAATGTGATTTTTCAAAAAGCAAATAATATTGTGGATAATCAATAATCACCAGACTTCTGGCTTTTTTTCAAACAAAATTCCAAATTCAATACAGGCATTCATAAAATGGCTCAGAGAATACCATGAAACAGGCATAAACCTCTTACAGAGCAACACACAATGCCACCTAAAAGACACATTTGATGATATGTATAAAAAATTACAGGTTAAATGCATAAATTGGTGTTTGAAGTGTAACCTAGCAAATTCAATCCATAATTTCACATGCATATGCACACATTTCAAAAGTTAAAAGTATTCTCTAGATTGCTTTTTTTTTTTTTTTAATATAAATCAGCAGTTCACAGGTTTATAAAGGAATATAGTTGTGTAGTTAACTATCTCTCTCTGTGACAGAGCAAAGAAAGCCTGAAGACCTGGTTTTGTCACATTTCATGTATCAATCAGTTCCACACACTAGAGGATTTCAAAGATGTAGAACAGAAAGTGCAATCACCTGTCAAATACAGTATCACCCTTACTCATGTAGAAGCTAACTTGTTCTGTCTTCCACAGCCTCTCACTTAGAAATGCAGCTTATTCAAGCTCCTTACTGCCACTAACCCCATAAAGCAGTATGGTAGTTGCCACAGAAAGCTAAACAAAAATTAGGATTAGGGCACTGAATTATAAAGAGCATTAACTTTGAGCAAGAAACCCAACTGACAACCTCACAGGCAAGGAAGGGATTTGATTTTCACTCCCGCTACATCCTAAGGTTACCCCAGAGCTCCGCTCTTGGTGGGTTGTGGCAAAGGAGTTTCTGACTGGTTCTGCAAAGTGGCTGGATTCAGCATCTGTCTCTTTGCCACTGATGAGACTTACTCTATTTCTATTCTGCTCAAAGCAGCAAAGGGGATGGCTTTCCTGTTACAAAGCAATATTAGAGCATAGGAGACAGACAAATACATTTAAGTTCAAAAAATCGATCTTGTATGACACTTTCATACTCCTATCATCCTAAAGCATTCTGTGTTGTGTTGTGGATTCTCTGTAGGTGCAGCCAACGACCAATAAGTCATCAGTAGCCATGAACCAGACACTGAACAAATCTTATTTTGATAAGGGATGTTAGGCAGGGCACGGAAGTTATCCCCTCATTCTTCTAAAAATCTCTAAAATCTTTAACTCTAAGATGTCCAGCAGTCAGAAACAGACTGAGAGGAAGAATTTAAAACCCCTGGTGAGGGGCCTGGAGCATAGCCCTATGAGGAGAGGCTGAGGGAGCTGGGGGTGTGCAGCCTGCAGAAGAGGAGGCTCAGGGCAGACCTCATTGTTCTCTGCAGCTACCTGAAGGGAGGTTGTAGTCAGGTGGGGTTGATCTCTTCTCCCAGGCAACCAGGGACAGAACAAAGGGACATAGTCTCAAGTTGTGCCAGGGGAGGTATAGGCTGGATGTTAGGAGGAAGTTCTTGACAGAGAGAGTGATTGGCATTGGAATGGGCTGCCCAGGGAGGCGGTGGAGGTGTTGAAGCAAAGCCTGGATGGGGCACTTAGTGCCATGGTCTAGTTGATTGGCTAGGGCTGGGTGATAGATTGGACTGAATGATCTTGGAGGTTTCTTCCAACCTGGCTGATTCTACAATAATTTAACCCTGATGGCAATGCTCAGTTATCACCTAAGTCCCTTTTTAATAGTGTTTCTTCCTGAAAGGAAAATACAGTATTACCCTTTTAGCAATAGGATTACACAAACAGTATTTCAACACTTTTGTTGTTTACCACTTCTAGGCTAGCCTGGCTAGGGGACAACCTCTGACTAGGGGACAACCAGTGCTTGCTAGTTTCAGTGGGTCTGTACAGCACTGTTTAGTGCAGGGGATTTCTGCAGCATGAGAATGAATGGTTGGAAAATAGGTATCATTATTATGCAACATATTGATGATAGGTTCCCTGCGCTGCAGAGAGAAGCAAGTTGAAAGGTGCCAACCACAGCCCACAGCAATGAGCAATTCATTAGATGTAGCCTGAAAACTTAAGACAGATTCTCTACTTCTGGTACAAATGTTAGCAATTCTACCGCTGCTAGAGCCCTCTGCGTTACACCTGTTTATCTGTCTACTGAAAGCATTTTAATTTTTCATATTATTTAGAGTTGGATTATGGTAGTAAAACTTCAGCAGTGTCTGGATTTAAGCTGTGAGTGGAATATCTGTTCAGTCTAGTGAGAACGATGGTGAAACGCGATCAGTTTTCTGACCTATTTTGAAATTGGTATTCTGCCAACTGGCATTTTGTTTGCACATCCAGATATTATCCACCATATGCTGACATGACATGATGATTGGTTCCAAAATTAAGTGGAATACTTGGCAAATAGAAATATATGGTACAAATAATACACTGCCTCTAGTCAGGAAGGCATTTTGAGAAGACTGAGAGGTTTTAAAATAACTTGAGAGTACACACGGCACAGAGCTGAATGAAAGCTCTCTAGGTCAGATATTTTTACAGGTATGAGGGTCTTCAAAAATAATGAGATCAATTCCTTGAAGAAGAAGCTTCAAATTTGATACAGTGGTCCTAATACCAGTACTTCAAGGGAAGATTAATCTCTATCTTATGGAGAATTTGGCCCACATAGCTTCTTCCTCCTCTGGATTCTCCAACTCTTTCTTCTTGCCATCTGTTCTTTTTTCCCCACAGCTCTGACTTGCCTTCCCACTCAGTGATACCCACTTTACCTGCATCTCCTCATTTCAGGTTACATTTCAGTCAAGCTCCAGCCTTAATTCAGTAATATTTCTCTTACACTCTTGGCATTTTCTCCTAACTTGATGCTCCCATTAAACTTCTGCCTTCTATTCAGAAACGAAGAATCTCAACCTAAAAATCTGTCCTAAACAGGGCCCATCCCAAGATTTTAATTTGAATTCCTGTTTCCAAAGCAGTTTTTGCTTTGTGTTGCTCCACAGACTTCCATATGTGCGCTCTCTAACCTAAAGTCTCAAAACGTAGACGTAAGTTACTGACTGATCTCTGCTGTTCTGTCTTCCAATGCTGAACACTGACTGCTTTTTCATAATGATGTTTTTTAAGTGGTACATTAATTTGTATTTCCCAAGGATTTTTTAATTTCCTGTTCTTAGGGGAATAGGGTGGGCAAAGTAACTTTACACACATCAGAAAATATTTCTTTGTAGAAGTTCAGCTAGATTTCAAAATGAGGCATCTAAGTAGCAGGCACTTCTGATGTTTGTGTATTGAACTGTGATGTGGCTTTAGAGGGCAGACAGGTGCTCCTTTACCCCTCCCCAAGTGAGTAAAAGAAAACACTGCACACAGGATTGGAAAGAACTGGAAATTTAAATTCACAACTATTTAAAAAAATAAATAGAGTGGGGCTGAGTAGGACCAAAGAGTCTGCACTGTTGGTTTATAAAGGGAAGGTGCAGGCATTATGACAACGTAATAATAAAAAGATTACACTTTCCAGTGACCACTTCCTGGGTGATTTAGTCCCTCTGGAGGACTGCACTCTCTGGTTAGGACATCCAGCCTTAAGCCCACAGTAAACTTTAAGCTTTGCTCATGAAACGTGCATGGATTTCACTGTTTAAAGCGCAACCTTCACACCTGTGAAAACTTGAAGAGGACTAAGCCCATTCGAAAGTCATTTTCTTCTCCAAAATAAGCGACAACCACATAAAATCTCTCTCTCTTATTGCAATCACTTAAACGTGTTCCTGCAGAAGAAAAGAATTTGTAAGCAAAGGGAAGGATGACCTTACCAGCGTGCAAGTAAGCCAGATCAGGGTTTTCAATGTCCGGGTGCAGATCTTTCAAGTGATTGCGAAACTCCACGGGGATGTTGGTTCCATAGTCGCATTTAGGGCAGTTGTACATTTTCACTCCTTCATGCTTTCCTGTATGCAAGATGTGCTTACGGATGTTTTCAGCACAGTTAGACCTAAAAAGCAATTAAAAAAAGAAAAAAGAAAAAAAGTTATAGAGCAATTTATCTCCTACGAGTTGTTTAAATAAAACCCAGTGCTATATACAAGAAGTAAGTGGTCATTCTGCACTATCTGTTCAATTTTTGCATTCCCTCAGGCTTTGCTTAAATGTGGTCCTTTGCACGAAGGCTCCTGGCTAACTGAGCAATGCATCTGAAGCAGAAGCATTTAAAAATGAAAAATGTCCTTACATTTGCAAAAATATTTTTATTTTCCCTGACGGTAGTCAACGAGGAAGAGAAATTAAGCAAAAGCCTTTAACTTAGCAAAACTGAAGAGCACAGATGCCTGTAACATTCCCAGTGGAGCTCACATGAACCTTTCCTACACAGTGCCGAGACTCCATAGCGGTTGCCGTGAGTGATTTCCGTGAGGATATTCTGCCAGCTATCATCTCACCTTGTGAACTGTTCCTAGAGAACAGAATCGAGTTGTTCAAGTTTATACCTTTTGAAAAGCACACAGAGATTCTACCTAAAACACAGGTCTAGTGGGTGGCAGCGGAGTTCTGACGCAGGGAAGTCAGAAGGCATACGCAATTCGTCTTGTGCATTCCAAAGAAACGTTTCTAATAATATTACTCAAAATCAAAAGTTAATAGGAAAAAAAGAAAAATCACATTTTCTCTGTCCACACAGATCTACGATATGACAGTGATTTTTAACTTCCAGATTTTAAAATTTTGCAGTCTCGTTCCAAAATTATTTCGCATTAGAATTTCCTCCTTACTTAAAGTCTGTGATGAATCCCATATAGAATATAGCACTTGTTTATTTCAAGTGGGGAAAAAAAAAATAAAAGTAGTATATTAATTCCTGAATCAATCTTTTTTTTTTTTTTTTTTTCAATTGGGGGAAAAAAATATTTTAATAAATATACTGAATATATTGAATCAATCTAACAGCCTGTGTACAAATTCTTTTAGACTTTGCTGCACACTATTAATATTGTCAAACTAAGAACAGCGAATTCAGTTTAACTGAAAAAAAAAAAAAGATGTATGAATCCTCAAGTGAACTATGTAGCACTTCACAAATATTCAAAGAATACAACAGTAGTATTTTGAGCAGCTGACTGTTTACCTGTCACTGTTAGAAATATCACAAGAACAGGCACCTTAAAAAAAGGACCCCAAAAATAAATGGAAGTGGCAGCTTGAAATTCTGTTGGAGTGCTTGTCTCTCCCTTGGAGATGGTCATAGTAAAGCTGATATGTGCCTTACGGTGCTGCCAAAGCTCACCCTCTGTCATGTCCATCTGCTATATACCAGTATAATGATCAGACTCCTGAGAATGTCAGAGAAGACACTTATGTTCTGAAAAATATGGGAAATATTGGTCCTCAGCATCTTTCAGGATTCAGCCCTAAAAAAAATCACACTGTTCGTAAACGTTGTTAAAATGAAACATGTGTTTTATTAAATAAATAAATTTTTAAAAGGACAGTGTACACTGCAATGAAAGCAGGAGACAATCTGGTAACCTTCTATCACAGGTTACACTTGAAAGGGCAGTAGATTAAAGCAGAGCATACAAATCTGAAATAAAATATCTGTGTCCTTTCAGCTCAGCTCTCAACACTATGCTAAGGAAAGATATAAAACTTTTTTTTTTTTAATTTACTTTGAAATCTTTCTGTGAAATATACAAAGGATCCATGGAAAACTATGTAAGAGTTGTGCAGAAAATGCAGCCTGTTGAAGTCATGAAAGACCTGTTCCAGCTCCTTTGATTTGTCATTTGCTCCAAACACTTTAAACAGAGCAGTTCTAAAGTCTCATTTGTCCAGTTGTCAGTAAGTATCTGTGACCAAACACACCAACGTCTTGATATACTCATCTTGGGGAATGAAAAACTTTAAAAGTGTGTTTTCCCTTGTGATGGGGCCAGAAAAGCTGAATCAGAAATGAGGACTACGCGATCACAAGGCATTACAAACGGTCTCTTGTATTAGCTTGCAGTGCAGCAATTGCAACCATGAAGCAAACCATGAAGGTAGCAAGTGGCAAATCCAGGCACTTTCGATGCCAATACCTTTAGACATGACATGACAAAAATGTACTGCTTGCAAAATGTAGTTTTAATTATTCAGTGTGCTTTGAATATCTGCTTTATTAGGAGTCTTCTGAGTACTCTATGTTATTCTGTGTCTGACACGACCCCCTCCAAAAGTCTATGCTGCTGTGTACTTACATCACTTCATCCGAGTAAGCACAGAGGTCCTTGATTTTAAGCTGTACTGAGTTTTAATTAAAGCTGTGTCACAAAAAAACCCTTCTAACTAAAACAGTACAGTGACGCTAGTTAAGCAATTGACAGGCTTTGTATTACTAAATTTGCTTCTTGGGAGTTTATAAACTTTGAGGTAAAGATTTCCTTTGTCAACAAGTTTGGCAACTTAGCCCAACAGAAATTAAGTGAAGCCTTTCTGGTTTTTGAGTTCCACTCTGAAGCAGAGTCATGAACAAGTAAATGCCGCTTTTAAGAGGCTAGCCTGTGCCTCAGTAAGGCCAAACAACAGGTTTTCAAGTTAAATCACTATTATAATTTCTTAATGTGAGCATGCTCTTGACTTTATGATCCATTTCCCATTTTGAAAATCAGACATATATATTTCTAACATTTTTTTCCATGCTCTGCAATAACAGGACAAGAACTCATCAGAAAAGCCTTAATTAGTCTGCAGCTGTAGCCTACAAGTTTATATTCAATGCTGAAAAACACAATCAAAATTTTGTTTTTACTTCATGCCTTAGAGCGAGTCTTGTTATCAGATGAGAAGAAAGGTTTGAGACTTGATGCAAACCACAAAACAATTATACTAAAGGGATGTGGAAGGCCTGTAGAGTTTTCAGTGTCCTGACAGTGCTATATATGAAGAAAGAGGAGCTGGAACCTCTTAAGGCAGTGTAGATGAAGGGGAAATGGGAGGAGATTAAAAGCTCAGCCCTGCAACAAGCCTGTATAACCTCCTCCATCAAAGACTGATATGTTTGAAAGCGTGCAGGCACACATCCAGAAGAGCTCCCATATTTCTGTAGAGGACAATGCTCTGAAGTAAGGGGAATGGATTGGAAGATTCTCCTGAGAAATGGAGCTACTGCTTAAGAAGAAAGCAAAACCCCTTTTGGCTGAAGGTACAAGAGGGCTTTTATCTCTAATGCTCATCACAGAGCAATGCATTCACATGGCTCTTCTAACTGCACATTTCAGGTTGCCATTAGAAGTCCATTCCTACCAAGCAGTTATCTGCCTGTATTTTTGCTGCTCTCAATAAATCAAAGGTTGCTGCATATTCAAATATCATAAACTGGAAATGAGTTGTCAGTGGTGAAACTGTATTTTAGTCATAGATTGGATTAGGTTTGAAGGGACCTCTGGAGTTTGTCTGGTCAAGCAAGGCCACCCAGAGTCAGTTGCACAGAACCATTTTTAGGCAGCTTCTGAGTATTTTCAAGGATAGAGACCCCAGCCCCTCTGGCATCCCGTGCCAGCATCTCATCACCCTCAGGGACGGAAAAGTGCTTCCTGATATTCAGAGTCTCTTGTGTTTGTTCCCCCTGCCTCTTTTCCTGTCCCTGGCCACCACTGAAAAAGAGCCTCTTTTCATCTTCTTTTCACCCTTTCTTCACGTATTTCTGCACATTGATGACAACTTCCCTGAGTCTTTTCTCAAGGATGAACAGTCTTAGCTCTCTCACTGAAGAGAGATGCTCCAGTGCAGTCACCAGCTTAATGCTCCTCTGCTAGATTCTCTTCAGCATCACTAGATCAGGTTGCTCAGTGCCTTGGCAAGCCTCACCTTCAATATCTCTGGGGATGGGACCTCAACTACCTCCCTGGGCACCACCTCATAGTGCAGATGCTCTTCATGTTCAATCAAAATCTACTGTTCTCTAATTTTAAACCATTGCCCCTCGTCCTATCACTACAGGCCTCTGTAAAGAGTTCCTCTGCAGCCTTCTTGTAAGCCCCGTTCAGGTACTGGAAGGGTGCTATAAAGCCTCCCCAGAGCTTCCTCTTCTCCAGGCTGAACAACCCCAGCTCCCTCAGCCTGTCCTACAGCCCTCCCACCTCCATCCCCTCCCAATCATCTTTGAGGCTCTCTGGTTTCATAAAACATCTTCTGTGAGTTCTAAATTTGTCTGTGCATAATAGGAACACTTCGATATTTTCTAAGGGTTTTGTACACGAGAGCACATTACCATTGTCTTCAACAACTAAATGAAATATAGCAGGAAGCAACCTATTTTTATTAAGATCTTTTACTAATAGGAAACTGAAATTAGAACTTTCTTCCATTAATGCAGTGCCTGACATTTTCAGAAAGATGCTTACTGCAAGACATGGAAATGGAAGGTTTCCAGAGGTGCAAATGAGGCAAAATGTTAATTATCTAACCTGCTAAAGTTTTAAAAATTTTAGCACCTTGCAGGGCTCGTATTTGCACAAAATAAACCCTTTCAAAAGGTTTTCTCCAGGACATGAGGTACAAACATCCTCCTTCTTGCAGAGAAATGCATATAACATAAAAGACTTCACACAGCTCCATGGAAGCCACTATTTATAACACAAAAAAACAGTGATGCAGCCAGAGATTGAGAAGATTTCTGTTTTCCCCCCTGTTCATCACTATGAATAAAGTTCACTCTCATATGGAGAGTACTCTGAAGGTCTTATGCAATTCTTGCACTCCACTATGCAACCTGCAAGAAGTATAGAGGAATTGCAGCATTTTGATGGGAAAACAGCAAAACACGCAGGTAGTTTATTCCAGAAATAAAAGCAGCTAGATGAAAGCAACCTTCTCAGGAAAGAAGTATGCATCATCACAGATTTTTAACCTGCAGGTGTTTCTTTCACAGAAAATGCCACCTAACTTGTAAAAGGGTCTTTAAGTCACAACCACAATCACGTCCTTACGCGAGAAGAGGAGAGCCACAGATTCTCAGCAGCACAAAGCCAAATAGAGTATTTAGCCTCATGGATGGCACCATTCATACAGAGCTTGTCCAGTAATTCTTCTCTCAAACCCTAACTCCTTTTGGTACCAAATTCTGATTTACAGAGCCAAAATGGTGTGGAAAGTAACAGGGAACCCATTGCAATCATGGGCAAGCTGCTCCGTAGCTCACCACTCTCTTCTACAAACTGCTGTATTTCCTATACTTCTGCACCCAGCTAACACTAGTGCACATTTCCAACCCATCTTGCTCAGCTGATGAACCCTCTACTACCTGAACCTCTGAGTAGATAAGCTACAGCTCCTTTCATCTCACTTTGGGAAACCAGGAGATTCTTCCTGGTTTCAATGGTAAACACTGCTCTCGGCTTTGAATAGTAGGGTGCAGTTCACACCAGTGCTGCACATATGGGTACCATTGTTTTCCCTCTGCTCAGCACTCTCCAGTTCCAATCAGGAATTCCAGGAGCTCCTGGATATTCCTGGAAGCACCAAAAGCTCCTGCTCGCTGACTTAAATGCAGAGACCTCTCAGATTATATTCAATATTACTGCTTCTCAAAACACAGCCCTTCCAGAATGCCTTTATTTCTCACTTGCATCATGCTGCATTAAAACTAGCATTGAGTAGAGTGATGGTAAGCAACCAAATGGACAATAGCTTCTTGACAGGAAAGAAATAAATACCTCAATCTGTGGTAATTACATTACATGAACAGGCTTATTCAATCAAAGCCTTCACAACAATAGTCACTCTGCCTAACTTCTGCTAATGTAAAGCCCAGACAAACCAACCAACCAACCAACCAAAAATTCTTCCCAGCACACTCAAGATTTATCTATATTGCTGTTTTTAAAATAAAATAAGCTGCCTTCTAATGCAAACTAGCCACAGCATTATACACAACCTGCACATACTGCTGGCACTCCTTTCAGACCACTAGTTTAAATACTGAAGTCTTGGCTCAGCTCCTCAGTGCTCACAGGTCAACACAGTATTGCATTACATAGAATGTACTTCTGCCATTATATTTTGATGAAATGAGTTGAAACTAACATTACAGAGGCAGCAGCCCCACAGAGAAGGACCTGGGAGTGCTGGTGGACAAGAAGTTAGCTATAGGACAGCAACGTGCCCCCGTGGCCAAAAAGGCCAATGGGATCCTGGGGTGCATTAAGAAGATTGTGTCCAGCAGATGGAGGGAGGCTCTGCTCCCTCTCTACTCTGCCCTAGTGAGACCTCACCCTAGAATACTGCATCCAGTTTTGGGCTCCCTAGTTCAAGAGGGACAGGGTGTCTACTTGAGAGAGTACAAGGGAGGGCTACAAGGATGTTTAAGGGACCAGAGCAGTGCCTTTTGAGGCACATCCTGTGATTGTAAACTCATAATTAGACATTAATTCACATACATACCATATAAATGTACATGCACATATATACAAAATCATTGAATAGAATCACAGAATGGGTTGGAAGGGCTCTTTAATTGTCATCTTGCCCCATCTTGCTGCAGTGAGCAGTGACCTCTTTAACTACATCAGGTTACTCAGAGCCCTGTTAAACCTGAACTCCAAAGAGCCTCAGTGCCTCCTTCTGCTGATTAGAGAAGTAAAAACCAGCAAACCCACCTCAGGGGTGACCTCATTGCTGCCTACGACTACCTGAAGGGAGGTTGTAGCCAGGTGGGGTTGGGCTCTTCTCTCAGGCAACCAGCAACAGAATGAGGGGACACAGCCTCAAGTAGTTCCAGGGGAGTTATAGGCTGGATGTTAGGAGGAAGTTCTTGACAGAGAGAGTGATTGGCATTGGAATGGGCTGCACAGGGAGGTGGTGGAGTTGCCATCCCTGGAGGTGTTCAAGAAAAACCCGGATGAAGCACTTTGTGCCATTGGCTAGGGCTGGGTGCTAGGTTGGACTGGATGAGCTTGGAGGTCTCTTCCAACCTGGCTTCTTCTATTCTATTTTATTCTACTCTACCAGCTGATGCTTTCCAACCATACCAAGCTCAGCTGACTAAAATACACATCCCCAGTGTCACCAAAAGACATGCCCAGCAATCTGGTGGGCACATGTATTGCCACATTTTACATGTACTGCCATGTGCCACATGCATTGCCCCCCAGAAAATATGAAGTAGCCCATAAAAAAGAGTACACTACGTTTACATGTTTTAATGAGATTTTATGACACAGTCAGATTCACAAAGAAAATAATAAAAAACGTGTTTGGGATTTATTCTGACATTATTATAGTAACACCCAGGGATAATAATCGTAATGTTTTCTGCTTTTCTACATTTACAGCATTGCGTTTTTCCTCCTGTAATGATCTATTTGTTATGACATACAGTATGTGTGACAGATGTCCAATGCTGGCTGCTAAAAAGTAGCAGAGCTCTGCAGGGAAGCAGCAAAAAACTTGTGCGTCAGCACTGAAAATGATGGAAGATTGATAATTACTGCCTGTGCCTCGGCTCCATTCAGCAGCCTAGCACGTCCAAACTGTAATCTGCCCACTTGTACTTACAATGCATTGGCATAAAAAAATTCCCAATTTCAAATAACTGATCATTGCAACTAGAGTGTGATACAAGGAGTTGGATCATGATAGCTGCAATGCAAGCTTCAAAAGGCACATTCGGGATAACTGGAGATCTCTGGAAGGAAATAAGAAGTGATGTACCCTACTCTTGTTTACCTCTGAGGAGTCTGTAAAGACAGGTTACAACCCTGCACAGTGAACAATCCATAAATGTATAAAACCAGGACTGGCATCTGATCTTCTAGCAAAATTTCAGTCAAAATATTTTTTTCTCAAAAAAACAACCAACCAAACAACAACAACAAAACCCAAACCAACCAAACAAAAAGATGAAGTTCATAACACACTTCACATTATAAAGTAAACCAAACTTTGGCAGGAAAAAAAAAATTAAAAGCCTCTAATTCCAAGGAAATAATGACTTCCTGCCCTAAATGCTTCCATTAATTCTGCTTTCTGCAGGAACAGAAAGAAATAAAGAGGAACCTTTTAGACAGAAACCTGCAAATTATGTCCAAACTACTAGACCTGGGAGAAGCAGATGGAAAGGGTGCAGAAAGGCAGGGAGATATTCCCCAGCTCTCAATCTGTGCTGTGGTCCCTGTTGCTCTGAAAGTGCTGTACAGAGCTGGGCTGCTTACCTTCTGCCTCTGCCCAAGCAGCTCTTTGGAGAGAGCCTCAGTGCCTCCTTCTACTGACTAAACAAGTAAAAACCAGCAAAACCCAAAAAGGTGCTCACAGGTCTGAGCTGCCTCTGCAAACTCTCCTTAACTTGCCAGACCCTGCTGCTGCAGGCAGAGTGGGCTCTGTGATGGGCTGGCTCAAAGGCCCTCTGGACCTGCCTGCCTGCAGTGTGAGGGATGCAGAGATCTGCTGTGCACCCTGCACTGTGTCAGCTAAGGTTTAAGTGGCAGAAAGAGCAGGTGGAGTTCATCTATTTCACAGTAACTGAGAATAATCACTCCATTGTTCATGGGCTTCCTCCCTCCCCCTTTCCTTTCTCCTTGGAGCAGATGGCATAAAACAGAAGTTGGTCTGAGAAACAGCATCTCTGCAGTTGCTTAAGGATGGAGACTGGGCTTTAAGTATTGTAGGTCCAGATTTATCAAGGTACTTATGCACTTGTGCACCTTAAGTACAAGCAGCCCCATTGACTTCAAAAGAATGACTCAGAAGCTTAAATTTATGTACATGATCAAATACCTTGCTGAAATGAGGCCATGGAAAGCATCCATTTAAAATAAAAGGAAAAAAGAAAGCTAGGATGAATTTAATTGAAGACACATATTTCCTTTCAACATCAATTTTTCTCCCCTATTGTACTTCTTTTAATGAGCACATAAAGCAACAGAACAATGCTGTAGAATCTGTTTGTATATCCTCAGGAATTCGTGAAGTATTTCCACAAATATAAAAAGTGCAGATGGAGCCTAAGAAAGGGTGTGGAGTCTACAGGCTGCACAAGATGAAACAGGACTCCTAACGTTGCTGGAGTCAGAAATGACAGCAACAGACCCTAAAGGCTGCCTGTCAATCTCAGATGCAGATGGCACTTCTTCCAACTGGCCTTTGTGTCAGTTCCTTCAGCCATTTTAGCTCCCCAGAGGACAGATCCTGTTGCTTTGCAGCCTGGATTCACATCCAGAGCACTGTTTTCTGTATGATCTCTGCTCAAAGTAGTTTTTTTTAAAAAATGCTAATACATTGCCTCTCCCTGCCCTGTCCCAGCCCCAACACCCCATGCAAAAAGACATGGTTTTCTCCTTCATTTCAAATGTGCCCTAACCTAAACCATTCTATGATTCTATGATAATTCTAGAGGATTGATTCCTGTATTACTGACTACATTTTGAAAAGAAAACAGTCACAAAATACCAATAATTTTTTAAAAAGCAAGCTAAAGCAGGAGGGAGGATCCCAATTTTACTTAAATTTTTTAATTCCCATATTTTGCTTACTTCCTTTGATCTAACAGGGAACAAATGCATCATTAAGGAACACCTGAAGTTAGAGAAAACCTGTAACAAAACTCTCAGCTACATGTTACAGAGAAATTCAAATGAGAAATAAGGTACAATTTCTTCAGCACTTAGAGTAATTAACCTTTCACACAAAGGGGAGTGGGTTCTCCAACTTTGGATGTTCTCAGATCAAACCTGAATGTCTTTCTAGACAATAAAATTTAGTCAAATGCAAGAGGATCATTACAGAGCAAACTGGGAAAAACGATGCAGTTTGTTTTATGTAGAAGGTCAGACTAGCTGAATTTAAGGCTTTTTCTAGGCTCAAAGTCTACAAGAAGCAGAGTTTAAAGTCTGAAAAATGTCATTGTGAGGTCAGACATTTATTGCGTTTCCATGATGTCATGGAAATTTGTTCAGTCTGCAAATTAAAACACATTCTTCCTGGCTGTCAATATTACAAAACCATCTTAGGGTTCTCAAAGTCGAATTTGGTTCTTTAGTTGGATGTATGATTGATTACCTGATCTAAAGTCTGCTTTGAAAGTATATATTGGAGAAACATCATTCTCTTCAGATTATGTCCTCATAAAGCCATTGTCTGCACAAATATAAGTAAATGCAGCATTTGGCTCCGTTCTTTGAGCTTACTTCACAGTCATCATTCACTCCAGGAAAAATGGTTTTAAGAGCAGGGAGCATGCAAAACTTAATTTTTGTCCCTTCCAGTGTACATTTGCCTCCAAGGATGGCCTGATGCTCAGTAAGAAATTGTAGCTTTCACGCAGATAGATTTTCAGAGAAGACCTACAGATCGAGTTCATCGTGCCATGTAGTTAAACAAGAGCTAGTAAAACGCACTGCTGTTGAAGAAAAGCACTGAACTACGTATCTGACTCACACAGCACACCTAGTGCATATATGCAGAGTAAAATTGTATACGTGCTTCTAGCACTTCTGCTTCAGATTATCCAATGTTTCAGATAAACTCCCTTCTAGAAGTATTAGACTAAAACTGGACCACCCAGAACAGATAAATGATTGCAACAGCACACAGTTGTGTCTAAATACGAGACAGAGTATTTTAACTAGTTGAGAAATCAGAGCAACACTGTAAATCTACTGACAGAGAAGAACAGCAACTGCCCGAATGGTATGGCTACAAAACCTGATCTAGTACCCAAAAAGACAACACTTTAAACACCATGGAAAATGTTTCTGAATTATAATGAGCTCTGGTATATTAGAGAAATGTTATAGATAGACCAGGGCCAAATAAATTATCTTGTGATCACGCACACAAAGGTTCTGTATGAAAGGAAATGAGAGAGAGAACAAACCAACCAAGCAAAGAACCCAAAGGAAAACAAATTAGAAAAACCTCCATCATATTACATGAAAAGAACCTTCCTTCATTTAGTGCAGATGGCATTGGGGACTTGCCTTTTTTTCCCCACAGAGGGTTAACGTGAAAAGAGGGGGAAATGGTAAAATACAAAACTTTTTCTTTGGCTTCATCTTTCACATTCCTCTATCATACTACAGCAGAAACTAATGAACTTCTCTGAAAGCCCTCTTGCACGCTTTCTCCCTTCACCCTTAACTCTGATCCTTGCAGATCCTCCCTTATGTGTGTGCCAATTTTACCAGCACAATACGTGAGCTTTTATTAGTTGTGTTCTGATGATTTCTACTGAGAGATACTTAAAGCTTATACAAGTCAAAAACTATTCTATCACTTCTGAAGAAAACTAATAGGGCAGAGTCACTGAATGATAAGAGAGAGAGAGACCACTGAATTTATTTAATAATCCATGTCCATTTCACAAAAATGGCCTGTGTAATCCTTTTAAAAATAATAACCTGTTCATTTCAGACCTTGCACAATGCTTCTCTTTGTCCCTTGTAAGTCTCTCAAATGTCTTATTTTAAAGGAATATATAGTACTCCCGGAAGACATTTTCCCATTTCTATTCTCTTCAACTCCTGTGAGCCCTTGTTCTGTGTGATAAGGCAATCTCCTTCGGGATCTGAGCTGTGTAGTTTCGCACCACGAGTGACAAGGACTCGACTTGAATAACTGCTGTGCGCAGGTTGTAATTATGTCAGCTGGAGTGTTGAACAAGGGGACTGATTAATGTGAGCCCCAGCCCAGGCACAGTCCCTATCAAAACCTTCGTGCAGGCCAGCAGTGGGGATGGGTTAAAGCAGAAAGACAAAACATGCTGTATCGTCCATGATAGATGAATTGCTCCAACAGTCTTCAGGCAGATGTTCCAGGACAGTATAATATACAATTACTCTGCCTTATCACCTTCCCAGGGACAATAAAGCTTCCTGCTTCTATAGCTCATGTGAGTGAAGGCAAAATTAGTTTTACTTTTACAACACTGACTCACTTATCATGTTGCCTTGATTGTGCTTTTACAGCTAAAGAAAACATATATTCCATTCTTAAACAAAAAAAAAAAAAAAGAAACGTAAAAAAACAAAACAAACCCTGCACTTCTCACCTTTTATATAAAGCCAAAGGATTTCTTTGAACCTATTTTGCATCACAGTAATATGGAACATTATTCTAGGGGACACAACCGACTTTAGAACAACTGGACCTATTCATACACTTAACATTACAAGTATGTGTACCAAGTTACATTACTGGATCAAGTCAGAATGCACAGATAATAAAAAAAAAACACACAGGTTTTTGCACAAAAGGTGCCTATGTGAATAACATCCCCTTAGTGACTATTTTAACTAAGCACTCGTTCTAAAAATACCACAGTACTCTTGTAAAAAAACAATTCTTTGAGCTGTCATTAATCCACATACCTCTTTAAAAGCCACAAGAGTTTACTGTATACCTAATATAAATAATATGAGTACTTTCCAAAAAAAAGAAAACAGGAATTCAGTAAATAACAGATATTTAGGAAGAAAACTATACATATGCATGGGGTTTTTTGGTTGGTTGGTTGTTTTTTGTGACTAAGTGTATAGAGATTTCCAATTTAATTTCTTTTTGCTGCTGGGATGGAAGCAGTCCTTGTATTCCAAGGCTATTTCTGAGAGTTTAACAGCACAGCAGCTTACTAACATGAAGTGAATACCAACAGAAGAATACAGCTCATAATATCCTGATATCCTTTCATTCTAAATGCTGGATTGCTATAGATCAAGGAGCTATGCTTTAAATAAAAGAGTCTATATAGTTCCACTTGCATTCCAAGATACATTGCTTTCAGCACTGCCCCTTCTTCAGCTACATAACAATGACATGATCTTAAAAAAAAAAAAGGAACAAAAGAAAACGAACCCAGAAATGCATTCAGAGAGACACATATTTGAAGGTTAGGTTTAAAAACAAAACCAGCCTAAAACAGCACAGGCTGACCCTGTACAAAGACTTTAAACTGCAGATGTATTTGAAAAATTCTATTTATATGCACTTAGTCCTCATGAAAGGTATTGGGTTTACTGGTTCTAGAAATGAGAGATGAGACTTTCTAAGGGGACTACGGGCATTAGGCACTGACATTGCACTTCAGCTGAATGCAAGCTCACAGCTGTTCAGGTTTCCTTGAGTTTATGGCCACTAAACAGTACCACAGTCTTGGCAACAGCAAGGTTTCCCATAGTCCTATGGTGGAATGCAATCCTATGTTTACGATGTAAAAGCCGGCTCCAAGAAAGGTGGCATGTTCCCGCAGGATGACAGAATGATGTTACCTCACTCGCTGCACTCAGGAACAGAAACATCAATCTTCCTCAGAATTAAAAAAAACACCAAAAAACAATAACAATCTAAGTATGGAAAAGGACATGATAATCAGAAACCAGGCAGAAAAAAACAGTGCTAGAGTTGGGAAGCAAAAAAACAGAGTAGAAAGAAGGTTCTGTTTCACCTAGGTGCGCTGCTGGACAGAGCAGTGCTAGAAGGCAACCTGGTCTGATCTCCATGACCATTCAGATTCTTATTACAATTAGTGAAGGTAAGAAAGGACTAATGCAGGTATCAAGATTTGCTTAAATTAGGTCTCTACTTCATCTACAGAAAGTGCAGGTAGCCAATACAAAGCATGAAGAGCTAAGGAGAAGGAAACACTGGTGTCCCTTTCTAGAAATGAAGACACAAGTTGCGAGTTTTGGGCTGCCCTTATCTTTAGGAGAGCTTCAGCTCCTGTTATCCTGTGTCCCAGGAAAGTGTATTCACTGGCATGAAACATCCTGCACATATCCCTATCTTCTTGAAACTCTGCCAATAGACACTGAGGAACTGCCAGGCCAAAAGCAGATCTAATCCATGTTTTCAGAATTGTTCTGTTTTCAATTCCCACATCATCTTCCTACAAAACACAAACAACAGGCTCCCAAAACCCTGTTCTGCACCCTCTCAGCTGAGAATCCCAATCTGTCTCTGGACAGCACTGCCATTACTAATTAAATGAATCCTTACTCACATACCCAAGAATACAGGAGTAGGAATCTATTCACTTAGAAGTTGTGCCAGAAGTCTTGAGGCAGAGATATCCATCTCCTTAGGACACAGACTTCTGAGCATGCCTCAGTGATTTCACTTAGTTGTGCAAGAACTTTCATACTTAGTAGAGAGTGAATTGAAAATTAGAAACTTCTAAAGGAGCAGCTGCTTTTGGCTTTGATGGTTCTTGGCACTAATTAGGAGATCTGGACCCTCTCTGCAAAGTTAAGTGGAAAGTGTCAGGATACTTGGTCCCCTCATCTACTTGCCCAGACTTCATTGCCGTTCAGGATACAAAGTCTTGTGAAAGATGTGGTCAGTTCTGTGGCTTTCCATTTTTCTTGAAGCAAGTACTTTGTGACAGGCAGAGAACTGTCACTTCACCGAGGACATGGAGGTGATGTGACTACATCAGCAGGGCCAGGACTTTATCCACTGTCTTTACTTTTGCTTTATACTACTGACCCCACAACAGTATGTATTATCCAGTCAGTGAGAGCTGACTCCCAACTGAGCTAGGAGCAGAGATGCTTAGATGGAGACAGGCTTAGCTATAATCCCTTCTGTTACAGTGCTCCTGCCATGTTACTGATGAACTGAAACTAAAAACGGGCACCTCAGAGCAGAAAAAGAAAATAAAGTTTGTCCTGAATTGTGTTGTACTGTTCTGAGGCAAAAGTGAGTGAACTCAGAGTAAAACAAATACAGTATTTGCCTTTTAGAATACATTTCTGGACAGCACCTAGAGCACTAATAGAGCTAACATCACCGGACACTCTATACTCATCTCTCACCTTCTGCACCACCACCAGCCAAAACATATCAGGTCCCAAAAACTGCACTACCCAATCTTTATCAGGCTGATTGCCTGCCTGGATATGACTGCATTTATTTGAACATCTGCTTTGCCCTTCCAAGGGCTCACATAAACAGGTCTCCCTCCTCTGGACTGACCCAGGCTTGAACGAATGTGGTACAAATTTCTTTCTCTTTGAAACCTTCCTTGCACTTGAAAGTGGTTTTATTGCTCCTCAAAATGACTGCATTTTAGCACACAAAAATCAATCAGCTAAATAACGTAGAAAATGACTGTGGTATAATTTATTAGCGCTGATCAAAATCTTAAAGGCTGAGTAATTAAAATTCAAATTAAAATGTGATGAAAGCCACATTTAGTCACCTAAATGAAGAGGCTGAATTCCAAATAAGTACAGAATCATTGGAACCCATGTGGGATGAGAATGAGTGGATGCTAAGTACCACTAAAAATATGTAAAAAGAACTTTGTATTTGTTCAAACTTTTCCTCATGTAAATACATCTGTCTAGACCTATGCATTATGTCACAGTTCATCAGTAAATGACCTAATGAAGAGAGAAATGCCAAAGTAAGCACTTGAGAAGTAATATCCATAATGGGAAGCTTCTTCCTATTCATTAAGAAATGTCAGTGCTCTCAATCTCAGGGGCACAGATCTCTTCCAAATAATCTATTTGCTAAACAAAAATACAGTTAGCTCTGTGTGTTCTCTTTATCCTTCAGCAGACCTTTCAAGTTTTAACTTTTTAAATGGCCTGTCCTGAATCCTGTAACAAAAGTTAATTTGGGACCTAAACCCAGTGATACATGAGCAGTGCAGCAACCAAAGCATGTTTCCCTGTGGATTTTTGTTCTGTTCACTAAATCTCCCAGTGCATTAACAGCAGCAGCAGGTCCCCAACATGTCCTTCAAGATATTCCCATCAGTAGCTGTGCTAGGTAGTGAAGCTGGGACAATATGGTGTCTAGTTATAAGAGAGAAGAATGCAGCAGAGCTGCATTATGCCTGCTTGCTTCTTAATGATACTTTTATCTCTCTCTTCTTCTCACCCACTTCTTCCTGGAAACATGCAGGAACTTAAATTATCTCAGCAACTACTACAGGGTGTTTCAGTTTTGACTGAAATTGGCCAACAGCTTTAAAAGTTATTCAAGAAACCAACAGAAGATGGATGGATGGATGGGCTGGTACAAGTCTCAGACTCAGCTGAGGACATCAGGCTGAAAAATCAGTCCTTGTCAACTCATTTGTAAAAACTGCCTTTTTAAACTACAGTCACATCTCTCTCCTGAAAAGAAAACAAATCACTGATGGCTTTTTTATGTGTTAAAATAGTCACAGCAGGTATCTCCCAAATTTGCTAATGGAAATGGTTCTCTGTATTTTACTAAAAGCTTGTTAACAAAAAGATGCCTGAAATACTACATTTTTCTTCATGATTCACTTTCTTCAGAACTTCAAAATTCATTTAGCTAATCACAGTACCTTCTACAACTTCATAAGTACTTTGAGTACTGTTTGCCCTGTAGATGCTGAATGAAGATTTTCAAGAGCATTTTGAGGAATCTCAGTATGGGAAGATGTTCCACATGGGATTTCTGGCAGAACAAATTATTTCCTCAACTACAGTTGTTAGCATCACAAATTACCTCGAGCAGGGGTTGAAAGAAAGTCACATATATGAAGCTTTATTATAAAGACTGTATTTCATGTAATATCACTACTAAAAGAAGTATCATTATTAAAAGAAAACACTAAAAAGAAATTAAAGCATAAAATTCAGGTGCATGTGTAGTATGCAACAGGTTAGACAAAAGCTGAATCAACTAACCTGATACAATAAGCAAATTCAATGAATGCTACTATTGCCATTTTTAACTTCTTTAATAGGTA
The DNA here is from genome assembly GCA_013396835.1 of Psilopogon haemacephalus. NCBI lineage: Eukaryota > Metazoa > Chordata > Aves > Piciformes > Megalaimidae > Psilopogon > Psilopogon haemacephalus. The sequence continues at coordinate 307,511 of VWZI01000237.1, read as the reverse complement.
GAAAGTGGAAACTAAAATGCTAACTGACCAACACCTTGCAAATATCTTTTGAGATTTGTTTTAAAAGTGGTTTTCAAACAAAAAGGATACCAATGATGGCACCAGAGCAGCACTCCCACCACTTGCAATAAAAAAAAACTGAGAGCTTTATGTGCTTTTTCTTACGAAGCCTCAGCAACATCAGCATCTGCTATTCAGACCTAAACAGGCCCAGCTAAACCACAAAGACCATCCCAATCAGGGACAAAATAGTTTAAACAAGCAATTAATTAAATTACATTGACAATAGAGTTCTCCCCAGACTGCCTTTTTTTTTAAACTAAAGACAAGTGAAAATACATCCTTGATCCATGGCTTATGAGAATAAAGTAGAGAATCACACAGCAGAGGCTGCAAAATGGTTTTAGGGAAGGCAAGCTGTTCCAGACCAAAAGGCCTGTCCTCTCTAAACCACATCATCTTCACCAGCAGCTTAGCAAGCTGAAAATGTGACTGATGGTACAGAAAGCTGCAAGGCACATGCAAACCTTGAGATGAGCTCTCATTGTTCCTGACATGGCTCTTACTGGCCAAACCTAAGCAGCAGCTCTGAATCCATGGGTTGTGAAGCCACAAAGTTCATTTGTAGGCATAAAAGAAGATCTTCACTCTACATTTTGATCAGGAGCACCGTAAGAACAGGAAACAGCAAGTCTTTTTTGTTACTAAAAGCTGTATTATGACTGCAGCTTTGCTATTCATCTTGAGCTTAGTACTAAAATTTTATTTACTATCAAAATACACCTACTTAAGATTATTTCAGTTTGAAAGATACCCTGGTGTTCCAGATTTATAAGAATTAATTATGCATTAAATACAAATACAGGGATATTTGTTGTAATGTATTTATGCTCCTTTAAGAAAGGGGAATAGATGAGACAGTGCTGATTGCATGAGATGGGAAGAAAAGAGGCGTGAGGACAGGGAGAAGATAAAATGTGATAAGAGTAGACATGACTTAATCTGTCCACTGCATCAAGTGGTATTACTCATATTTCTACACTTTAAATACTCAAGTGTGTTGGACATTGATTAAAAACAAACAAACAAACAAAACTCCACACCACTACAGGAGGAGAAAGGCTGCATGAGAAGAGAATTCTAGGGACAAAGCCCAAATTGAACAGCAAGAGGGAGATTGTAACAGCTGAGCATTATCAGGAACCTGAGAATATTTGTGCAGAGCTTAAAAGTGTGAACAAACTGACAGAGCACTGAGTTAGGATCACGAGAGGCTGCAACAAAGAAAAGCTGTCAGAAGTTAAAACCATACAACAATTTTTACATCAACGCTGAAATGGCTGCATGTCTTGGCAACATTTAACTTCAGTGGTCACCTCTGAACAGTCTAGCACGACTTTTTGGGCTTTAACACAGCTCTCAAAAGTTGTTCTTCAAAGGACTCAAGCCAAAACGAGGCCAGAATAGTACTACCAGTGCTTGCAATTGCATCACTGCTTTAAAGGTACTTGGCTGGATCCTGTGAGTCTCAAGTCCAGTGGTTCAGAATTAGCATGAGAATCACAGTCTCACCCAATCTTAAAAAGGCAAATTTAAATTCCTCTAAGTTAAAGTGATCACAGGAGAAAAAAAACCA